>CM038623.1:56379992-56492492 GCA_021554675.1 Leuciscus idus
TCATAAACATGTGACCGGCCAGCTGTCCAGTAACACTGTTTATTAGGGCTAGGTAGAAAATATCGATTTCTCGATTTTAATCGATGCTCATTTTTACGAACCGATATCGATTCTTAAATCCCAAGAATCGATTAGTCATCCTGTTTTCAGTTGATGAATGAATGTAACATTGTAGCGCTGCATCCCATCCAATAAATCACAATAATCTTTGTGCTTTGTTACTATTGATATGAAACAAAGTCTCAGATTTCAAATTACGTCCATTTTCTTACGAAATTCAAAATAGCGTTTTGTCGCTGTGGCGTGAGATCGCTCTGGCTCAGCTCTAGAGAAGCACATGATCTTCTCTTCCGCATTAATAACACCAGTTACAGCGCGAGATAAACATGAATGAGCTTCTGAAAGTGTGTTAAACGATAGAGTACAACTTATCGAAGTCCGTATCATGTGACATGGAGTCGCCCAATCAGTGTTTCAACCGTGGAAAGACGTCAGTAAAACAGCTTGTAAACAATGTCATGTAACGTCACATTTACCTCAGAAAAACCATATCCAGTGACCATAAACTCATCAGTCAGCGAGAAGAGTTAACTCTAGAGAGGAGCATTCTGCTGAATATATGCACCATATTACATATTCATTATCATTTTTAATGTTCTTCAATATTTAATGCATGTTTGAATAAATCTGGCAGGTTTTTATGACAGCCACCATTTAAATGTTTATATTTCATTTAATTTTATTATTGTAAAATAAATAAAAGTGTAATTTAAGTGTTTGTATACAAATCAGTTCATTTTTACCTTCAATATGATAGTAGGCTAATGAAGCCTATAGGCTACTACTGACTCCCATAGTTACAGCATTAGTTCAGAGATTTGTTTTTCTTGAGAAAATTTGCCATGTATTATCCCTGATATCCAAAATAATCAATATTGAATCGAATTGCAAGTTTGTGAATCGAAATCGAATCGAATTGTGAAATTTGTGTCAATACCCAGCCCTAAGTGTTTCATATTCTCACTTGCATTTGGCGCTTGATGAGATTTACATTTTAGGTCATGTTTATAATTTTACAAAAGATTCTATTTCAAATAACTGCTTGTTCTCTTGAGCTTTCTGTTCATTAAAGAATCCTGAAAAATAAAATGGATCACGGTTTCCACAAATATATGAAGCAGCTTCCCTGTTTTCAACATGTTTTATTAACAAAGTTTGAGAGGAACACGTTCAAATGATCTATCCAATCAGAACGAGAGGAGGCCTATACACACACAGCCGACTCACCTCTGTTCCTCGACAGTTTTCTGTATCCCTCCGCCACCGTCTCCTCACGATCCTGGCCAGGAAACTCTGGGATCGGGCCAAAATACCTCGGAGAGCACGGCTAATACACATATAACTCTCTCTGTTGGCACCGATAATAATCATAAATGTTTCTTGATCATCAAATCATCATATTAGAGTGATTTGTGAAGGATCATGTGACACTGAAGACTGGAGTAATGATGCTGAACATTCAGCTTTGATCACAGGAATAAATTACACTTTACTATATATTCACATAGAGAACAGATGATTTACATTGGAATAATATTTCACTGTTTTTACTGTATTTTTGATCAAATAAACACATTCTTTTTATAAATCATACCGACCCCGAACTTCAGAACACTAATGTTGCTGAAGTCAAACCAAACATTGTATGATTTGTTATTTTAGTTATCTAATATGAGGTTTGATGAGGATCTTTTTTGATTGAAATGTTGCTGTTCTATTTTAAAATAATAAAGGTAATAGTTAAACCGTGTGCAGATTTTCGTTGTTTATTTTAATATGAGGTTTGTCTTTTCTTTTTTTGCAACACCTCTATAAAATTGGAGATGTCTAAAGTTTAAACCCCTGATTTTTGTGATTGTTGTTTTGTAGCAATAAACATTAACATACAAAATCATGAACGCTACGTTAAACAAAACAATTTAATAAAATTGGTAACAGTGTTGCAGATTTAAGATTATATTCAACTCAGTTGCAGCTAGTGAGTTTTCCAACCAAAATATTGATTGTTATTCCTAAAATAACTGGTTATGCTTCATAATAATGTCCCGTTAGTTAACACTAGTTTAATGCATTAACTAACAATGAGCAATTCAAGTGTGTGTTTGTGTTTGTGTGTGTGTGTGTGTGTGTGTGTGTGTGTGTGTGTGTGTGTGTGTGTGTGTGTGTGTGTGTGTGTGTGTGTGTGTGTGTGTGTGTGTGTGTTTGTGTGTGTGTGTGTGTGTGTGTGTGTTTGTGTGTGTGTTTGCAGGTGTCGCTGCAGATGCTGAACTGGCAGCAGAGATTATGAAACGAAACTTTCGCCCGTCGCTGATCAGAACTGAGGCGTGGGAAGGATACATGTTCGCAGACATCGAGATTAAGATCAAAGAGTCTAGGGAATTCTACGGGGCCGTTCTGTGGCCCTCGGTACGCATCATCATCACACACACACACACACACACACACACACACACACACTGAGCAGTAACAGCAGCTCATGAACTGTTTTCTGTGTCTTTTCTTCTGCTTCAAGGCCATGGTCTTGTGTTATTTCCTCGACACTCACCGCGACGAGTTTAACCTCACGGACAAGAACATCGTTGAGCTGGGAGCCGGAACGGGCCTCGTTACCATAGTGACCAGCCTCCTCGGTGAGAGACACCGGACACCGTCTGAATTATAATGTATATCATTAAGAAAGAAAAAAAGATTTCCAAATAAGTACAACAAAAAAAACACAAAGTACAATCAGAACTACAATAATATACATAAAAGAATGTGCTAATCGCTATATAAATGCGCTAATCGCTATAGAGACGCGAGCATTTTTTATTATGTCCTCGCTCCAATCAACACGTTTAATCGCCTGCAGCCACTCTTCTGAAACGGCCGTGATCCTGTCGGAATAATATAAAACTTAAGCCCCTTGGTGGAATATCGATTAGTGCAACCGTAAACGCAACAACCAGACATTTTGATGCCGGGAAACTGTTTTGATAAACTTTCGGAGTTGTTAACACGTTAGAACCAGTGGGGAACAACACCACTTCCGTTGCCAAAATGCGCACGCAACTATTTGATCACGTGGGCTTGTAAAAGGGCCTATATAAATGCGCTAATCGCTATATAAATGCGTTAATCGCTATGTAAATGTGTTAATCGCTATGTAAATGCATTAATCGCTATGTAAATGCACTAATTGTTATATAAATGCGCGAATCGCTATATAAATGCGCTAATCTGTATATATATGCGCTAATCATGCGCTAATTGTTATATATATCAAATCAAATCAAATCAAAGTTTATTTATAGAGCACCTTTTTAAAACAGCAGGTGTTCACCAAAGTACTGTACATACAATATAAAATAAACAATAAAAGTAAAAAGAAAAAGAAAATAAATAAAAACACAATGAAAAAGCAATAAATACAATAATGAATTATAACACACACTTAAACAAGAACTCCTAACAAGTAACTCTCACACGGTGTTATATGCAGTACTATACAAATATGTTTTTAAATGTAATTTAAAAACAGCAAGTGAAGGTGCCTGCCTGATGAACAAAGGTAAATTATTCCAGAGTTTCGGGGCCGCCACTGCAAAGGCACGGTCACCTCTGCTCTTTAATCTTGCATTGGGAGAGACTAAAAGCAGTTGCCCAGCAGACCTAAGTGCTCTGGATGGAACATATGGCTGTAATAGATCTGAGAGGTATTTAGGAGCAGTGTTATTTAATGATTTAAAAACTAAAAGTAAAATCTTAAAATCAATTCTAAAACGAACTGGCAACCTGTGAAGGGAAGCTAATATAGGTGTAATGTGGTCCTGTTTGCGTGTCCTTGTTAATAGACGTGCAGCCGCATTTTGTACCCTCGTTTTTTGTATATATGCGCTAATCGCTATATAAATGCGCTAATCGTTTTGTAAATGCGCTAATCGTTATATAAATGCATTAATCGTTTTGTAAATGCGCTAATCGCTATATAAATGCGTTAATCGTTTTGTAAATGCGCTAATCGTTATATAAATGCATTAATCGTTTTGTAAATGCGCTAATCGCTATATAAATGCGTTAATCGTTTTGTAAATGCGCTAATCGTTATATAAATGCATTCATCGTTTTGTAAATGCGCTAATCGTTATATAAATGCGTTAATCGTTTTGTAAATGCGCTAATCGTTATATAAATGCGTTAATCGTTTTGTAAATGCGCTAATCGTTATATAAATGCATTAATCGTTTTGTAAATGCGCTAATCGCTATATAAATGCGTTAATCGTTTTGTAAATGCGCTAATCGTTATATAAATGCATTAATCGTTTTGTAAATGCGCTAATCGCTATATAAATGCGTTAATCGTTTTGTAAATGCGCTAATCGTTATATAAATGCGTTAATCGTTTTGTAAATGCGCTAATCGTTATATAAATGCGTTAATCGTTTTGTAAATGCGCTAATCGTTATATAAATGCATTAATCATTATATAAATGCACTAATCGTTATATAAATACATACATTTTTATATAAATGCGTTAATCGTTATATAAATGCGCTATCGCTATATAAATGCGCTAATCGTTATATAAATGCGCTATCGCTATATAAATGCATTAATCGTTATATAAATGCGCTATCGCTATATAAATGCGCTAATCGTTATATAAATGCGCTAATCGTTATATAAATGCGCTATTGCTATATAAATGCGCTAATCGTTATATAAATGCGTTAATCGTTATATAAATGCGCTAATCGCTATATAAATGCGTTAATCGTTATATAAATGCATTAATCGTTTTGTAAATGCGCTAATCGTTATATAAATGCGTTAATCGTTTTGTAAATGCGCTAATCATTATATAAATGCATTAATCATTATATAAATGCACTAATCGTTATATAAATGCGTTAATCGTTTTGTAAATGCGCTAATCGCTATATAAATGCGTTAATCGTTTTGTAAATGCGCTAATCGTTATATAAATGCATTAATCGTTTTGTAAATGCGCTAATCGCTATATAAATGCGTTAATCGTTTTGTAAATGCGCTAATCGTTATATAAATGCGTTAATCGTTTTGTAAATGCGCTAATCGTTATATAAATGCGTTAATCGTTTTGTAAATGCGCTAATCGTTATATAAATGCATTAATCATTATATAAATGCACTAATCGTTATATAAATACATACATTTTTATATAAATGCGTTAATCGTTATATAAATGCGCTATCGCTATATAAATGCGCTAATCGTTATATAAATGCGCTATCGCTATATAAATGCATTAATCGTTATATAAATGCGCTATCGCTATATAAATGCGCTAATCGTTATATAAATGCGCTAATCGTTATATAAATGCGCTATTGCTATATAAATGCGCTAATCGTTATATAAATGCGTTAATCGTTATATAAATGCGCTAATCGCTATATAAATGCGTTAATCGTTATATAAATGCATTAATCGTTTTGTAAATGCGCTAATCGTTATATAAATGCGTTAATCGTTTTGTAAATGCGCTAATCATTATATAAATGCATTAATCATTATATAAATGCGCTAATCGCTATATAAATGCGTTAATCGTTATATAAATGCATTAATCGTTTTGTAAATGCGCTAATCGTTATATAAATGCGTTAATCGTTTTGTAAATGCGCTAATCATTATATAAATGCATTAATCATTATATAAATGCACTAATCGTTATATAAATGCGTTAATCGTTATATAAATGCGCTAATCGCTATATAAATGCATTAATCGTTTTGTAAATGCGCTAATCGCTATATAAATGCGTTAATCGTTTTGTAAATGCGCTAATCGTTATATAAATGCATTAATCGTTTTGTAAATGCGCTAATCGCTATATAAATGCGTTAATCGTTTTGTAAATGCGCTAATCGTTATATAAATGCGTTAATCGTTTTGTAAATGCGCTAATCGTTATATAAATGCGTTAATCGTTTTGTAAATGCGCTAATCGTTATATAAATGCATTAATCATTATATAAATGCACTAATCGTTATATAAATACATACATTTTTATATAAATGCGTTAATCGTTATATAAATGCGCTATCGCTATATAAATGCGCTAATCGTTATATAAATGCGCTATCGCTATATAAATGCATTAATCGTTATATAAATGCGCTATCGCTATATAAATGCGCTAATCGTTATATAAATGCGCTAATCGTTATATAAATGCGCTATTGCTATATAAATGCGCTAATCGTTATATAAATGCGTTAATCGTTATATAAATGCGCTAATCGCTATATAAATGCGTTAATCGTTATATAAATGCATTAATCGTTTTGTAAATGCGCTAATCGTTATATAAATGCGTTAATCGTTTTGTAAATGCGCTAATCATTATATAAATGCATTAATCATTATATAAATGCACTAATCGTTATATAAATGCGTTAATCGTTATATAAATGCGCTAATCGCTATATAAATGCGTTAAGTCAAGTCAAGTCAAGTCAAGTTTATTTGTATAGCGCTTTTCACAATACAGATTGTATCAAAGCAGCTTCACAGTATTAAATTAAAATAATACAACAAAGTTTGTTTCAAGAGGAATTTATTGATTGATCAAATTAAATTAAATATCCCCAAAATATCCCCAACTGAGCAAGCCAAAGGCAACAGTGGCAAGGAACCGAAAAACTCCATCAAGTGACCTAATGGTGTCCTAAAACTCCATCAGGTGACCTAATGGAGAAAAAAAACCTTGGGAGAACCCAGGCTCAGTCGGGGGCCAGTTCTCCTCTGGCATTTATGAGCTAGAGGCCGGATTGTAGTTTGAACTGTAGGATTATATGAATGCCTGGCTGAAGAGATGCGACTTTAATCTAGTTTTAAACTGGGAGAGCGAGTCTGAGCAACGAACAGTATCAGGAAGACTATTCCAGAGTTTTGGAGCCAAATATGAAAATGCTCTCCCTCCTTTGGTGGTTCTGGATATCCTAGGTATGACCAAAAGCCTTGAATTTAGTGATCTTAAAGAGCACGATGGATTATAGGGTGATAGAAGATCCGTTAAATAGACTGGAGCTAAGCCGTTTAGGGCTTTATAAGTCAGTAGCAATATCTTATAATTAATACGGAGCTTTATAGGTAACCAATGCAGTGATGATAAAATCGGTGTTATATGATCATATTTTCTTGATCTCGTAAGAACTCTAGCGGCGGCATTTTGGACTAACTGTAGCTTGTTTATTGAGGATGCAGGACAACCAGCTAATAAAGCATTACAGTAATCCAGTATCGAGGTCATGAATGCATGAACTAACTTTTCTGCATCAGAAACTGATAGCATATTACGTAGCTTAGCAATGTTTCTAAGGTGGAAAAAGGCTGTTTTTGTAACATATGAAATATGATTTTCAAAAGACAGGTTGCAATCGAGTATAACACCCAGGTCTTTTACTGTAGAGGATAAAGTAACAGGACATCCTATGATGTTTAAGTTGTATTGTGCGAGGTTTTGTGGGCGGTTTTTTGAACCGATAAGTATTACCTCTGTCTTGTCTGGATTTAATAAAAGAAAATTACGCGTCATCCAATCTTTTATATCTTTAACACACTCTGTCAATTTGGAAAATGTAGCGTTTTCATCCGGCCGTGATGAAATATATATTTGAGTGTCATCAGCATAACAATGGAAACTAATTCCATGTTTCCTTATAATATTTCCAAGTGGCATCATATATATTGAAAATAACAGAGGGCCTAATACAGATCCCTGCGGCACTCCATAGTTTACTGGAGTTATGATCGATTTTTCTCCATTTAAATAGACAAAATGGTAGCGGTCAGATAGGTATGATTTGAACCAGCTTAGTGCTTGTCCTTGAACACCAGTATAATTTTGTAGTCGATCTAAGAGTATTGTGTGATCTATAGTATCGAACGCAGCACTAAGATCAAGTAAAACTAGTATTGAGATACAGCCTTGGTCAGAAGCTAAAAGTAAATCATTTGTGATTTTAACTAGCGCAGTTTCAGTGCTATGATGCGGTCTGAATCCAGACTGAAACTTTTCATAGATATCATTTTGTTGCAAGAAAGAGCCCAGTTGAGCGGACACCACTTTTTCTAATATTTTAAACATAAATGGAAGATTTGAAATGGGTCTATAATTTGCTAGATTATTATGATCTAATTGTGGTTTCTTAATGAGAGGTTTTATAACTGCCAGTTTAAATGTTCTTGGAACATGACCTAAAGATAAAGACGAGTTAATAATATTGAGGAGAGGCTCTTCCACTACAGGTAACACTTCTTTCAGTAGTTTAGTTGGTATAGGATCTAATAAACATGTTGTTGTTTTAGATGAAGTGATAAGTTTATTTAACTCTTTTTGTTCTATAGTTGTAAAGCACTGTAATTGTTCTTTCGGGGTGATAATTGAAGCTGAATTATAAGGCGCGATTGAAGATTGAACGTTTACAATTGTGGTTCTGATGCTTTCTATTTTCTCAGTGAAGAAGTTCATGAAATCATTACTACTGAACTGTAACGGGATATTTTGTTCGGGTGACGTCTGTTTATTTGTTAGTTTAGCCACGGTGTTAAATAAAAACCTTGGATTGTTTTGGTTGTTTTCTATTAGTTTGCGGAGGTGCTCAGCCCTGGCAGCTTTTAGGGCCTTTTTATAACGTGACATACTGTCTTTCCACGCGATTCTAAAGACCTCTAAATTAGTTTGTTTCCATTTACGCTCTAAAATACGGGTTTCTCTCTTTAAAACATGCGTAGTATTGTTATACCATGGTGCTTTATTTTTCTCTCTGACCTTTTTTAATTTAATAGGTGCAACCACATCCAATGTTCTAGAGAGAATGGTGCTCATAGTGCTAGTTAGTTCTTCTAGTTCATCTGTTTGTTTGGGTTCAGGCGGCAGCTGAGACAGATTAGATAAGCAATTTGAGAAATTATCTATGGTGGATGGGAGGATTGTTCTGCCTGGTTGATAACGCGACGCCGCATGACATATTACAGCAGTACGTAATATGCAAGTTGCCATGTAGTGATCAGTGACTTCATCACTTTGTGGAATGATATCTATATCGGTTGGATCGGTTCCATGTGATATAATTAAATCGAGTGTATGATTAAGACGATGTGTTGGTCCGGTGACGTTTTGCTTGACCCCAAATGAATTTAATAAATCTGTAAACGCAGCTCCTAACGCATCATTTGGATTATCTACGTGTATGTTAAAATCTCCAACAATTAATGCTTTATCGACATTGACTAATAGGTCTGAGAGAAAATCTGCAAACTCTTTTAGGAAATCAGCGTAAGGCCCTGGCAGTCTATATACGGTAGCCAAGGCTAGAGATAATAGGGATGTTTTTCTAACATCTAAGAGCGTAACATTTAGTACAAGTACTTCAAATGAAATAAACTTATAACCCGTTTTCTGAGTAACATTGAGAATATCTCTATAAATGGTTGCAACACCGCCGCCACGACCAATCAGACGGGGCTCATGCTTATAACAGTATCCAGGAGGAGTAGACTCATTAATACCGAAATAATCATTTGGTTTAAGCCAAGTTTCAGTAAGGCAAAGTACATCGAAGCTATTATCTGTGACTATTTCATTTACAATAACTGCCTTAGGTGTGAGTGATCTAATGTTTAGAAGACCTAGCTTTAGAAATAGTTTTTGTTTACTAATAGCAACATTTTCTGTTTTAATAACAATTAGATTTTTCCTAGATCCTGCATTAAATTTATTATTTGATCTCACTAAACGAGGAATAGACACGGTTTCTATGCAATGTTCTACACTAGTATTTATATCAGTTGAATTGGTGCAGCAGAGACTATGATTTGGACTTTTGGTTACTAGTCAAAGGGTATTTAACATTTTGGAGATGTTATCTGACAGAAGATCCGCTCCGAATCTGCTTGGGTGTAATCCATCAGCACGGAAAAGCCTAGGACGCTCCCAAAACAGATTCCAATTATTTACAAAGAGCAGTTTCTGCTCATTGCACCATGACATTAACCATTCATTTAGCGCAAATAATCTGCTGAACTTTTCATGCCCTAGTCGGTACGTGGGAAGCGGTCCTGACACAATGATCGTTGTTTCAGGCGATGTGCTGCGTACCGTATCGATTAGATTCCTGAAGTCTTTCTTCAGAATCTCCGTCTGGCGCAGCCTGATGTCGTTCTCTCCCGCCTGCAGGACCACAGTTCCGACGCGCTCGTCACCGTTCAGGATCTCGGGAACGCGAGCAGCGATTTCAGAAACACGAGCACCAGGAAAGCAGTGACTTTGCACCTTACTTTTACCTAACGTAGCGTGTACGTGCCGAACGATGGAATCGCCGATGATCACAGCATCGCGTTCTGTTTCGCGTAGAGGGGAGAAGCGGTTTTGTGTGGATAACTCGAAAACCGGGAGGGTCGGAGAAAGTCTTGGTCTAAACCTGACTCGCGTCTTCCGCTGCGGAACCACCCAGGCTTCGTGGTGGCGTGTTGGAGCCGGAGTGAACGAGACCATGGCTGATTGCGACCTATGCTGAGGAACGCACGGAGTAGACGCGGTCGGAGTCAGCGGGTTAGTAACGTTAAACACTGATTTGTGTGCATCGGCGCGTGATGTTTCAAGAGCCAAACACCGGTCTCTCAGCTCGGCCTGTCTCAATAAAAGGTCGTGGATCTGTTTCTCAACAGCTTCCAGCTCAGACTGCAGTGCATGCAGCTCAAATGTGTCCTCACCTGCACCAAAAGGTAGACTACTTACATCTGATATATTCGCCATTTTAACAGATGGACAGTGAGTTAGCAACGAAGCTACCAGTGATGCTATCAATATTAATACTAATTTATGACTGAAGTCTTGGATATAATCTTTGCAAAACAAAAATGTTTGTTTGTAAGTGAGTGTGGAGAAGACGCGTTCAGCCGTGATCCACGGACGTAACCTTTAAGAGTATGCAGCGTTGGATCACTAATAGGCTTGAGACGCGTCTGCTCAACAGTCCGCGTTGTAACTATGAGGTTTTTTAGGTTTTTTTAGTGGTAGGGGTGTAGAGTAGACGCACGATAGGCGAAAAAAAAAAGTTTGTTTGTAAATGAGCGTGGAGAAGACGCGTTCAGCCGTGATCCACGGACGTAACCTTTAAGAGTATGCAGCGTTGGATCACTAGGCTTGAGACGCGTCTGCTCAACAGTCCGCGTTGTAACTATGAGGTTTGAGCAGTAGTGCTTCTCAGTGAGGAAAAGTAGAAAATGTTCGTTGTAAGTGAGTTTAAAGAGAAAAATCAAGAATTATAAATCAAATCGATAGAGCTCCAAAAACAACAACGCATTCAGACGCAACGCATGATAATAACAGGACAAGACGTTACTCACCGTTTGTTGTTAATCGTTATATAAATGCATTAATCGTTTTGTAAATGCGCTAATCGTTATATAAATGCGTTAATCGTTTTGTAAATGCGCTAATCATTATATAAATGCATTAATCATTATATAAATGCACTAATCGTTATATAAATACATACATTTTTATATAAATGTGTTAATCGTTATATAAATGCGCTATCGCTATATAAATGCGCTAATCGTTATATAAATGCGCTGTCGCTATATAAATGCGCTATCGCTATATAAATGCGCTAATCGCTATATAAATGCATTAATCGTTAAATAAATGCGCTATCGCTATATAAATGCGCTAATCGTTATATAAATGCACTAATCGTTATATAAATGCGCTATTGCTATATAAATGCGCTAATCGTTATATAAATGCGTTAATCGTTATATAAATGCACTAATTGTTATATAAATGCGTTAATCGTTATATAAATGCGTTAATCATTATATAAATGCACTAATCGTTATATAAATGCGCTATCGCTATATAAATGCGCTAATAGTTATATAAATGCGCTAATCGTTACATAAATGCGCTATTGCTATATAAATGCGCTAATCGTTATATAAATGCGCTAATCGTTACATAAATGCGCTATTGCTATATAAATGCGCTAATCGTTATATAAATGCGTTAATCGTTATATAAATGCGCTAATCGTTATATAAATGCGTTAATCGTTATATAAATGCACTAATTGTTATATAAATGCGTTAATCGTTATATAAATGCATTAATCGTTATATAAATGCGTTAGTCGTTTTGTAAATGCGGTAATCTTTATATAAATGCACTAATTGTTATATAAATGCGTTAATCGTTATATAAATGCGCTATCGCTATATAAATGCGCTAATCGTTATATATAAATGCGCTAATCGCTATATAAATGCGCTAATCGCTATATAAATGCGCTATCGCTATATAAATGCGCTAATCGTTATATATAAATGCGCTAATCGCTATATAAATGTGCTAATCAGTATATAAATGCTCTAATTGTTATATAAATGCGCTAATCGCTATATAAATGCGCTAATCGCTATATAAATGCGCTATCGCTATATAAATGCGCTAATATAAATGCGCTAATCGCTATATAAATGCGCTAATCGCTATATAAATGTGCTAATCAGTATATAAATGCGCTAATTGTTATATAAATGCGTTAATCGTTATATATAAATGCGCTAATCGCATTTTATAAATGTGCTAATCAGTATATAAATGCACTAATTGTTATATAAATGCGTTAATCGTTATATAAATGCGCTAATCACTATATAAATGCGCTAATCGGTATATAAATGCACTAATTGTTATATAAATGCGTTAATCGTTATATATAAATGCGCTAATCGTTATATAAATGCGCTAATCGGTATATAAATGCGCTAATTGTTATATAAATGCGTTAATCGTTATATAAATGCGCTAATCGCTATATAAATGCGCTAATCGGTATATAAATGCGTTAATCGTTATATATAAATGCGCTAATCGCTATATAAATTCGCTAATCGGTATATAAATGCGCTAATTGTTATATATATGCGCTAATCGCTATATAAATGCGGTAATCTTTATATAAATTACATACTTAGGCCTTTAGGAACATAGGCCATCGACGAAGCTGTTCCATCCTCTCCGGTCTTGGGCCCTCCGCTCCAGATGTTGCCACATCAGCCCTTCTCTCTTCATCTCCTGTTCTATGGTTCTTCTCCAGGTAGTTCTCGGTCTGCCTCTCTTCCTCCTGCCCTGTGGGTTCCACGTCAGCACCTGTTTAGTGATTGATTTCTTTCTCCTGAGTGTGTGCCCTATCCACTTCCATTTCCTCCTCCGGATTTGCATTTCTATTGGGTCTTGTTTGGTGAGTTCCCACAGGTTGGCGTTAGAGATGATGTTGGGCCAGTATGTTCCTAGGAGGCGTCTGAGGCACCAGTTGATGAAGGTCTGCAGCTTATTGAGTATGGTGGTGGTAATTCTCCAGGTTTCTGAGCCATAAAGTAGAGTGGTCTTTACGTTTGAGTTGAAGATTTGCAGTTTGGTCTTGAGTGACAAGTTTTTTGCCTTCCAAATTGTTTAGCATGTTGAATGTTGTCCTTGCTTTTCCGATCCTTTTCCGTGCCACCTTCCCTTGAAATGATGCTACCAAGGTATGTGAAGCTGTTTACATCCTCAAGTGCATTTTGATCCATGGTTATGGGTGTGTTGTTCTTGCTGTTGATACGCAATACTTTAGTTTTTGATGAGTTTATTTTGAGACCGAGCAGAGCAGCTGTTTCCTCCAGTTTTCCAGATTTTTCCTGCATCTGTTGGTGTGTGTGAGCCAGTAGTGCCCGATCATCAGCTCCACTGTATGCCGGTTCGTCTATTGTTGGTTGTTTCTTTCATCACCCAGTATGCAAAGGAGGGAAAGAAAGGGTGAGAGCAGGCACCCTTACCGCACACCGATCAGGACCTCAAATGCCTCTGATATACATCCTTCATGGAGGACTTGACATCTCGTCCCTTGGTAGGTGCTCCTTATGATGCTGATGATCGTTGCTGGGATCCCATAATGAGCCATCAGTTTCCACAGCCTTTCCCTATCCACACTGTCAAAGGCTTTTTCGAAATCTATGAAATTCTCATAGACAGCCGAGTCCCATCGATGGACCGTTCAGTAATAATCCTGAGGCAATTTGGTCTCCACAGGATCTGTTGTTCCTGAAGCCATCCTGGTTTTCCCTCAGTTTCTCATCGACCCCCTTCTGGAGCCTCTCGAGCAGGATATGGTTGAGCACCTTCCCAGGTGTTGAAAGGAGCATTATTCCTCTGTAGTTTTTGCACTGCCGGAGGTCTCCTTTCTTGGGGATTTTCACGATGTGGCCATCTCTCCAGTCAGATGATATATATAAATTAGCTAATCACTATATCATTTCGCTAATCATTAGATAAATGCGTTAATCGCTATATAAATGCACTAATTGTTAGATAAATATATTAATCGCTATATAAATGCGCTAATCGCTATATAAATGCACTAATCGTTAGATAAATATATTAATCGCTATATAAATTCTCTAATCATTTTATAACTACATTAATCTCTGTATAAATGCGCTAATCGTTATATTAATATGCTAATCTCTATAATATTTACATAAATGTGTGAATCATTATATAAATGTTAATCTTCATATAAATATGCTAATTGTTATATAAATATAATGTTAATCGCTATATAAATGTGTGAATAGTTACACAAGTATATCAATAGTTTCATAAATATGCTTATAGTAATATAGTATAGTACAGAAACACTTGTATAATATGCTATGAATCTTAACAGCTTTCTTGTTATCTAAAGAATGGACTTGATTCATATTTAATCTCTTTTAAAAGGTTTGGTTTTACTTTATTATTTACATTAATTAACATCACATTTAAAGGTGCAGTGTGTAAGCTTTACCAGCATCTAGTGGTGAGGTTGTGAATTGCACCCAACAGAAGTTACAGTGGCCGACAGGAAGTGATGTCATGGTCTGAGACGGCAGAGAGGAGCCACTTAAACAATGAGGTTTCTTTACAAAAATAAATTAAGAAATTATGTTTAATTATTCAGTAAAACGATATGTTATTGTGAATATTATTGTTACTTCTGGGTGAATCTGAGTGGTCTGGGTGAATACTCGATTCTGATTGGCTGCAGGGTGTCCATTAAAAAGTGATAGAGGACACCTAGTAAAGGAGTTCTGGTGAAACTGACTGTTTACCGTTCGAAATGAATAAATAAATGCGCTGGCGACATCATCAGCTGTGAGTAACCATAGCAACAGGCAGTAAACTGAAGGCTTCTATGAGCTGAGCGGACTATAAATATCTCCGGTTGCTAAATAAACCGTCAGGCGTAACCAGGGAAACCAAGTTATTGTTTGTAAAAACTTTAGATTTCGATTGTAAAACTAATTAAAATATAAACTAATGTTTTAAAAATGTGTTATTTGGCAAGTGACCATGGTGTATAAGCGGGTTAATGCCCTTCGAGGTGTCCATTGTAAGATATTAATGGACTTCGGTGGAGGCAACGGAGACTTCGCTGCGCGTCGGACGGTTCACGCCGATAATGGACACCTCGAAGGGCATTAACCCTTACTTGTTTATCATTGTGTCAGTGTTTTATTCGCTGACTTTAGTTCGCTTCTTTGCACGAAGAACAACATAGTGAGGAAACGCGTTTGTCCGCTCAGGGCCACTGTAGAAACATGTTGATGTAAGCGGACCCGTGGAGTGTGTAGAGAGAAATGCCTCATTCTAAGCTAATGAACATATAACGCTTCATTATGTAAGGTCTTTATACACCACTGGAAACATAGTTATGTATATCATATTGCATTTCTGTCAACAGATCCTCCTAAATATTACACAATGCACCTTTAAAACTAAATGAATGTTTTATTTGCGAGGACTTAAGCGTTGTTGTCCAACCTCAGGTGCAAAGGTGACGTCCACAGACCTGCCGGAGATCCTGGGTAATCTGAGGTACAACGTGACGCGTAACACCAGGGGGCGCTGCAGGCACGAGCCGCATGTGACCGAGCTCAGCTGGGGGAAGGATCTGGAGGAGCGTTTCCCGCGCGCGACCTGCCACTACGATTACATCATAGCCGCGGATGTGGTGTACTCGCACCCGTACCTGCACGAGCTCATGGAGACCTTCATACACCTGAGTTCAGAAAACACCGTCATCTTGTGGGCCATGAGGTTCCGTCTGGACCCGGAGAACCGCTTCGTGGACACTTTCCAGAAACACTTTCACCTGCAGGAGCTCTACGACCTGCCCAGCCTGAGGATAAAGCTGTACAGCGCTCGCAAACGCACACCAACACAACATTAAAGCGGTGGTATAATGCCCTTTTCACAAGATGTAAAAGATGAGTATGTGAAGTTTTAGCTCAAAATACCCCACAGATATTTTTATATCGCATGTTAAAATGGTCACTTTTTGAGGGTGAGCAAAATCACACCTTTTTGTGTGTCTGTCCCTTTAAATGCAAATGAGCTGATGCTCCCGGCACAGAGGGCGGAGCTTCAAGAGCTTGTGTGTGTGTGTGTGTGTGTGTGTGTGTGTGTGTGTGTGTGTGTGTGTGTGTGTGTGTGTGTGTGTGTGTGTGTGTTAGCAGCTCAGCTTCAGCCCAAAAATCATTAGGATATTAAGTAAAGATCATGTTCCATGAAGATATTTTACGGTATTTTCCTACCGTAAATATATCAAATGTATTGTTGTGAGTGGATGAAGCAAAATCGAGGACTTCATTTGCCGATTTTCTCAATATTTAATATTTCTCGTGTTTTTTTATTGCACCCTCAGATTCCAGATTTTCCAAATATTGTCCTATCCTAACAAACCACACATCAACGGAAAGCTTATTTATTCAGCTTTCAGATGATGTATAACTCTCAATTTAAAAAATTGACCTATATGACCGATATATGTTTTGTGGTCCAGGGTCACACATATATATGTATTTTTGTTCTTCATAGTATTGAAAAAAATAAGATATAGGAAAATTAAAAAGTCAATTTTGTGATTCCAGGAGTTTCAAGAACTGTTGTAAGTTTACATTTTGATTTTATGTTTACATCTGGATTTTGTTATATTTATGCAATTTTAAATTATCCTGCAGACTGAATCTGACACTTTAATGGCATATTTAAGTTTTTAAGGTCAACATGAAATTAAACTCTTTTTTTTTTCTCTCTTAATTCACGTTTTTGGTCTTAAATGATTCATCGGTGACTATATGCACATCAGAACTATATTCTTTGGTTTTACTCATTGTGAATATGATGACAGAGACATTTTACTTCTACAACTTTAACATGATTCTTTTCATTACTGGGAAATAAACATGAAACATTCTGATGAAAATACTGTATGAGTGATGAGTATCCTCATGTGCTCTTCCTTCTCTAAACTATTGCTTCTGAAACTTTGGCCACTTCTAGATGGTAAAAACAACCAAATGAGAAGTAGAACGGATATCTTGTAAAGTTTCTAAACTCAGACGACAGTAACCAGATGTGTTCGTCATGACCAACAGCACGTAGCAGTAATGGATTACAAACATGTTTTGGTTCTTCGGAGGACGTGTCTGATGATGATATACAGAGATATTTGATTACTGGTATCATGTGCTTGAGTCTGGCAGTGTCATTACATCACGCAAACACATACACATACATCTACTCCTGCAGAAGAGAGATTCAGAAAACCTCCTGCAGGAAAGCCAATCATTTCAACATTATGAGACTTTCTCCTATCTGCCAAATGGTGTAAATGTGGCTCGATATCTCCAGTGCCAGACCACCAAAATATATCAGGACCCTACATGGTGAAGGTGTTCAATGGCCAACCGATTCCAGAGAGTTTTGACAGTCATACAAGAAACTGGAGAAGATACAGCGAGGATTTAGGGGTGGTTGATCAGCGTTGACCTCATGCGGCCCCCACAGATATAATGAGTGTTATATTGGGTTTCCCTTCTGTGGAATCAGTTTAGCACATACCAACTGTCTGGAATCATAGAAATCGATAGGGCACAAAACAATCTCACATAAATCTGAATTCCACATGTACATATGCACCACAAAAACAACAAAAATATACATATGCATTAAAGAACAATGCAAGGAAGTACAATAAATAATGCAATGACGAATAAATTATTACAGATATGTTTTAATTAGGGGACCTTATTGTATCTGTTGGTTTTCTTATTATTCATCCTGAATGGGAGTCTATGGCAGCCCTATCAACCATACATAGTAAAACGATGACATTTGGTACACTGATAGAGGAGGTTCTGCATAGTAATCTGACCAACTTTGGGGTCTCTAGGATCAACTCTATAGCGCCACCACCCTTTCAAAAATGAGGAAAACCATCAATTGTTTTTCTTTCTTTTGATTTTTTGGGTTGAAATATGACCTGAACGTACATGTATGTTCTTAACAGGCTTTTGTAAGATTCACTCAGATTAAAATCCAGTATATATGAAGCGCATGTTTTACTTTAAGAAGAGTCATTATCATGTGTGAGACGTGTGGAACTGATTGGTCAAACTAGCGCTATATCATCTTACTAAACAAGCAGATAACAGACGTTCTGAGCCGCTCTGTAATCTCAGGGCTTTAGTGTTTACTTTCCTGATTTCTTTGTGCCAACAGAAGCTTGACTCCTCAAATAGACCTGCACTGCCCATCTCCTACATCATGCTCTATTTTTCTGTGTTTGTGTGGATGTGCCACTGGTTAATGAATCTCCCGCTAAATATAGTCATGCCAGCGTGACGCTGGAGAGTTGGATGATGCTCGTCTATAACCTCGCTGAGGATGAGGTTCACTTACGGATAACTGTGGACAGGACTGAATCAAGCACAGCTCACCTTTGCAGACAGAAAATCCTCTGACGATGTGAACCAGCTGAAGTGTGTGCCGCGATTTCTGCTGAAGCTGTGAAATGCATTTGAGGAAATACAGTAAGAGGTGATATCAGGTACATTTGGATGCTTTTGACCAATAAAAACTGTAGTTTATCCGACTGCTCCCATTTCCTTTACATTTGCGCATGTACAAGACTGAAACTAAAATACCTTGTTTTTGTACCTAAGGACATGCTGATGTCTTCACATCATGCACTTTGTTTTTGTTACTTTATTGAAATTTCTAATTGTTTCACTTGCATAGATTATGAACTAATCTGACAAAACAATGTTTGAGAAAATGTAGAATCAGTCAATTTTAACAGGTCAAAATAAAATAAAAAAATCTGTGTTTTAAATCAGTCCATCCTGTCAGCGAGCCGATATCATCATGGATTGTCCTCAATCTGGAAATGCCACAGCGGAGATGGACGAGAGCTTGAACACCGGGAAAGATGATGCAGATGGTAAATCACTTATGGTCATAATCCCAAAATTACCTTCTCTTAATCTCTGACTGCAAACACACTACATCTGTGAAGGTTTTGCTGAGGAATGCGTCTGTTTTTCATTGGTTATATTGAGCAGAAGTTGAAGTCCGTGTGCGCAAGGCATCCTGGAAACCCACTGTTCTGTCCTCCATTGGAAAGGAGATCCATTATTTCGCCGGTCACGAGATCAGCATCTGGGAGTCTCTTGATTCATTTGGTTCTGTCATCTGGCCAGCAGTAAGACAATTAGTTTATTAAATATTTGAAATATTTAGAGTGCAGTGGAAACTCATTACAAGTAACTTGAGTTATGTAATCAGATTACTTTTTCAAGTAACTAGTAAAGTAACGCATTACTTGTTCAATTTACAACAAAATATCTAAGTTACTTATTTAAATAAGTAACACTAGTTACTTTTTCACATTTATTGACTGACAGCTCTCCTGTACTCATGTTGAGAGAAATAAAGTGAAGAGGTGTTGTGTGTGTGTGTGTGTGTGTAAACATGATGATTATTTTAGTTCTAGACTAAATGTGAACATGCATTTACTCGTCTCACTTGCACGAAAAACTTCAGTATTCCTCAAATGAATAAAAACAGTAAAATGCAATCTCAGAATTTTTATGCAAAACTTTAATAATTAACTATATTAAATTACACAAATATACTTTATGAATTTAATCTCACTTTATTAACAAATGTCTTTGCTGCTGACCTTCAATGATCTAATTCAACCATACTAATAAACAAATGACTTTTGATTAGATTTAGAAATAAGAGTGTTGAACTTCCTTCTCCTGTATCCTATTGTTCTTTAATCCAAAATATCAGCAGCTGAAAGGTTTGAGCAGCGCCCTCTACTGTACACTACTGTACTCTACCACTACTGTACTCTACTGTACACTACATCTACTCTACCTCTACTGTACTCTACTGCACTCCACCTCTATTGTACTCTATCTCTACTGTACTCTGCTGTACACTACATCTACTGTACTCTACTGTACTCTACATCTACTGTACTCTACTGCACTCCACCTCTATTGTACTCTACCTCTACTGTACTCTGCTGCACTCTACATCTACTGTACTCTACTGCACGCTACCTCTACTGTACACTACTGTACTCTACCTCTACTGTACTCTACTGCACGCTACCTCTACTGTACACTACTGTACTCTACCTCTACTGTACTCTACTGCACTCCACCTCTATTGTACTCTACCTCTACTGTACTCTGCTGCACTCTACATCTACTGTACTCTACTGCACTCCACCTCTATTGTACTCTACCTCTACTGTACACTACTGCACTCTACCTCTACTGTACTCTACTGCACGCTACCTCTACTGTACACTACTGTACTCTACCTCTACTGTACTCTACTGCACGCTACCTCTACTGTACACTACTGCACTCTACCTCTACTGTACTCTACTGCACGCTACCTCTACTGTACACTACTGTACTCTACTGTACTCTACTGCACTCTACCTCTACTGTACTGCACTCTACCTCTACTGTACCTCTACTGCACTCCACCTCTATTGTACTCTACCTCTACTGTACACTACTGTACTCTACTGCACTCTACCTCTACTGTACTCTACTGTACAGTGCTGTACTCTACTGTACACTACTGCACTCTACCTCTACTGCACTCTGCCTCGACTGTACACTACTGTACTCCACCTCTACTGTACTCCACCTCTACTGTACTCCACCTCTACTGTACACTACTGCACTCTACCGCTACTGTACTCTGCTGTATTCTACCTCTACTCTACCTCTACTGTACTCTACCTCTACTGTTCTCTACTGTACACTACCTCTTCTCTACTGTACACTACCTCTGCCTCTACTGTACTCTGCCTCTACATCTACTGTACACTGTACTGTATTTACAGGAGTAAATATGCATCTCCTTCAGCCTGAGGCTTATTATTTAACTTTTGGTGTGAAAGGGCCTTAACATTTGCTAAAAATATAACTTTTTTGTTGTTATTAAAAAACAAACAAGCAAGCCTAGCCCAGGTGAGAAAAAGTAACGTAAAAGTAATGTAATGCATTACTTTTCATAAAAAGTAACTAATTAGTTACTAAGTAGCAATTAGTTACTTTTTTGGGGAGTAACGCAATATTGTAATGCATTACTTTTAAAAGTAACTTTCCCCAACACTGCCACTAGAGCGGTGGTTCTCAACCAGGGGCCCACTAGGGGGCCTCAACAAACCTCCAACCCTTTGTACATTTGTTGCTGATTGATGTTTATCATCATGAAATAATCATCATGAATTCTTACTTAGGCTCTGGCTCTGTGTCACTACCTTGAATCTGATCGAGCGACGGTTGATCTTCTTGACAAGGCGGTGCTAGAGATTGGATCTGGCACAGGTCTTGTGTCCATCGTGGCAAGTCTGTTGGGTAGGTACTAAAGATTCAGATTCAGATCCCCAAACTCATTCATATCTGATGAAGGACCTGCGCCTGGACACGACGACAACGCAGTCCTGAAGTGTCCACTAGTCTCTTTCCTCTGTGAAGTCGTGTTAACGACCCCTAAGTTAATAACTAATGATCTTTGCAATGGAAGTGAATCAATCAAAATAACTTTATTCTAGAGCTGCTGTAAAGCCAAAACAATCTCTGTTACTGTAATCTCCTATTATCACTGTAAAGCTGCTGTGAAACACTCTATTTTGTTAAAAGCGCTATATAAATGAAGGTGACAAGACATGACATTGTTCAAAAACATATTGTGAGCATATGATTGTGTTATGCATTTTTACACCTATATAAATGATCTCCAGGTGCTTGGGTGACAGCAACAGACCTGCCGGAGGTCCTCGGGAACCTGAGATGCAACTTGTCCAGAAACACACGTGGCCGCTGCAGATACACCCCGCAGGTGGCGGAGCTCTCTTGGGGTTATGAGCTCGATAAGACCTTCCCTCATTCAGTCTACAGATACGACTACATCTTAGCAGCCGACGTGGTCTATCATCATGACTTCCTAGCAGAATTACTGGTCACCATGCGCCATTTCTGCCAGCCCGGAACAACCCTCATATGGGCCAACAAGACCCGCTTTGATTCAGATCTGGTTTTTGTGGAGAACTTCAAAAAAACGTTCAACACCACCTTACTGGCAGACAACGGAGAAGTTAAAATTTACTCGGCCACCATGAAAGACAAAACTGCACTAGTGACGTCAAAAGAGACAGAAGGGGTTTTGAGGAAAGAAGAGGATGAGGATGACACTGACAAGAACGAGCCAAAGCAAGAGATTACTGAAGGAAAGGTCAAACGGACAGAACGAAAGGCTCTAGAACTGGTTCAAGAATATGAAGATAAAGATGTGCAAAGGAAACCAGGGTATGTTGATATGGAAAATCGGGAGGAAACGTTAAATTTGGAGGATGGAAATGTAAACAATAAAGAAGAAGAGGAGGAGGACAACACAGATCTTGAAACTGAGGACAGTGGAGACGGCTGCTCTGAGATGGATTCAACATTCGTAGAGCTGAACTCTGGTCAGTAACACACTCTGAAAATTAGACCACAGTCACTTGTGTAATGCATTAAAGTCTGATTGGGCCTTTTCTTTCAGAGGAAGGAAGCACAGAGAATGAGAACTTGAGATCATTGGCACCGGCAATTTACTACAGACCTGAGAGAGAAATTTACCATTTTTTGGGACAGGAAATCACAATTGAGGAGTCCATCGATTCTTACGGTGCTACTTTATGGCCAGCGGTGAGACACTTACAGCTGCAGGAATAATGAGACACAAATACACAGAGTATATCTACGATGACATTAGTAAGCAAAGAACTTTACTTTTGTGTGATGCTGCATTCAAGGCAATCAGTATCAATATAAAGTCCGAGATAACAGGCGTAGAGTCAAGCAAAACAAACATGATGCACCTTTAAAATGTGATTTGTGTCTTTCAACATTATAATTTCAACTTTCTCCTATTTACCAAATGGTGTAAATTTGGCTCGATGTCTCCAGTGCCAGACCATCAAAATATATCAAGACCCTACACCAATTCCAGAGGGTTTTGTCAGTCACAATGACAGTCAAGAAACTGGAGAAGATACAGGGAGGACTTAGGGGTGGTTGACCAGCGTTGACCTCATGCGGCCCCCAGAGATATAATGAGTGTTATATTGGGTTTCCCTTCTGTGGAATCCATTTAGCACATACCAACTGTCTGGAATCATAGAAACCAATAGGGACAGAATTAATGGGCAAAAAACAATCTCACATAAATTTGAATTTCACATGTACATATGCACCACAAAAACAACAAAAATATACATATGCATTAAAGAACAATGCAAGGAAGTACAATGAATGATGCAATGAAATATAAATTATTACAGATATGTTTTAATTAGGGGACCTTATTGTATCTGTTGGTTTTCTTATTATTCACCCTGAATGGGAGTCTATGGCAGCCCTATCAACCATACATAGAAAAACAATGACATTTGGTACACTGATAGAGGAGGTTCTGCATAGTAATCTGACCAACTTTGGGGTCTCTAGGATCAACTCTATAGCGCCACCACCATTTCAAAAATCCATTTTTCTTGTGGTTATAATAACTTTTGAACCCTTTATTCCAGAAAGAAAATAGTACTCATTACAGTAGTCGCCTTTTAAAAAAAGTTGTTTTTCACTGCTACTGCTTCAAATCAAACATGGTGCACCTTTAAAATGTGATTTGTGTCTTTCCATATAGGCACTTGCACTTTGCCGATTCTTGGAAACACAGCAGGGTCGTCAACAGATCGATTTACTCGACAAATCAGTTCTTGAGCTTGGAGCTGGAACCGGCTTACTTTCAGTTGTCGTCACGCTGTTGGGTAAGTGTTGTGATGAGATTGAGGTGTCAATCTTACTGGTTTTGCATCTTGCAAGATAATAACTGAGATTGCTCTATAGGTGCCAAACTAACAGCCACGGATTTACCCGAGATTCTGAGTAAACTGACATGCAACCTCAACAGGAACACGAGAGGCCGGAGGAGGCACGAGCCCCAGGTAGCAGAACTCTCCTGGGGTCACAAGCTGGATGAGGCCTTCCCTAGATCCACACACCAATATGATTATGTGTTGGCGACTGATGTGGTCTATCACCACGACTTCTTGGCCGAGCTGCTGGTCACCATGCGGCACTTCTGCCAGCCGGGAACTACTCTAGTCTGGGCGAACAAGGTCCGCTTTGCCTCGGATCTGGGCTTCATCGTCAACTTCCTCAAATATTTTGATATCACACTGTTTAAAGAGTTGGATGATGTGAGGATTTACGTAGCAACCAGCAAGATATCAGAGAAGGAAGGTGACCAGGTTCAAGAGACTAGCGAGGAAGTGGAGGACAACGGTGACCTTGAGTCGAGCAAGCGGGACGCTGGGGAAACGAACTCTACGAGCGAGACAGGAGACAGTGCAGAGGAACTGGAACGAGAGCAGGAGTGTGACGATACTCAGAGTTTAGAAGACGACACGCAGGAGAAACAAGTACAGGAAGAACTCGAGGACTCTGGAGGATCTGAGGAAGAAGGTCAGGCTAGCAAAACTGTAAATTGTAATACCAAGGTGAACATGATTCCACCAAGTACATCGTTGTTGATCCTGGAACATCAGATTTGAGGGGCAAATTTACAGATTAGGCAACCAAGGGTTAGGCGCTTCTAACATCATTGTTTCCCCTCTATAATATTCCTGATTTTAAGGATGTTATGGTTAGGTTTAGGGATATGGCTATTCTTGTCAGTCAGGAATGTTGTTCCAGGATCAACAAAATATGTTGATCATGGAACATGTCTTACTTGGCTAAATCATATTGACCCTAATACCAATGTGCTTATATGGATACTTATTTGATGGGATTCTCCTTTTCTGTCTTTCCCTCAGCTAAACCTGATAACACAGAAACACCTAAACAGAGATGGGCTCCCACTGTCTACTACTGTAATGGCAAGGAAACCTACTACTTTCTAGGTTATGAAATCAGGATTCAGGAATCCGTAGGCTATTATGGCAGCACGGTATGGCCAGCGGTGAGCACAAAACATTCAGCCAACCAGTCAGATCAGGAAGAAACTGTGTGTGCTTAGTGAGACGGTAAAATGCATGGAGTCTATATATGAACACTTGGTTTTGAATGTCGTAGGCATTGGCCCTTTGCCGATTCCTGGACACCCCGACAGGACGACAGCAGATCAATCTACTCGACAAACGGACCCTGGAGCTCGGAGCAGGAACGGGGCTTCTCTCGATAGTTGCCACACTTCTGGGTAAGTCTTGGGGAGTGTTTCTGATACACACTCAAACCTCATAATAATACTCTATGTGGTTAATACTACCTTAGGCTGACTGTTTGTTACACAGTAGGTTATTCTATTGAAGTTTTATTTGTCACCTTCAACATTTCTCACATTATCAGTTTATTCGCTATAGTTTAGAAAATGGTAATAAAATATGAGCAGAACTCAGAGTTATGAACTCAGTTGATATTTGACTGGTTTTGTCCGTCCTTCTGTTAGACTGTCTCACACATGAATTATGATGAATATCTGTCAGCTGTTAAATTTAACTACACAATTAGATAATACCAGTTTAGCTCAACCAATCACCAAGCAATGCTTCATTTTGTTCAGTCTGTGTGTAAAAAGAGCATTAGCAATTAAAGACAAAACAATTCAGCAAAACATGATCAGCTCAAAGTGTCCCAATCATTTTTGCTCCCAAGTTAAACCAGGGGAGACCGATCCTGCTCCTGCAGAGTCCAGCTCCAATCTGGGCGTTTCTAGTAACTCTGAAGGCCTTGATTGGCTGGTCTTTAATTGGGACTGAACAGTGTCCCTCCAGGAGCAGAATTGGACACTCTTGGACTGCGTTCAGCCAACACAAAAAGTTGCAAAAAGTTTTTTTTAAACGGAAACAGTGGTGCATTGAACACCCTGCTCTGATGATGCAAGAGTTGCAACTACGGCGGCTGAGAAGGACATTCCTTGAGTTCTTTTTGAAGAGTTTTCGGAGCCTGATGAAATCGGTATAAATACGTGTTTAATACTGCAAAATACACTCGATGTAACAGTCACTGCCCTTGCCATCCAGAATAAAAGACAACATCCCAATCGAGAGAAGGGATTTGTGGAAACTGGTTCCTAATTATTGTGATCCAACATTTGCCTCGCATTTCAGGATGAAAAGAGAAACATGTCTTCTAATATCTTCAGTTGTTGTGTATACCGAGCTGCAGGACACATAAACGACTTTACTCGGACCCATTGTGCGATCCGTCTCTTTAATCCCACTAAGTTTATGTACATGTTGTTGCTGATTGGGCGGACATTTTTGACACACACACACACACCAAACAAGAGAAAACGCATCTCAAACCCCGTTACACACCGTTTCCAGGAAACATGTCGCTCAACCCGGAAACCATAGCAAATCGTTGCGCACCGGTTTGATGTTGAACGTGCCCCTGGTTTTAGAACAAGCAGAACTACGTAATGTAAGAATGTAAACGTGTACCTTGAAATGCAACGTAAGTCGCTTTGGATAAAAGCGTCTGCCAAATGCATAAATGTAAATGTAAAATGTAATATGTCACTGATTTGCAGGTGCTAAACTGACAGCCACGGATCTCCCAGAAATCCTTGGCAATCTGAGGAGCAACTTGTACCGTAACACCAGGCATCACTGGAGACACGAGCCTCAGGTTACAGAGCTGGCATGGGGCCACAGACTGGAGGAGACGTTTCCCCGCTCCACACACCTCTACGATTACGTGCTCGCAGCTGATGTGGTCTATCACCACGACTATCTCGCCGAGCTCCTCGACACCATGCGTCACTTCTGTGGGCCGCAGACCACCCTGATCTTCGCAAACAAGGTCCGGTATGAGGCCGACCTGATGTTTATAGAGAACTTTCAGAAAGCGTTTAACTCTACATTGCTGACAGAGATGGATGAGGTGAGGATTTACTCGGCTACCATGAGAATCTGATCACTTAATGCACCGCTTTAAGGCTTTCCAAACTACACTGCTGGCAGAGGTAGAGGAGGTGGAGGAGGTTTGCGTGTCTGTGATCCAACGCCATATTCACACTGCAGACAATTCACAACATTAATTAAATCATCAAATTAGCATCTTTAGGCAATGCAGTGAAGACCAAACATTCTACAGAAACCATTTGGCGGTGTAATAATAACTGGACTGGCCAAATCTTCGTACACCTACTGTATGACATGTTGCGATTAACACAATCCTTAATCAGATTTCAAACAACATTGACCGGCCAATTAAAAATAATAATAATTTCCAACTCAAATCAACTTATTTACCTGTGGTTTTGAATAACAAAAAAATTATTTAATGTTTTTGCCATTTACACTACTGGATATGCGTGTGTGTTTTTAGATTCCAGTATGAACAGTCAGATTGAAGTTTAAGTCACGTTTGTCATCTTCCAGCTTGTCAGATTTGAATCGGACTGATTATGATCATTCTGATTTGATCAATTGCAAAATAACAGTAATTCTGAATTGTCTGCATTGTAAATAAAGCCATGCTGATGTTAAAATAAATATGGCTACTGAAGGAAAAGAAGTTTGTGCACATAAGCACAAAATTATTAAACAATAAAGAGAGTAAAATATGAAGTCTTACCGTGCCTTGATGGAGAATGTTGTGCTTAAAGTCCCCCTGTAGTCAATCATTTTATTCCTTAAAAATCATCTTTGATCACCAAAATTACATATTTAAATGTTTTTTTCCTAGGAAAAAAAAATGTCTTCATGCCTCATTTATAATATGCAAATGAGCCCCGCCTCCACTCACTCAGCTCAGAGATCCACTGGTTGACGATCACACGTTGATCTGATTGGTTACAAGGTAGTTTGTGACGTCAGAAACACCAGCGATTTCAAAGCGTGTGTTTGAGACTGTCTTTGGTTCACTGCAGTTTTAAGGAGAAAATACTCAGTAATGGTGTCGACTTATGAACTTACACATGGTTTGTATTAAAGCATATTAAAAACACCACATAGACACATAAACCAGTGGTTCTCAACTCCAGTCCTCGGGACCCGCTGCTCTGCACATTTTGTATGTCTCCCTTATTTAACACACCTGTACCAGATCATCAGCTCGTCAGGAGAGACTCCATGAACTGATTTGAGTGTGTCAGATAAGAGAGACATACAAAATGTGCAGAGCAGCGGGTCCCGAGGACTGGAGTTGAGAACCACTGACATAAACAACATTAAACGCTGGATTTACACCACAGGGGGACTTTCAGAAATCTTATCCCCTTTCAAAAGTTGAATCAGTGAAGATGAGCATGTTATATTGATTTCACAGAATTGAATTTACAGATGAAGTTTTTAGAATGGGAAAAACTATTTTTTTCAAAAAGTATCTGGAAAGAGAGGAAACCCAGAATTACATTTGGTTTTTTTTTATATAATGTTAGTTAGTTATATAATTTTAGTATCATGTTAAATAATGTATGACAGTGGTTTTGTTTGTGTGTTATTTTACTTTGCTTTATTATTATTTTCATATAGGGATTGTATAAGATTTATCCATGTCAAAGGTATAAAAATAAATTATTTGGTTTCAAGTGACTTCATTCTTTAATGCAATCAATATAATTTTTTTATTTTTTATTTACTGTAAGTGTTTACATTCATCATGTGTGTATTTCTCTATACTGATTTTTTTGTGTGGATAAATAAACAAAGAAAACGTTAAATTGTTGAAAATTATGAATTATTGTGCAATGCACATAACCATAAACATTCATGATATCCCAAATATTGTTTGGGATTTCATAGAAAACTAAACGTCAATCTAAAAAGGTAAACAATTTAAAAAAAAATAAAAATACATTTGTGATAAAATGCAATTCTACTGTTGTTCTTAACATGAATGACTCCTGAATAAAGCCCGTTTGTCACAAAAATGAGCGATATATTGTCCGTTCCAGATCATTTTATTGAGAATCTTCATCAAATACACCGTTCAGCACATTTACCGCGTTTACAAAATAACCGTCTGTAACATCCGTCTCACGAGGAGCACTGCATATAAAATAACACCCATCTACTCTACGCAAGAATTAAAATGACTTTAAAATATTGGCATTACCTAGTATTCATTTATACTTTATAAATACGAGACATCCATAAATATATCTGAAGATATTCAAGGGTTTTTGATACAGAATAATGTGATATTTCCTGAAGAAACGCAGGGGTGGACGGGAGATTGTGAATATTTAAGGCCATTTTTTGAAGAACCTGTCGTTAGAAACGCCTCGAGACCTGAACATCGACAAACAACGCAAACACACAAGATTAAAAATTAAAAAACGTGAAAGCAGGATGTGATGTCACGTCTGGTTCCTGGTGAAAACATAAGTTGCTGGCTTTTTTAAAAATGTTTTTTATGTTTTTCAAAGTCTAAACCCTGAATGATATTCCAGAAACACAAGATGACAATCTCAGTTTCACTTAAAATTTTGAAGAAAACTGAAGATGGACAGCTGTCAATCACAGTCTTACTTCAGAACGGCACAAAAACGGAAAAGCCATGAACATAAAATGACCCGCGTGTCTTTATAAAACATGCATACATTTGACATACACAAAGGTCAATCACAAAAACAAAACAAAAAATTCACCCCTTAAATTTAAAAAAAAAAGAAAAGATATTTTCTCATCTTGACATTTCACCCACAGAACTCAACTGGACGTCCATCATATTGCCTTTTATATTTGCACTGTTATTGTTGTTGAAGGAAAAATGTCCACCGAGCAAATGCCCAGTAATCACATTTCAAACAACATAATGCAGGTTTATTATCCGACGAACACAGATATAATGGGAACTGTGGGTTCAGTGCGGTGTGTGTGCAGAGATCCGCACGCAGGAAGGCATTATGGGATCTGTGTGATATGAGGTGTTTGGTTTCTGACGGTTTCCAGAAGGCATTAAGAGTCTCCTCAGTTTAAGACGTTAGAACGGTGTGAAGTCCGACGGGAACATGATGGGCAGCCAGTTCTCCGTGTAGGAGACGCAGTGAGTCCAGCCCAGAGAACGCAGCAGCTGAGGGACACAACAACTCGTCAATAACTCGTCAATAACTCATCCTCAACTCACTCCCCAATAACTCGTCAATAACTCCTCAACTCACTCCCCGTCGTCAACTCACTCCCCAATAACTCGTCGTCAACTCACTCCCCAATAACTCGTCGTCAACTCACTCCCCAATAACTCCTCAACTCACTCCCCAATAACTCGTCAACTCACTCCCCAATAACTCGTCAACTCACTCCCCAATAACTCGTCAACTCACTCCCCAATAACTCGTCGTCAACTCACTCCCCAATAACTCGTCGTCAACTCACTCCCCAATAACTCGTCGTCAACTCACTCCCCAATAACTCGTCGTCAACTCACTCCCCAATAACTCGTCGTCAACTCACTCCCCAATAACTCGTCCTCAACTCACTCCCCAATAACTCGTCCTCAACTCACTCCCCGTCACTCCCCGTCCTCAACTCACTCCCCAATAACTCGTCCTCAACTCACTCCCCAATAACTCGTCCTCAACTCACTCCCCGTCCTCAACTCACTCCCCGTCCTCAACTCACTCCCCGTCCTCAACTCACTATTATCATTAACTCATCAATAACTCGTCATCGTCAATAACTTGTCAATAACTCGTCAGATTTACACCAGAACAACATTTACATGCTATATTTACAGCTCCAACTGTGATCAAACACTGTTTTGTTTTTTTAAAGAAATGAATAATTTTATTCACCTAGGACGCATTCATTTGATCAAAAGTGACATTTATAATGTTACAAAAGATTCAATTTGAAATAAATGCTTTTGGAAATGTTTCTTGAGCATCAAATCATCATATAAGAGTGATTTCTGAAGGATCATGTGACACTGAAGACTGGAGTAATGATGCTGAACATTCAGCTTTGATCACAGGAATAAATTACACTTTACTATATATTCACATAGAAAACAGCTGATTTACATTATAATAATATTTCACTGTTTTTACTGTATCTGTGATCAATAAACTGAGCCTAGTTAAGACGGCGCTCACCTGTGTGCAGTTCTTCCAGTTCTCTTTGCTGGGTTTGTCCTCGACGATCTTAGTCGCGTACTTCAAGGCCCTCGCGTACATTTTGTTTGCCAGCGCGTGTTTGTAGGAAAATGCTAAAACCTGCAGACAGGAAATCATTGCGTTAAAGAAAACAGCAGATATCGAATCAGGAGTCAAGTTATTTATACAGCGCTTTTTACAACACATGTTGTTTCAAAGCAGCTTTACAGAGATAACAGGAAAATAATGCAACAAAGTTTGTTTCCTGAAGAAAATAGCGTCACAGTCCAGCTTAAGTAAGTTCAGTGATGGTTCATTTCTGTTGTAGAAAAGTTATTAATTTAGTTATAGCCTGGAGAAACCGTGATGTCATCGTCCAGCTCAGTTCAGTGGTGTCAATGCAGGAGATCAATAATATTGTTGAGTATTAAATTAAGGAGTCAGTCCTGAGCAGTGTACCTTAGAGTCGGTGAGCTCCGCCCACTTCTGCACCTCCCAGAAGGTGTCAGTCAAAGCTTTGGCCACGCCCCCCGGCCCGTCCTCAGACCCGTCCACTTCTCCAGCGCTGGCCCCGTCCTGATCCACCGGCTCCATCAGCTGATCGGCCAGAGCACAGCCCTTCCGGCACAGCGCGTCCAGCAGAGACGCCTTCTGCTTCTCCATGTCACTGCATGACACACCAGTAACACACCATTACCACACCATTACCAATCCATTACCACTCCATTACCACTCCCTTACCACTCCCTTACCAATCCATTACCACTCCATTGACGTCATTAAAACTCCTTTAACACCATTAACATAACAGTTTAATGGAAATATATTGCTGTCATAATAATAATAAAACATACTATATTAAATATTCGTTTTGTACTTAACAGTACAATTATATATTGCTGTCTTAATCGTAAAATTTTGTTTAATAAAAAAAAAAAAAATCTTTAATTGCAATCACAGTATAAGACAAAATATTTGCAAATTGACTTTTCCATGAAATCATGCAGCCCATGTGTTTTGGCCAAAGACTGTAAAAAATATGGACGTAGTGTCCGTGACGTCACTCGTCACTTGAAGCCCAAAGTGGGTGGAGCCAGCCGTCACCATCTTGGCCACGCGTCACTCCCAGATAACCGGAAATGTGCAGCGAGGCGGATTAGCTGAGGTGACGTGACGCTAACAGACAGCAGACAAACGGCTAGTAGTGACATCAGCGCAATCCACCTGTCACTCAAGTGGCCACGCCCTTAATTATGCAGAACTTTAAGGCTCAATATAATTTAAACAGATGAGTCATAAAAATATTCACCCCCTCACAGTCGTCATGAAGGGCAAGATCAGCTTTATAGACCAAAACTTATGGGATTGACTCTCTTCTGCAGCCGGGCTCTAGTGGCCAGTCGATGAACTGCAGTTTAAGTCACTCAGTGTTGGATTCAAGAGAGAGAAGAGAGAAGGTTCAAGAGAGAAGGTTGCTGCTTGGTTTTGGCCCAGAATGCAGTGCTGCAGGCATGAACAGTGGCTCTGTACCTCTTGATAGTGACGGCATCCGGCCGCGGGTCCGTCTTCATGCTAAGGTAAACGGCCAGCGCCGTCGAGTCGATGTGTGACATCACCGTATCGGCCGCCGCCGCGATCTCTCCCAGACGCTTCAATCGCTCCTGCATGAGACAGAGGGAGTCGTCACGCGGGTTTGAGAACGAGCAACGGCTCAGATTCAATTCAACAAAAATGTATTTCGGTCCTCACAGACAATTCTCCATAGTAAAGAAAAAAAAAATATATATATATATATATATATTTTGATGGTCCCTTTTGAACATTCTGTTGACTGTAAGTAACTTTGCAACTACATGTCAACTAACTCTCATTAGAGTATTAGTAGAGTATTAGTAGACTGTCTGCTTAATATCTGCTAACTCTTTATTGTGATTGTCCTCCAACAGATATTCTACTGACTATAAGTAACTTTGAAACTACATGTCAACTTATTCTAACCCTACCACTCTACTACCACTCTACTACCACTCTACTACCACTTACTACCACTCTACTACCACTCTACTACCACTCTACTACCACTCTACTAACACTCTACTAACACTCTACTAACACTCTACTAACACTCTACTAGACTAGGTATACGTTTAGGTGCAAAGTTACTTAGTCAACAGAATGTGTGAAAGGGACCATCAAAATAAAGTGAAACCAAAAAACATAACTGAAAAGGGTGTATGCTGAAGCCTATGGTTATCATACATCATTATTTAATGAGCATCACTTTCCTCTCTGGATTTGATTCATGCAAAATAACCAAACCGTTACTTAAGACAATTTCCAAAATGTACATGCATGATTACAAAGGTACACATATCAGTTATTATTACAATAGTTTACATATGACATACACAAATTATTCATATCGAGTTATACTATTATTTATCACTTTGTTTTTAAACTAGTGATGAGTTAACATATACAGAAATTGAATAAAGTTATCAAACAGTCTGCACTGCATTAGATTAAATATAGACTAATCCTTATTAAAGCATTATAAGTTCTTTAGTCAATAGCAGGGAGTAATTTTCTCTGTTCCCTTTGTTCTCTGATTAACTTTACTGACAGAAAGCTTTATTGGCTGCTGTCCCTTTAAGAGCAGCTGACAGAGACTCGGATCTCACACACGCCTCATTCTCTCACAACTCTTTATGTTCATTTAAGACTTTAACTCATTTACGACTGCTCTTATGAGGATACTCGACAAAACGGACATTGTGGCATAATTGTGTGTTATTGTTCGTTCAAGCGCGAAAGAACTGTAACTGGCGCACGATATTGGCGCGTCTTTCTGTGTGTCGTGTGTGTGTGTGTGTGTGTGTGTGTGTGTGTGTGTGTGTCTGCGTGTATTTAAACAGGACATTCACAGGCAGCGCGTTCTCTTTTGTCTTGTCCTGCTTGAATGGTTTAAAAGCATTTATACGAGTGGGATCATATAATGTAACGCTAGCCAAAGGATGACAAAAATTAACGGATGCTGGGTTAATTGTGTTAAATATTTTAACCCGTTAAATTGGACAAAAATTCCACGTAGATGGTGTCTGATCTGACCGGTACCTTCTCGGAGTCGAGCTGATGGAGTCTCTGGACGTGCAGTGGGAGATGTGTGGGAAACGCCTCCTTCAGCTCCTCGTACAGCGAACCACTGTCCAACCTGAACACACAGGGTTAACCTCCTCAATGAAAACCATGACCTTTGCTCCAGGACATCATTAAACACTAACTGTGACTATGTGATCATACAAAAAACAGACAAGACTTAAGTGTAGTTTAAACATTATTTCTCTCTAAAAAAAAAATTATAGATGTTTTTAACAAGCCACTTCGAGCTTTCACGTGTGCGGTTGCCAGATCTCAAGAGTTTAAATCCCCCAATCAAAATCCAGCATTTAATGTTGTTTATGTCTATATGTGGTGTGTTTAATATGCTTTAAGACAAACCATGTGTAAGTTCATAAGTCGACACCATTGCTGAGTATTTCCTCCTTAAAACTGCAGTGAACCAAAGACAGTCTCAAACACACGCTTTGAAATCGCTGGTGTTTCTGACGTCACAAACTACCTTGTAACCAATCAGATCAACGTGTGATCGTCAACCAGTGGATCTCCGAGCTGAGTGAGTGAGTGGAGGCGGGGCTCATTTGCATATTCATAGAGCCGCGCATACTAAATCAGGCAAGGGTGTCGAGTTACATTCAAGATATTTTAAGACATGAAGACATTTGTTCAAGGAAAAAACTTTTAAATATGTAACTTTGGGGATCAAAGATGAGTTTTAAGAGATAAAATGATTGACTACAGGGGGACTTTAAAATTACACATTTTCTGCCCGGTGTTTTATGAAATCTTCTCAATCTGGCAACCCTCTCTCCACACTGAGAATAAAGCGCAGGTGATCTGAGAGGTCGACTGAATTATGATATAAACTAAAGGACATTTGAATTAAAAACCACGGGTGATTCTGGAGTCGTTAACAGATGAAAACACAGAGTTAACGAGTGAAGACTGACTTGGTCATCCACTGGATCTTCAGGTCTCGCAGCGCTTCGCTGAACTCGTCCTTCACGTCCTTCTCCTTCTCCGCATCCTTCTCCTTCTCTTTGCCATTCTTGGTTTTGTTGGGAGCAGGAACCAGGTGGTAAAAGATCGGCACGATGTCCTGCGTGAGAACGAGAGCACAGATGTCAATCACATTACCCACAAATCCATCTGTTCATGTGAATGCGACTGACTGACACTAACATAATCGTGAGAAACGCAGACTCGGGTATGAAATACCAACCAATGACGTTACAGCAGCAGAACGCGTTTATATTGTTTACGTGTGAGAGCGATGAAGACGCGCGAAATAAATGTAATTCATTCTTTTGAATCTTTTGATTTGAGTCGATCAAGTTAAAAATTTAATAAAAAGAATCAAATAGTTAAATTAAGGCAAGACACCACAGGTGAACAAAGTCAAAACTATCAGATATTCCCTCGTTGATTAATCACAGTACATTAAAGGTATAGCGGAGGATCTTTCCAAATTTTAGATAAGACCCGCCCTCTCCACTTTTTGAAAAGTTTGATTGATTCACCAGAATGATTGACAATTAGGAGGACCAATAGTTTAGACTACCCACCAGGAAGTAAAACATCCTCCACTATACCTTTAAGGCAACTGTTTTGTATTGCAAATGTGTTAAGTGTTATGTTTAAATATGCAAATGAGGCATTAACTAATTAAATATGCACCAATTTGCATACAGTTCCAGAACAGAAATATTAACATTGGATAGGTTTGATTTTGTTGACATTTAAGAGTTAAATTCATCACTCAATAAAAAAAAAGCTGATTTTGACCATGTTTTTAGAGTAAAATGTTGTGTAAATCAAGCAAATAGTATAAGAACAACCCTTCAGAATATAGATATGAATAAATGTTTAGAGTTTGGTGTGTGTGAAGCTGCTGAAGTGGAGATTTCTGACTCAAACTCTCCGTCTTTAAAGAGGTTTGAGATTAAATAAACTCTTAAATGTGTGTTTTGGATGTTTTTCTTCCACTAGTCACACGTTATAGAAGCAAAACTGAGCAGTGCATGAAGAACACTGGCTTAGCCTGTAGAGTCTCACCTTAAATAAATTGCACAGGGTTTCACTTGATGGATTATCAAACATTAACACATGATTATCGCATATAGAAAGCATCTTACTGTCAGATTTCCAGTGATACAAGATACTGGTCAAACTGCCCAGCACTAGTGTGTGTGAATACTGCCTTTAAAGGGATAGTTCAGCCTAAAAATGGAAATAAAGTCATCATTTACTCACCCTGCCGTACATACGCCCTTCTTTCTTTTTTTCGGACCACAAAAGGAGAATTTTAAAAAATGTTATAATGGGAGTAAATATCGACTTTAAAAAAAAGACGTGTTTCGTATGTTCCACATGTTCTGGGGGTTTACGATATTGATTATTGATGATTAATTATTTAATGATAATAAAATGTGTTTGTGCGATTCACTGCCATTATATGAACGAACGCGAGCAACAAGCCTATGACATGTTCACTATGTACAGTATGAGTGCTAAACAAGAGCTAAAACAATACAGTGCATGCAAATATTGCAAATAATCAACACTATTACCAAATGCAATTCATTCTTAGGGAACATGCTTTGAAATATTTTTATAAATATTGAGAAAATGGGTTAAAAAAACGTAAAAAAAAATATTCTTACAAAATATGAACTGCATTGCTTTATCATGTTTCCTGGGGTGCACTTATAATGTTAGTATGATTTTTTACATCAGAAGTGTAACTATTACAGTTCTCAAGGTTAACTAATGGTGATTGTGTTGATTATAGCATTATATTTAGATGGTGGCATGAAAGGTTGCAGTGATGAGCATGATCTCAGACATGTCGAGCGCATGAATGCAGTGATCTCATCACTGCAACTCGCTTTCTGCACACTAACGAATGCTTTCATCTGTGCGAACATGATGTGATTAAGAGATTCGTTGAATATAACGGGAGTTTTGTCCCGAGTCCAGATCTCAGTCACCGATAAACTCGAGCCGTTTAATTGACAGCTCCAGCGATTGTAAAGGGAGCGTTTTCTTTGATCGCTTTCTATATGATTTAATCACAGTTTAAATTCTCCTTTTGTGGTCCGCACAAGAAAGACGGGTGTACGGCATTGAGGATGAGTAAATGATGACTTAATTTAACGTGAACGATCCCTTTAAATGGATCGTTTAATTGAGCCTTTGCAGCTTCTCATTATGTGATATTACAAGGTTCTGTCAAATCTCTACCCGTTCAGTACCTTTTTAAATTTTCCTTGTCGTTTGGCTGATGCTTGTCCCTGCTGGTCAGAATAACACACATCAGAGAGAGAAGCACGCACACACACACACACACACACGCTCTCTGTCCTCTCTATCCTCTGCTCTCTACTCCTTCACATCATCATGATTCACTGAAAGTGCAGCAGTTCAGTTGATGATAACAGGATGATCATATACAGGACAGTGAGATGATCAGGACAGTGAGATGATCATATACAGGACAGTGAGATGATCAGGACAGTGAGATGATCATATACAGGACAGTGAGATGATCAGGACAGTGAGATGATTATATACAGGACAGTGAGATGATCAGGACAGTGAGATGATCATATACAGGACAGTGAGATGATCAGGACAATGAGATGATCATATACAGGACAGTGAGATGATCATATACAGGACAGTGAGATGATCATGTACAGGACAGTGAGATGATCATACACAGGACAGTGAGACGAGCCCAGAAGCAGATGATTCATCACTGAAATGGTGCTGGTGTTCAGCCGATGCGTTTAGTCAATTCACCTTCATTTATACAGTGCTTTTTAACAATACAGATTGTTTCAAAGCAGCTTTACAGTGATAATAGGAAATTAAAGTAAAGTTTAGGGCTGGACAGTAAAGCATTTGAACTCGCTTTGGATTAAAGCATGCCAAATCCACAGATGTAAATATTGTAAACTCAACTCTTGAATGACACGACATACCTGTGTCGTATAGTCTATCGGGAACCAGCACCATGACAGTGAAACACCAGCACATGTGAAAGACATGCTCTTATATCACAAGTTGCTGTTTCGATTTATACGTAAAGTCATTGTGAAGCACAACCGCCACCAGCCGTGAAATCAGGACAGAAATCATTAACTGATCAAATATTGAACACACGTGAGTAGGGGTGTGTGATACGCATCATCTACGAATCTAAATATCAAATGTAATGATCTGGGAGCTGACAGTGAGTATGTCACTCGTGTAAAAGCGAAACAAACTTTGAGAGCCCATGCTTTGGCTGTGTGATGTAGTCTCGTAGAATGAAGTGAGAATGACTAAAAATAAATATATGGTTTAAGGTTTTAGTCTTACTTCTATATGATAGTCACATTTGCGAGTTATAAAGTCAGAACTGCATGTTATAAAGTCACAATTGTGTGTTATAACTATATAATAGTATAATTGACTTATATAGCTTATATAAGTCTTAAAGGAACACACCGACTTTTTGGGACTTTAGCTTATTCCCCATATCCCCCAGAGTTAGATAAGTCCACACACACCCTTCTCATCTCCGTGCGTGCCGTAACTCTGTCTGACGCACCCACCGGTAGCCTAGCTTAGCACAAAGACTGGAGGTAAATGGCTCCAGTTAGCATACTGCTCCCAATAGGTGACAAAATAACGCCAACATTTTCCTATTTACATGTTGTGATTTGTAAATCACATTTGATATACATACTGGGAACTATATTCTCAGAAGGCGAAGCACTGCTACTTCTGCGGAGTGATTTGCTCGCAGCACCTTACATAAACCAGCACACAAACACACTCCGCAAAATATCATTTAATTATTGTTACCAACAAAATCCCCCAAAATATGGAGTTATCATTTTCTGCCAGTATCGCACACCCCTAATGAGAAAACAGACGGGCATGGAAACACAGACGGGCCGATGAGAGCCGAGTGCCAGCATGCAGATCTAGAATGAACGTCGTGTTTGAAGACTCACTGCTTTTTTGCCGAACTCACTCTTGGGCAGAACCAGAGAGCCAGTGATGTATCCGCCCGGACCGGCACCTTTAGGGATCCTGAAACACAAACACAAGCATCTGCATCCTCTGATGGATTTTTTTTAAATTAATTGAAACTAACATTTAATTTTCTTGCAGGAATAACATTCATATGCTTCTGAATCCTAAATGTTTCCAAACCTTTTGGTCAAAAACACTCAGTCAGTGTCTGTATGTTAGTGAATCATGTCTGAATATAACAAAAGGGGAAATTAAACTAGACATATCTAAATTTATTAACTCAAGAAAACAGAGTTTGCTTCTACCTAGTAACAGAAGGGTTTGCATATGAAGAACCAATCAAATTGCAGGGAAATTATGTAATGCATCATGTCACTTTTGCCATGCTTCTATTCTATAAAAACTGTTGCATTCTTTTTGCAAATTGGTCTGAGATCCTCCAGCCGTGATTAAAGCATATTCAAAGGTAATGCCTGGAGTCTGTTTAGTTTAGGGCTGTAGCTATCGATTATTTTAGTAATCGAGTATTCTACGGATTATTCCATCGATTAATCGAGTAATCGGATAAAGAATTGTGGTAATAAAAATAGATCCAAGTGAACAACAGCCTTTAAAATTACTTAAAGACAAATAGGTAACACTTTACAATATGGTTCATTAGTTACTAAGAATGAACAATATTTATTTCTACAGCATTTATTAATCTTAGTTCATGTTAATTTCAACATTTACTAATACATTATTAAAATTAAAGGTTGTATTTGTTAACATTAATGTAGTGAACTAACATGAACAAACAATGAACAGCTGTATTTGTATGAACAAATGTTAGCTATTGTTCATTGTTAGTTCATGTTGATTAATACATTAATGTTAACTAATGAGCCTTATTGTAGTGTTACCCAAATAATAAGCAATAATTATTGGTTCAAATAAAGTATGAAAAAAGTAATCATATGGGTTTTATTGAACAACGCTGTTAAAATACACCATGTAAAATATATGATAACTAATAAACATAACATTTAATTCAAATGTCAACTTAATCTTTCATATTTGGTCACTTCTGTACGATAGAAATGCAACAGCTGCCGTCATTTCTTGAAAAGAACATGTGCACGTCAAAACATGCAAGCAGTGCAAGGGTTAAACTTTTATTTTGTAATCGCGATGAACAACAATTCGCACATGAGAATATATGCGATTGCGAATATATTTCTGAATATATTCAGAAACATACTTATGTATTCTCCTGTGTTGGCGAAGATTTATAAATGAGCTGCGTTACTAATCTTGTGAAACGGCGCAGACTGCGTGCAGATGAACGTTAAGCCACACAAACTCACAGCACGCAAAGATGGAGTTTGAGAAACCCGAGACGCTCCACGCATATAAATGATGATGACAGTTACTATGAAACACGCGTCCGGGGTTTTGCGTTCCCAAATGCACATTATTGGAAACTTAAACAAACAGAACATGCAGAGACTGAGTATGTGTGGAGCAGCGTTTACTGTGAACAGAGCTGAGGTAGCCTACTTTTAACACAATCTGCACGCATGTAAATAATTAAACCGTCATGCTTCTCTGTGGGAGAAAAAAAACAGTGCATATATTTATTTAACTTAATCTTATCCTTTGTGATTTCACGATATCATGATGTAAACAGTTAAATATCGCGTAGCCTTAGAAAACTGTGTAATAATGCGGTTCATGTACTCTCGTCTGTGGAATGCGCCACTTCCGGTATTTTGCCGGTTACTCGACACGGGTAAATTGCAATCGAGGATTTTTTTAAATCGAGTACTCGACTTTAATCGAGGAATCGTTACAGCCCTAGTTTAGTTAATGCTGTGCAACCGGTTAGTGGAGCACTAGAGACCTTATTCCCAAGTGATAGTGTTCAAAAGGGAACGAGACGTCGTTCGACTCTGTGTATGACTCTTAGCTGGGGTTAGATTGCGATAGTCAGGCAACTATAATTCTTAAGCAGTCAGAATAGCTACTCTTAGGCGGCAACCAACGCGGTCAGAGGTGAGTTCACCCGAGTATGATATTTGAAAGTGTCACTGGAGACGCCCCAGGTAAACTTAAAGGTGCAGTCTGTAAGAATGACAGCTAGTGGTCGAGATAGGTACTGCAGTCCAAATTCAAAATATCAGAGATCGTTGTTTCCCCGCCTCCTCAGACTTGACGCTCACGCGGGTTACCAGATCGAGGCCTCACAACAGGAGCGAGCGCAATTGACAACGAAAGCCGAGGAGACTTACGTTGATGAGTTAATGAATTGATTTATCCGCGTTTTAATATGCTCTCGTTCACTGAGATTTATAGATGGATATCGAGGCTTTCTAGGTAGTGTGGAATCTGCGATCTCTGGCCCAATTTGTTTGCTTGTTTTCAAGGCTACAATACGCTGTGTTTCCTGCTAACTGGCACCCCGGGGTGTCGACGAAATACTATTAGGTGAAATGGCAGTGGGCGGAGTCACACAGACCAAAACCGACTGACAACACGGAACGCACATTTCAAAGTAAAATAACTGGCTGTAGAAGTGTTAATCAGAGAAACGAGGATGTGAACTTAGCATGTTTCCTAAATATCTGAAAACATATGATATTTTTATGCTTTAGTCGAGTAAAAAGAGTTACATACAGCACCTTTAAAGGGGTCATCGGATGCTTATTTTCCACAAGTTGGTATGATTCTTTAGAGTGTTCATGTAAAGTAAGTTTGTAACATACTTTGGTTAAAATTCCTCAGTGGTTGTGTAAAACAACACACTTTTACCTCCTCAAAAACAGCTCTGTTCACAGCGACCCGTTCCGGTGCATGTCTCTTTAAATGATAATGAGCAACTGCTCTCTTCCATGACTCGACACGACTCGTAAAGTGATGCCTTGGCGGACGGTATACAAATGGCTGAGGGCGTAAACATATTAATACGGGAAATAGAGTTGTCAAAAAGTACCAACTTCGGTACTGAAATTTTAAAAATGTGACGCTATGAGCAGAATCGTACACACCTCTGATTGCCTATTGTACTCACACGCTCATCGGAAATGTCTGTGATTGGCTACACTGATCAGCGCTTCAAAAACATGTTGTAAATGTACATCAATGAGGCTCTTCACCGAGCGCTTGCACAGATACACGCGCGAGCGTTAGAAAGAAGAGCGGTCCGCTAACCTGCTTGTGTTTTCAAACACTCCCACTCCCGTCTTTTAAAACACTTCTGTGTGCTCTCAAACGCTCCCGTGTGAGGTGAGTTGATCATTGTAGCCAATCACAGACAAATCCAATGAGCATGAGTACAATAGGCAATCAGATGTGTTTATGATTCTGCTCAACAGCGCTCAAAGCGTCACAGTTTTCAGTACCGACTGGTCGAAGTCAGTACTTTTTGACAACTCTAACGGGAAATATGCTAATACGGGACAGTCCGTCAGTGCTCGTGGGCGGAGCATGAGCAATATGACATCATATTGTGCAGGAAATCCAAACGGCTTGATTATTGAGAGTGTTTAGACTTTTTGAGGATTAAAAAAAGGAGTGAATGGATTTTTCTCATTGTATGGTGGTTGTGTCCACACACTGCAAACACACATTTATACGCAAACACCATATAAAAGTGAATTTAGCATCCGATGACCTCTTTAAGATAACCTCACTCACTTGTCGTCAGGCAGAGCGGTGATGTAGAAGGGCTGAGCGGCGCCGGGGCTCAGCGTGACGGAGTTGGACTTCTTCTTGGCCATCATGGCGGCCCGGTGCGTCTCGTAGACGTCCAGCGAGAGTGTGTTGGAGAGCCGGTGCGAGACGAGGAACGGCAGGTCCTTCAGACGCTCGAGCTCGCTCTGCTGCTCGTGACGCACCTGCAGACGCACCGTGTAATCGCCCTTCTCCAGCTTCAGGGAGTACTGAGGGAACCAAACACATCTCAGAGCCGGGACACAACACTGTAGGGGTGCAACGGGTCACAACACTCACGGGTCCGATCAATTACGGCTTTTGAGACACGGATCATTTAAACAAAAAAAATTATAATAATATATATATGTACAGTACAGGCCAAAAGTTTGGACACATTACTATTTTTAATGTTTTTGAAAGAAGTTTCTTCTGCTCATCAAGCCTGCATTTATTTGATCAAAAATACAGATTTTTTTTTTTAATATTGTGATATTTTATTACAATTTAAAATAATTGGTTTTCAATTTATTATACTTTAAATGATCATTTATTTCTGTGATGCAAAGCTGAATTTTCAGGATCATTACTCCAGTCTATCACATGATCCTTTAGAAATCATTCTAATATTCTGATTTATTATGAGTGTTGGACACAGTTCTGCTGCCTAATATATTTGATGAATAAAAGGTTAAAAAGAACTGCATTTATTCAAAATAAAAAAATATTTTCTAATAATATAAATCTTCTTTACTATCACTTTTTATCAATGTAACACATCCTTGCTGAATAAAAGTATTGATTTATTTCAAAAAAAGAAAGAAAAAAAAATGACTGACCAGTAGTGGATATTGCTGTTACAGAAGATTTCTATTTTTAAAACATTTGCTTCTTTTTTTCTTTTTTACTTTTTATTCATCAAAGTATATTAAAAAAGTATCACAGGATATGAAAAAATATTAAGCAGCAGAACTGTGTCCAACTTTGATAATGAATCATCATATCAGAATGATTTCTAAAGGATCATGTGATAGACTGGAGTAATGATCCTGAAAATTCAGCTTTGCATCACAGAAATAAATGATAATTTAAAGAATAATAAATTGAAAACCAATTATTTTAAATTGTAATAATATATCACAATATTACATTTTTTTTCTGTATTTTTGATCAAATAAATGCAGGCTTGATGAGCAGAAGAAACTTCTTTCAAAAACATTAAAAATAGTAATGTGTCCAAACTTTTGGCCTGTACTGTATATAAATATGGGGTTTTATATTTATTACTAAAAGAGCACTTGGAAGTTTTCGATATCACATTAAAAACTACTAGCCTAACTGATAAAGTTCAAACATTATTAAACACAAGTGAAGAGTCAGTAATAAAATAAGAACAAATACACAAATTACAAGCAGAGATGAACACTAAATAACAAGGTTACAAAGTTTAACAATTAATAATAATTAAGCCTAATGTAAAATAACACTTTGTTCACTGTAGAAATTAAATATAGTTTCATCTTTGTTAAAGCTGTATTTTGTTGTTTTATTAACATCAATGACACAGACGACAGCAGGAATATTAGGCTACTGTCACTTTAAGACCGAAAACATCCGGTTTCTTTCTCAACTGTCCACTCATGACAGAACCGAGAGAATATACATTTATAGACATAATTGTGTGTTTGTGTGTCTGTTCAAGGTCAAGGAAACACAAAAGTGTAATCAATTAGAGCCTCTCTCTCTCAGCGGGTGTGTGTGTGTGTGTGTGTGTGTGTGTGTGTGTGTGTGTGTGTACAGATAACGCGCGAGTCCTTATTTTTGCCTCTTCTTCCATGTTTAAAATGGTTTGAATGTGTAAATTGGCAAGACAAAACTCGTCCAAATGATAAACTTTCACTCTATGATGGTTAAATTTAGCAGTTAGTCCGCGAATCGAACCGTGAGGAGCTGATCCGTTATGCATCACGATCAACTGAGATCCGTTGCACCCCGATCACACTGTGCTATAGAAACGTGCGGTGAAGGCTGGCGTTGTTCTGGTTACCTGGTGTGGGTAGGCATCTCCAGATCCCATGAGCCTCTTGTTCTGGTCAAACAGGAGCCAGAGTTGACTGTCAAACTCAGACTCGTATAATAACTCGCACAGAAGTGGACAGCTGGGCATCACCTCGCCACTCTTGGGCTGAAACATCAACATCAATCAACCATTATGGCAACAACACAACTATAACTCATCATAAATGTAAGGACACAGAGGTAAAAACACACCTGATGGAAATTATACGTGAGGATGATCTCATAGAGCTGTCGGTTGTTGGGTAACACGTCTCTGAGGCCGAGGGGTTTGATTTTAGCGCTCACAGGCCTATAGAGGAGACACACACACACACAGTAGAGGTTCATCATGCATATTTAAACACATTACACTAGAAGATCTCCCAGAGGAAGGCTTTAGCTTATGTGGTTTACGATCTAAAACACTTCATATCCCACTTAAACTGGGCATTACTGAACATCATTCTGACAGTGAGCATGAGTGTGTAAACTGATGCACACTAGATCAGGAGAGCAAGATGCTTTAAAAAGCTTAGGAAGTCACTGGACATTTTTTTGTAAAGTCAGCATTAAATCAACATTTTAATGTTTATTGATTTTTTTACGAAATAAACTTTTATTGGTGCACATCATCATTATTGTGTTAAATTGATGTTCCTGTTAATCTTGAATCAGAATAAGTTCCTCTTGCAGCATCTCTTCTCTCCTCTGATGATGAGGGCAGGGCTATAACCTGTCACTCACATGACATCAGCCAATAGCAAACCACAACCATCCAATCAATTCCCCACAGACACAATCAAGCCCCGCCCACATTTGTTCTTGTTCCAGAAGCGTTTCACTGGGATATACGACACAATAGAGGAGAAACGACCAGTGTAATGTCCATCTGCGAGTTGTGTGTGGATACCTGAGGGGCTGAACCCAGTTCTTCAAGGTGATTGTTGGGGAAACATCTTCATATCTCAATGGAGAACAGACCTCAAAACTAGAAATCCCTTCAGAGGCGTGCTAGATATACAGGAACACACCAAACAAGAGTCTGTATAAACAACACATCTGACACACGGTGCTTCAAAAGTTAGATCTTTTAGCAACATGATTTTATTATGTTTTGAAAGGCTCTTACACTCACCAAGGCTGCGTTTATTTGATCAAAAACACAGTAAAAACAGTGAAATATTATTATAATGTAAATCATCTGTTCTCTATGTGAATATATAGTAAAGTGTAATTTATTCCTGTGATCAAAGCTGAATTTTCAGCATCATTACTCCAGTCTTCAGTGTCACATGATCCTCCACTAATCATTCTAATATGAGGATTTGATGATCAAGAATCACATTTATGATTATTATCAGAGTTGAAAACAGTTTGTATGTTTGTGGAAACTGATGCATTTTATTTTCAGGATTCTTTGATGAATAGAACGTTGCATTTATTTGAAATAGCATCTTTTATAACACTATAAATGTCAGTTTTGATCATTTTAATGCGTCCTTGATGAATAAAAGCATTAACAGAAAGGTGCTGTGAAATACGAAAGCCTAAAGCGACTCACGATATGAAGAGGGGAGGGTGATGTCACCAGCCCGTGGAAGGAAATGACATAATCAATGTTGACGTCACCGAGACTCGCCCACCAGCGAGCGACACACAACTCCAGAGTCCGTCCTGGCTGAGAAACACACACACAAAGATGAACATGTGACCTGATCGACACAGCAAAACTAATATTAAAGGAATAGTTCACCCAAAAATGAAAATTAGCACTTTTATGATGGATAGATGCACTTTTATCATGGATAGATGCACTTTTATGATGGATAGATGCACTTTTATGATGGATAGATGCACTTTTATCATGGATAGATGCACTTTTATGATGGATAGATGCACTTTTATCATGGATAGATGCACTTTTATGATGGATAGATGCCCTTTTATCATGGATAGATGCCCTTTTATCATGGATAGATGCACTTTTATCATGGATAGATGCACTTTTATCATGGATAGATGCACTTTTATGATGGACAGATGCACTTTTATGATGGATAGATGCCCTTTTATGATGGATAGATGCCCTTTTATGATGGATAGATGCCCTTTTATCATGGATAGATGCCCTTTTATGATGGATAGATGCCCTTTTATGATGGATAGATGCCCTTTTATGATGGATAGATGCCCTTTTATCATGGATAGATGCCCTTTTATCATGGATAGATGCACTTTTATGATGGACAGATGCCCTTTTATGATGGATAGATGCACTTTTATGATGGATAGATGCCCTTTTATCATGGATAGATGCCCTTTTATCATGGATAGATGCACTTTTATCATGGATAGATGCACTTTTATGATGGACAGATGCACTTTTATGATGGATAGATGCCCTTTTATCATGGATAGATGCACTTTTATGATGGATAGATGCACTTTTATGATGGATAGATGCCCTTTTATGATGGACAGATACACTTTTATGATGGATAGATGCCCTTTTATCATGGATAGATGCCCTTTTATCATGGATAGATGCCCTTTTATCATGGATAGATGCCCTTTTATCATGGATAGATGCACTTTTATGATGGACAGATGCACTTTTATGATGGACAGATGCACTTTTATGAAGGACAGATGCACTTTTATGATGGATAGATGCACTTTTATGAAGGACAGATGCACTTTTATGATGGATAGATGCACTTTTATGATGGATAGATGCACTTTTATGAAGGACAGATGCACTTTTATGATGGATAGATGCACTTTTATGATGATAGATGCACTTTTATGAAGGACAGATGCACTTTTATGATGGATAGATGCACTTTCATGATGGATAGATGCACTTTTATGATGGATAGATGCACTTTTATGATGGATAGATGCACTTTTTAATGGACTTCAAAACAGAAACAACTATTCACTGCCATTATAAAGCTTGGAAGACCGAGGACATTTTTTTATTTAACTCTGATTGTATTCGTCTGAAAGAAGAATGTCATATACACCTAGGAGGACTTGAGCGTGAGTAAATCATGGGCTAATTTTCATTTCTGGGAGAACTATCCCTTTGATCACATATGTAAACCATGTATGTATTGCGTACCAGCACAGGAAAAGCCTCCGTGAGCGAGCCTTTCTCCAGCAGAGACGAGAACTTATAAAACTCATTGGCTCGATACGCTCGCTGCTTCACCAGATGAACCGCATGCAGGACAAACTTCGACGACACGTCTCCAGAGTGAGACGTTAATGAGATCTCTGAGAAAATAATCATAGATCAAAGATTTGCGGCGTTGCACTGATGCATCATTCGTTCACACCAGTGGTGTCACGATAGCAACATTAAAGGAGTAGTTCACTTCAGAATTAAAACCTCCTGATAATTTACTCTCTCCACACGTCATCCAAGATGTTAATGTCTTTCTTTCTTCAGTCAAAAAAGAAATGACATCTTGCATGATGTGGGGGAGAGTAAATCATCAGGAGATTTTAATTCTGAAGTGAACTACTCCTTTAATGATTTCTCAGCCAGGTTAGCCAGAACACACATCACCTGCCCATGATGCTCCACGGGGAACGTTGATGAAATGCCGGCGGATCTGTCCTGGTCTGAAGTGGACGTCTGTGAACGAGACCTCCTGACTGTGAGTATCAGTGACTCTATAAGACACAAACACACGTCACACACCAGCAGAAACACACCGTCACGGACGCAGGCGGGTGAAGTTGGACTCACTTGGCAGGGATTATAACCGTTATAGGCACTCTGAAGAGAGGACCAGCGCCGAGAGCCGACGTGTCGAATCCACACACCTGCAAAACACCATCATTAGAGGGATAGTTCACCCAAAAGTGAAAATTAGCCCATGATTTACTCACCCTGAAGTCATCCTAGGTGTATATGACATTCTTCTTTCAGACGAATACAATCAGAGTTACATTAATAAATGTCCTGACTCTTCCAAGCTTTAAAATGGCAGTGAATGGCAAGAAATTCTATAAAAGTGCATCTATTCATCTATTTATCATAGATAGATGCACTTTTATGGACTTCAAAACAGAAAATTCACTGCCATTATTAAGCTTGGAAGAGTCAGGACATTGATTAATATAACTCTGATTGTGTTCGTCTGAGAGAAGAGTGTCATATACACCTAGGATGGCTTCAGGGTGAGTAAATCATGGGTTAATTTTCACTTTTGGGTGAACTATCCCTTAAACACAGATCAGGACATTTAAAACTGTGAGGACGGAGGGAATGTGATTGTGTTGCCGTGCCTCGGTGTAGTGAAGCCCCTCTCGCAGGCCCTGCGGGTCGATGCGCACGTTCAGGTGGCGGCACTGGTTCATGAGCTCCAGGTGTGACGGACAGTGAACCCAGGTCGCGTTGCAGACGAGAGCCAGATGAAGCTGCAGAGAGATACGGGCCGAGTTCTCTGCGGAGAAAACATCCCACAATACATCACACATTTATTTGTATAGCGCTTTTCACAATACACATCGTTACAAAGCAGCTTTACAGAGAATTATGTCTGGTTCATCATATGATAAATTAAGGTGATGCAATCCCAGAACGCATTGCAACAAGTTCATCAAAAAAGATGATGAGTGAGAAGAGAAGTGATGGTAACACTATGTTACAGTGTCCTTGTTACGTCACATGTACTTACCATAGTAATAACAGTTAATTATGCATAATTATATGCAACTAACCCTCAACCAAATCCTAATCCTACCCTAACCTTATAGTAAGTACATGTAGTTAATTAATATTACTCAGTACTTTCAGTAATTACACTAACAATGACACCTTAAAATAAAGCCTTTTTGGATCTGATTGGCCGTAGGCCTCACTGATCAGGAGCATGACTGAGCAAATGTTAAAGTCCCCCTGTGGTGTAAATCCAGCTTTTAATGTAGTTTATGTGTCTATGTGGTGTTTTTAATATGCTCTAAGACAAACCATGTGTAAATTCATAAGTCGACACCATTGCTGAGTATTTTCTCCTTAAAACTGCAGTGAACCAGCCTGGGAAAACCCAGACAAACTTCCGGCAAATTTAGATTTGCTCTTGCAAAGAGCTAATTTAAGCCCATTTCTAATCTGTCGAAATCGAGGCACCAATCAGAAACGTTGAGCGGCGTCCGTTGGTGACGCCCCTTTGGAAATGAATTATTAATGAAGCTTTGCCAGACCATAACTCAGTTACTACTGAGAATGGTCTGGTTTTAACCAGGCTAGCAGTGAACCAAAGACAGTCTCAAAAACACGTTTTGACGTCACAAACTACCTTGTAACCAATCAGATCAACGTGTGATCGTCAACCAGTGGATCTCTGAGCTGAGTGAGTGAGTGGAGGCGGGGCTCATTTGCATATTCATAGAACCGCGCATACTAAATGAGGCGAGGGTGTCGAGTTACATTCAAGATATTTTAAGACATGAAGACCTTATTTCATATTTTTTTTAAATATGTCATTTTGGTGAGTTTTAAGGGATAAAATGATTGCCTACAGGGGGACTTTAAAGAAAACAAGTTGATAAAAAGATTAAATCCAATATATGGTGATAATATTTACATTTACATTTATTCATTTAGCAGACGCTTTTATCCAAAGCGACTTACAAACAGAAGCAGTGAAACTAACAATAGGACAACAATATGTAAGTGCTGTGACCCTTCCCAGTTTAATCTCACGCAGTAGATTAACTTTTTATTTATTTTTATAAATAGATATAGAATAGAAGAGAAAGTGTTATTAATGGGTCATAATATGAGAGATTTATAAGGTATTTAAAACCAAATGAGGTGTTTTCAGCACAATGCAACGGCTGAGATGAGCTCGAACACATTGAGTTCCTCTGTGAAGTGTAGTGTACCTGAGTTCCTCAGTGAAGTGTAGTGTACCTGAGTTCCTCAGTGAAGTGTAGTGTACCTGAGTTCCTCAGTGAAGTGTAGTGTACCTGAGTTCCTCTGTGAGGTGTAGTGTACCTGAGTTCCTCAGTGAAGTGTAGTGTACCTGAGTTCCTCAGTGAAGTGTAGTGTACCTGAGTTCCTCTGTGAAGTGTAGAGTACCTGAGTTCCTCAGTGAAGTGTAGTGTACCTGAGTTCCTCAGTGAAGTGTAGTGTACCTGAGTTCCTCAGTGAAGTGTAGTGTACCTGAGTTCCTCAGTGAAGTGTAGTGTACCTGAGTTCCTCTGTGAGGTGTAGTGTACCTGAGTTCCTCAGTGAAGTGTAGTGTACCTGAGTTCCTCAGTGAAGTGTAGTGTACCTGAGTTCCTCAGTGAAGTGTAGTGTACCTGAGTTCCTCTGTGAGGTGTAGTGTACCTGAGTTCCTCAGTGAAGTGTAGTGTACCTGAGTTCCTCAGTGAAGTGTAGTGTACCTGAGTTCCTCAGTGAAGTGTAGTGTACCTGAGTTCCTCAGTGAAGTGTAGTGTACCTGAGTTCCTCAGTGAAGTGTAGTGTACCTGAGTTCCTCAGTGAAGTGTAGTGTACCTGAGTTCCTCAGTGAAGTGTAGTGTACCTGAGTTCCTCAGTGAAGTGTAGTGTACCTGAGTTCCTCTGTGAAGTGTAGTGTACCTGAGTTCCTCTGTGAGGTGTAGTGTACCTGAGTTCCTCAGTGAGGTGTAGTGTACCTGAGTTCCTCAGTGAAGTGTAGTGTACCTGAGTTCCTCAGTGAAGTGTAGTGTACCTGAGTTCCTCTGTGAGGTGTAGTGTACCTGAGTTCCTCAGTGAAGTGTAGTGTACCTGAGTTCCTCAGTGAAGTGTAGTGTACCTGAGTTCCTCAGTGAAGTGTAGTGTACCTGAGTTCCTCAGTGAAGTGTAGTGTACCTGAGTTCCTCAGTGAAGTGTAGTGTACCTGAGTTCCTCAGTGAAGTGTAGTGTACCTGAGTTCCTCAGTGAAGTGTAGTGTACCTGAGTTCCTCAGTGAAGTGAAGTGTAGTGTACCTGAGTTCCTCAGTGAAGTGTAGTGTACCTGAGTTCCTCTGTGAAGTGTAGTGTACCTGAGTTCCTCAGTGAAGTGTAGTGTACCTGAGTTCCTCAGTGAAGTGAAGTGTAGTGTACCTGAGTTCCTCAGTGAAGTGTAGTGTACCTGAGTTCCTCTGTGAAGTGTAGTGTACCTGAGTTCCTCAGTGAAGTGTAGTGTACCTGAGTTCCTCAGTGAAGTGTAGTGTACCTGAGTTCCTCAGTGAAGTGTAGTGTACCTGAGTTCCTCAGTGAAGTGTAGTGTACCTGAGTTCCTCAGTGAAGTGTAGTGTACCTGAGTTCCTCAGTGAAGTGTAGTGTACCTGAGTTCCTCAGTGAAGTGTAGTGTACCTGAGTTCCTCTGTGAAGTGTAGTGTACCTGAGTTCCTCTGTGAAGTGTAGTGTACCTGAGTTCTCTGGAAACACGGGCTCGATGCCGACGGCGTGATCGGACGGGCCGGTGACGTGGGCCGGTTCCCTGAGGTAGATTCCTCTCTGAGACCCTACAGTCACGCTGAAGCCCAGGCCACTGGTGGGCAGAGACACGTGTTGCATGAGGTAGTCGAACGCACGCTCCACCTGCGCATCACATGAGTTCAGTTTAGTTCAGTTCCTTTATGGTCCACAAACTAATGGTTCTAATGGTTACCGTCAGGTTTTTATCCGATAGCTGTACAAACTCTAAATGCCGCATCACATAAATGCTCATTATTATCATTTAATTTTTTTTTTGCACTGTTTACATTTACATTCTGTACCATTTGTTTACATTAGTTTATATTTATATTTTTGGAGTGTGTGTGTGCGTGCGTGCGTGCGTGCGTGTGTACTTTTCAAATGAGAGAAAATTTCGTTGTATAGACAATTCCACCCTAAACAATTTGTGCTTTGCTTTAACAGTCAGAACTTCATATTAAAAGATATAATACTCTGCACAAGATTCTTATGAACCCAGTCATGACCCGTGAAGACGAGCACGTCCTGTGGTGTCAGTACCTGAATGATGCCGTGACCCTGTGCAAACACTTCGATATCATCCACTTTAAGAGCCGTGTTCTCCAGAGCTCGCCGCACCGCCGGCACTGTGTGACGCACGCCGTTCTGCTTCAAACCTGGCAAACACACACACACACACACACACACATAAGTATTTACAGTACAAGTTCATGAGCTAGGGCTGTGCAATATGCATAATATTGTAACTATTGTTTACATTTATGCATTTGGCAGATGCTTTTATCCAAAGCGACTTGCATTGCATCTCAAGCTACACATTTACATTCTCATCAGTTCTTGCTTTCCCTGGGAATCGAACCTGGATAGTTTATAAGCTATTTAACACCAAATGATGAGTTTTCCACACAATGCAAGGGTTAAGCTCAAACTCTGAGTGAGTTCTAGCACATTCAGTTCCTCTGTGAAGAGTAGTGTGTGCCTGAGTCACACTGTCAATGAGCTTGCGACTCAAGGTTTACCGGGGCATTTTCTCCCTTTAGCTGCTCAGTCTTTTGATTTCTTAAAACAGTTCAATAAACAAGTTAACATTTTGAGTTGCATACTAAACAAAACTATTGTCAGGTTAGTTCTCTTCTGCTTTATTTTGACAACAAACATTTCCAAATGAACTTTTCTACGCCTTAGAGCGGAACAGTGGAGCTTCGCTACTGAACGAATCCGCCTTTTAAACAAATTAGTTTAATGAATGATTCAATGACTCACTCATTAGTTTTATATATATTGCATTTCATCTTTCTTAAATCATTTCAGAATTAAATATTCATAAAGAAAATCTCATAGCATTATTTATGCAGTTGCAAATGCAGTGTAAATTAAGAATATATTGTCTGATTATCGTTACCGACAAATTTTAGAATTTTGTTGTCAGTATCGCACGCCCCTCAGTCAATATCATTACACCGATCTTCATTTATGTATAACATGATGCAAATGTGTACTTGAAATAAAACTGAACTGCAAATAGTAAAGATTATTACTGCATCGAAAACTTCAGTTGCTAAAAAAAAATGTATGAAATAAAATATAAAAAAATGGTAATACAAGAAAATGCATTTATATATTTTATATATATATATGAATAACATTGCATTTTTATATAAAATATAAAATTAAATATGAAAAATGTAAAATATACAAATAAAAGTACATTTAAAAAGTGCTAAACCACAAAAATGTCACATTTAACTGAAATATTAAGATATTAAAGTAAAATGAAAACATGATATATGATCAGATGTAAAGCGTTGTGTGTCGGCACCTGAGAGCACGAGAGCGATTCCCCCGCAGGCGTTGGGCGAGGACATGGAGGTGCCGTTCATGAGCTGTGTGCCGCGGAGTGTCCAGTTGGGAACGGAGGCGATGGCTCCGCCGGGAGCGCTAATGCTAACGCCCAGAGCGCCGTCAGTGCTGGGTCCGCGCGATGACCACGTGTACTGGTTCGGGGGGAGCTTCTCTCTCAGCGAGTATTCGGCCACCATCATGTCAGGCGTCACGTAAGCACCCACACCTGCACATCAGGGTCATCAGGTCAGAGCTGATTACACATCATCATCATCATCATTGACATTACATCTCAGCAGCAATGATGTCGTCAAGTAGGGTGGGGAATCAAAATTCTGGAATCGGATACTGGTTATAAAATTTTAATTTCGATTCCTCTTATTGATTCCTTTGTGAGCATTTCAATATGACTTTAAACAATTCAAGCGTGAGATGACTCGTGTGCTGTGTTCAGTGCTGCACACACACACACACACACACACGTATCAGTATATCGGATCCGTGCAGCTCTTAAAGTGACAGCACTAATGTTCCTGCTGTTATGTGTCCGTACCGATCACACTGCTGGTGGTTCCTCCGGGACAGCCCACGGTGGACAGACACGGGCCGTTATTCCCAGCGCTCGACACAAACAGAACGTTGTACTTCTGCACCGCCTCCGTGATGACCTCACAGATTCTCCTGAGGAACAAGCAGAGTCGAGGAGATGTTTCAGAGCTTCTCATGCTGGGGTCACACCAAAAGATGTTTACAATCTTAGAAGACTTTCAAAATGTGAGAGACTACAAACATGAGGACAAATAATCCTAGATTTAACCGTTTTGCTCCTATAGTGTGTGTTGTTGTGCCACGATGTGAAGACGACAACACACCACAACACACACACGGACGGATTTACAACCAGAGTCCCGACTGTGAAAACGGGAAATCTCGCAAAATCTCTCGAGACTTCAGGATAAACAGGACCTGCGGTTGCCAGATCTCAAGAGCTTAAATCCCCCAATCAGAGCTTTTGAAAATCACATTTCTGATGTTCATATCCATCCTGATGAGATAATCTGTGGAACCATCAACATAATCGGGACGATCGGATATCTTGTGGTGTGGCCACAGCGTTAGGAGACTAGCTGTGAGTGTGTGTGTGTGTGTGTGTGTGTGTGTGTGTGTGTGTGTGTGTGTGTGTGTGTGCGCGTGTGTGTGTGTGTGTGATCAGAAGCTCACCCTGAGTTTGGCCAGTGCGTCGCCTCGCCGTAACTGTAGTTCACAAGATCACACTTGTAGTTTACAACTTCAATCATCTGAAAAAAATAAACAAATATATATATATATATATAACACAAACAATAAAGCAACCGCGATAGAGTCGCCTTTGTTGACTTGCCACATTTATAAACGTGTGAATGTGATCAAGAGTCTGTATCTGCAGGATAGTTTCTCCTGTCCTTCGTCTCGCTGTGTTTTGGTGAGTTTTAGTGAATGCGTGAATTATCAACATTTCTCTTTAAAATAAAGGACACCCTTGTTTTGATATTTTGTATCTAACGAATGACATTCAGACATATTTAATGTGTCTATTATATTATATTTTTGAGTTTAAAGATAGATGTATTTTATTCATTTTAATCAAATGATATTAATCAAATGTATTCATTTATTTAAATAAAATTTCAAGTAAATATAATTTCAATCATTTATTTAATCAATTAACTTTACTCTATAAATGTATTATTTTTATTTATTTAATTAAAATTGTGATTATTTATTTGAATTGTTTACTTTACTCAAATTTATTTAGTTAAAAATTATTTTTATTTGCTTCTCTTTCAATTTTTTTCCTCTAAACATGTCCATGAAACCCAGAGAGACAGTTCTTAATGTAATATAATACTAACTTTATATATGATTTTTTAAAACTTTTTTTAACTAACTTTATTTTTTTATGTAAACTTGAACGAAACTTTGAAATATTGAGATAAAACAAATCCGACGAAGTACTAAACCTCTAAAACTCAAATAAAATAGAAATATATTAAAATACTGACTCAAGACTGAACAAAAAAAATGGAAATTATACAAATAAAAGCTCACTAAAGACACTATAACAGCATGTTAATAACACTAAAGCAGAGATGGGAAGTAACGATGTATGTTACCGTACTCAAGTAGATTTTTCAGATATTTTTACTTTACTATTGTGCCGACTTTTTACTTTTACTCCTTACATTTTACAAAATTGGCTCGTTACTTTAGTTTCAAATAATTTCAGTGGAGTTACCGTTATTATTTTTCAGGTCATCAATACCGTTGATATACGTTGCACTCGACGCAACAAGACGACAGATTCGCGGCATTCATTCACGGCAAATCCACCCCAGACACACACACACACACACACACACACACACACACACACACTGTCCAACACACAACTACGCTATGACACGTTACACTATACAGAAGGTGTGTATACACTAGTTGCTCCCGAGTTCTTGAAGGCATTCAGGACAAATCCGTGCACATCTGCAGACCTGAGGGCATACCTCACTTGCCATTTTTATGGTCTATTTGCATATCAATAAAGATTTTTTATACAATGTACAATGCACATTGAATTTGTAATTTCTCCAACTTTTATAGCACTTCGATTGTAAAAATGATGAGCCTGACATATTACATTTATTATCATGTTCAAAGATGTACTAGCTGTCAGCTCATTTCTGGTACGCTGCTGCCATCTACTGGTTCTTAGTTGTAACTCTAAAAGTGTGGGGAACTTCTTAATCAATGTCTGTTTAGCAATTCCTATTTTATCCTTTATTTTCTTTCCAGAAGCCGTATTTGAGCACACACACACATACATTATAGATTCCTTTAAATGTTTAGGGGAAGATTAAAAAAGAGGAACTGGATGTGTGAATACTGGAGTCCCAGTCTCTGTCACAGTAACCATATATGTGATGTTTCTATTGGCAGACATCCGTTTAAAATGTAGGCGACGGCATATAAAGAACCTTTTGTCCATATCCACTTCAGTTTCCCAGCTTGCACTGAGTGACATTAGTGTGGTCCAGGAAGCTTTGCATAAAAAATGGTTGTCATTCGCAAGGCTACTTTTACTTTTATACTTTAAGTAAATTTCCACGCCTGTACTTTGTTACATTTACTTGAGCAAGGAAGTTAAATCAGTATTTTTTAACACAAGTATCTGTACCTCTACTTGAGTACGGGAAGTGAGTACTTTGGCCATCTCTGCACTAAAGTAACCCTGCTTCAATAGTTCTTGAGGATGTCACTCGTGATGTGATGATGATTGACAGGTGTCTCTTACAGCTCGTATGAGGCCGGTGCCGGTCTCCATAGTGCTGAGGCGTGTGTCTCCGATCTTCAGCGCCAGGATCTGGGCTCCCGGGGCCACGCCGTTGCGCTCGGGCTCCTCGGGGAAGTGTCCCGCTGCGATGCTGGCCACGTGTGTCCCGTGAGCTCCTGCACACACACACACACACACAGACATCAGTGTGCAGACTCTTAATCATCATTACACATGCTTTCCTGAATTGTCTCTTTTCTAGAAGATTCTGTAGTGGAAAACAGCATGAAAAATAACCATATATGAGCTTACAATGCCTCGTTTTACCATTCATATCCTCATCTGCATATGCATAATCATCCACGTTATATCATGTTTAACGGTACAAGACATTAGGAGAATATGAGATACGGATGTGCGTCACATTATATTGCTAAGAATCATTTAGTAGCCGATCCTTGCCTTGTGTTTGAATAAATAATTCATATCGAATAAAACACATTTCAGAGAAAAGTTCTCTCAATCTTTTCCACTCGCCAAATAGTGCTTTTAATTGCTTTATAATTTTAATGGAAACAGATTGGCCTTATTTTGCATTATTGATCATTATTTGCGTGTAAATATTTCCTCAGAGTACGAGTTCTGCTGTTATCATGCGCTGAGCAAACATTAACACACAGCAGTGTTCGACAGCAGCGCATACACTACTAATATTTCTTTTTATATATATAAATAACACATTTTTCTTAGATATATACATGCACGCGTGTTTATTTATATATACACAAAATAATTACACACAGTACACACACATTATGTAAACACAAACTTTTATTTTAGATGCGATTAATCGTTGCCCAGAACTAGTTTTATAAATCACAACGTATGTGAATCATGAATGAGTGAAGTCTATTTATTTTTATCCATTTCAAATTCCCCGATCAGGAACAATAAAGTATATTTGATTTGATGTGTGTGATGTGGCGTCCGGCTCTTTCAGGGCCTGTTTTGTGCGAGGGTTATGAATGAGGCACGCGTCTCGCTGTCATCAGTCTCACCTCCGCTAGTGACGATACACAGCGTGTTTCCCTCGTCGTAGATGTTCAGTGAGTAGTTGAGCATCTCTGCGGTTCCCAGCGTGGCGTACTCCTGTTTCTCTCGGTACGAGCTCAGGACGGTGCAGGATGACAGCTCTCCGGTCTCAGACGTGTCCACCACAGCCCTGACACACACACACACGTCAAGTCAAGTCTTCATTTATACAGCGCTTTAACAATACAGATTGTTTCACAGCAGCTTTACAGTTTAGATGTTTAGTTGTGTGTGTTCTGACCTCCATGTGACGCCGTCGTGCCACGACACGCAGTCATAAACCGGCCCTGGGTCGCTGTACTTCTTCTCCAGGGTTCCCAACAGCTCCACGTGACACTGTAGCTCCTCCCTCTGCAGTTTCTCCATCTGAACACACACACATTGAAATTTTTTTTTTTTTTATGGAATATCGCTATCATATTGTTATGATTTATCCATGAACATCATTCAGAATCAGAATAAGTTCCTCTTGCAGCATCTCTTCTCTTCTCTGATGACGAGGGCAGGGCTATAACCTGTCACTCACATGAGATCAGCCAATAGCAAACCACAACCATCCAATCAATTCCCCACAGACACAATCAAGCCCCGCCCACATTTGTTCTTGTTCCAGAAGCGTTTCACTGGGATATACGACACAATAGAGGAGAAAAGACCAGCGCAACTTCACTTTCATGCCAGTTCATCCTTCCCTCGGGTCATTTGACCCCCTTAGGAATGAATGGAATGCGAGGAATGCTTAGAACATAGAATAACCTAAAAATGCTCATAATTCAAACAAAAAATGCTAAAACTTTACCAATAAATGATTGTATAATGTCTACATGTGTATCTGAATGCACACTGAAGAGAAACTGGCTTTAGGACCCAGAGGAACAGCTCATTTACTCCATATAGAGATATAAGCCCATCTAGAGTCAGGAAATATCATCTTATATTATTATTTTTCCACAAGAGGTCAAAGACACACAATGTAAGATATTTTGAGCTGAATTAAAAGAGTTATGCATGAAATTGTGAGATATTTTGAATTCAAGTTGAAAGAATGTGAGGAATGTGCTTAAAATTACTATTTATTTATTAAGTATATATTAATATACTAGTAATTTACAGAAAAAATCTAATTAAATTACAAATAAATAAATAAATAAAAATCGCAATACAAAATAGAAAAAAATATTATCAAAATGAAATAAAATAAGCTTTCTGGACAAAAAAAAACCTACCAAGTATAATTTTAGTGCTTCGGGTCATTTTGACCCGCGAGGGAAGGATGTGTTACAGAGTGCGAGGGAAAGATGTGTTACAGAGTGCGAGGGAAGGATGAGGGAAGGATGTGTTACAGAGTGCGAGGGAAAGATGAGGGAAGGATGTGTTACAGAGTGCGAGGGAAGGATGTGTTACAGAGTGCGAGGGAAGGATGAGGGAAGGATGTGTTACAGAGTGCGAGGGAAGGATGAGGGAAGGATGTGTTACAGAGTGCGAGGGAAGGATGCGTTACAGAGTGCGAGGGAAGGATGTGTTACAGAGTGCGAGGGAAAGATGTGTTACAGAGTGCGAGGGAAGGATGTGTTACAGAGTGCGAGGGAAGGATGTGTTACAGAGTGCGAGGGAAGGATGTGTTACAGAGTGCGAGGGAAGGATGTGTTACAGAGTGCGATGTGTTACAGAGTGCGAGGGAAGGATGTGTTACAGTGTGCGATGTGTTACAGAGTGCGAGGGAAGGATGTGTTACAGAGTGCGAGGGAAGGATGAGGGAAGGATGTGTTACAGAGTGCGATGTGTTACAGAGTGCGAGGGAAGGATGTGTTACAGAGTGCGATGTGTTACAGAGTGCGAGGGAAGGATGTGTTACAGAGTGCGATGTGTTACAGAGTGCGAGGGAAGGATGTGTTACAGAGTGCGAGGGAAGGATGAGGGAAGGATGTGTTACAGAGTGCGAGGGAAGGATGTGTTACAGTGTGCGAGGGAAAGATGTGTTACAGAGTGCGAGGGAAAGATGTGTTACAGAGTGCGAGGGAAGGATGTGTTACAGTGTGCAAGGGAAGGATGTGTTACAGAGTGCGAGGGAAGGATGTGTTACAGAGTGCGAGGGAAGGATGTGTTACAGAGTGCGATGTGTTACAGAGTGCGAGGGAAGGATGTGTTACAGAGTGCGAGGGAAGGATGAGGGAAGGATGTGTTACAGAGTGCGAGGGAAGGATGTGTTACAGAGTGCGAGGGAAAGATGTGTTACAGAGTGCGAGGGAAAGATGTGTTACAGAGTGCGAGGGAAGGATGTGTTACAGAGTGCGATGTGTTACAGAGTGCGATGTGTTACAGAGTGCGAGGGAAGGATGTGTTACAGAGTGCGAGGGAAGGATGTGTTACAGAGTGCAAGGGAAGGATGAGGGAAGGATGTGTTACAGAGTGCAAGGGAAGGATGAGGGAAGGATGTGTTACAGAGTGCAAGGGAAAGATGTGTTACAGAGTGCGAGGGAAAGATGTGTTACAGAGTGCGAGGGAAGGATGTGTTACAGTGTGCGAGGGAAGGATGTGTTACAGAGTGCTAGGGAAGGATGTGTTACAGAGTGCGAGGGAAAGATGTGTTACAGAGTGCGAGGGAAAGATGTGTTACAGAGTGCGAGGGAAGGATGTGTTACAGAGTGCGAGGGAAAGATGTGTTACAGAGTGCGAGGGAAGGATGTGTTACAGAGTGCGAGGGAAGGATGAAGGTTAAACGTATCACTCATGTGTGCAGCGTCAGTAGAAGAGTCTGACCTGAGAGGGGTTCGGGTGACTCTGGTCGAACTCTTCTATCCTGCGGCTGGCCTCAGCGAGAGCCGATCTGTGCGCCGGGTCCCACAGCTTCTCCTTACGCTCTTTCTGAACCGCACACACGGGAATATCATGTGTGAACATCAGCATCATCATCATCATCAGCATGTGTTTGTTTGAGGTTGACACTTACACATGCACACAGGGTCGGATATTGTTTGAATTTGAATGATTCCGATTCCGATTATCAATTCCTAATTTTGATTCCAAAAATGTAAAAAATAAATAAAAAAACTTAGATATCATTCACATTTAGTCTTATTGCAAAATATTTAATTGTAGCGTCATGAACAACAATCAACAGGCTGAAGAACACTTACACAAGGAATGTGGTTTAAGGCTACCATAGAAAAACAACTATAGCCTAACTAATATAAATGTAAAGCATTATTAAAGACAATAAACACTCAGTAATTAAAAAAGAACAAAAAAAGAATTAGCAATCGCAACAAAAGCTACAACTGAACAAAGATACGATTGAAATAAACAGTGTTTTAAGATTTACAGGTAAAGAAACTCTAATCAAATGTAAAATAACACTGCACTTTATTAATAAAATACACATTACAAATATACTTATTCAGTCTAGAACGAGTGAATTTACTCATTGTTTTTTGTTGTGTTATTATCGAGACGGCTGCAGGAATATTAGGCTGATGTCACTTTAAGTAAGAGTTGCCCAATATAGTTACACACGCCTGCACTGAAAACAGCGATTCGTCTCGCGCTCGAATAGTTAAAAGTCATCCTGAAATGCTCAAAGGAATCGATAAGAGGAATCGAAATTTTAATTTTATGACAAGCATCCGATTCCTGACGTCAAGTACTCGATTCCCAACCCAGCATGCACATGCCATCAGCTCTGCCGAACCATTACCTGTATCCTCTCTTTCAGAGCTTTAGGGAAAAAATCATAAGCGTTCTTTATTCCGATGTGATATTTCCCGGACGGATTCTCCCACTCATCTGGAATCTGAAGAGAAACAGGAAAACCTTTAGAGTCACTGAAACACTACATCCACACAGAGGCGGAATCACACAAACACGATCGACTCATATTTCAGAAAGAAATATTAAATTCTATTTCGCATTTTTTTTTAATTAGTCCAAGAGAATGCTTGGCATCATGGCACTAATACTATATTATTATAATAATAATATAATATAATAACAATGTTGTTATTATAACAAACTTTAATAACTTTTTAATCTAGTATTTACTAATATTATAATATAATATAATATTAATATTTTAATTGATAGTTTTGAATAACCTTCTGAAATATTATTATTGTGCAATAATGGAAATGTGTTCAATTCTGTGTTCGTGTCGACGTGCATGAGCATGTATTTATGGATATGAATATGATATCAGAGTAATTTCCACTCTGTGACAAAACAGACCAAACAAAATCCTAAATAAAGATAAATTTTCTTTCTTTTGATTTTAGGGTGAAAAATGAGACCCAAACATGTTATTGATATAGTTTCAGTAACCCGAGCGTCTGAAGTGTGACGGATATGAATATGAGACAGAATAAGAGTGTTTGCTGGTCTCACTCTGAGCGTTCGTCCCGTTAGCCCGGTCACGCTCCCGTCCTTCAGCTCCGCCACGCTGGACATGTTCACGTCTCCGCTGCCCGTCGTGTCGATGATGTCCACGATCTTGGGTTTCCCGTCTGTGGTGATCTGACAAATCAAGACAAATCAGATCAGCTTACGTGAAAAGATGCGTTTGAAAACTCAGATGTTGAAAGAGAACACATGATCCCTAGTGTTGCTGGATGAGCGTTACATGTGATCGGCTGAGGTGACAGAAACAAGACATGCACGTCACATGACTCCCTCAATAGTGAACAACTAGAACAGCTGACAGTTGAGTGTGTGTGTGTGTGTGTGTGTGTGTGTGAACAAACAGCTGCTGTATCCTCTTACAGGGATGCTTTAAACAGGGGGAAGAACAGCATAGAAACGTAAAAATAAATAAATAAAATTTTAATTTGATTAATATAAAAAATAATAATAATAAATAATTTTATTTAAAAAAAAATTATAATAAATGTATGCATTTGATTACAAAATTGATTAGAATAAATTAATAAAATTGAATTTGAAAAAAGAGCCGTGTAAAATGTAAAAAAATAAATAAATTTAAACGATTTTAGTAATATAAAAAATTATATATAACTTTATTTAAATAAATAAATGAATACTTTAGATTTAAATTAAGTTAGCCTAATTTAAATAAAAACCTTTGATACACAAATAATTTAAATACATAAATATAAATAAAAAAGCAGTGCAAAAATGTAAATATTAAAAATAACATTAAATTAAATTGATAAATACATATATTTAATATTATAAAAAATATTTATTTAAATAAATTAATGAATATATTAGATTTAAATTAATTGATAAAACATTTGATTTTAAAAAAAATTACAAAAAAAAAGAAAAAAGAAAAATTTATGTAAAGGAAAAAAAGAAAAATAATAATAGAAAATAAGCAACTAAATAAATACATTGATTAGAATGAATGAAATCTGAATGAATATATACTATATTTATACAATAAAACACATATAACAACAGTACAACAGTGAGTAGAATTTTTTAATACTTTTCATATTTATAAAAATCAATTTTCTCACAGTGTTATTAACTGGCTGTTTATGTAATGCTGATATTTGGAGGCCTGTGCCCTATCTAGACAGCATCCTGGAGTAAAGGCTAATCTGCTGTCTATGTAGGTTTGGAGACAGCCATTGTCATAGAGAATACAATGTTTCTGTGATGTCTGACATGACAAATTAATTCCACATTAACTTATAATTGTATCTACCAAATCATATACCTCACATATCCCATAATACATGTCTGAGAAGCTATGGTACAGCCGTGGTGCTTCTTTGTAACGTTAAGTCATTGCCATTGATGAGGATGACACAGCTTGCCCTTTCAAACACGCCGTTTATGTGTTTTGCAGACTTAATCAGCTTAATTGGCTTCGGATATGTTAGTGCTTCAGTGTTTAAATAATGACACGGGAGTTCCGGTACCGTCCAGTGTCTGTGGCCCCTTAAACGGGAGTAAAACCCAGTGCGGCCTAGTGCTGAGCCGAAGCCGCAGGCTCGATTTACCTGCATGCCCGGGGCCCCTGGGTCCACCCCGGTGTCGAGGATCGCGATGAGCACCCCTCGGCCATCGTACTCCGGGAACTTGGTGAGGAACGAGGCAGCGCCGGTCTCTTTTTTCGGAAGTAGCCCATGGAACGGGAACGGATCTTCAGCGGAATGAACAGACATGACCGTGCAGAACGAGAATGAAAACACACCACGACAGCGACCGCGACGGACCGGTATATTATCGACACAATGTGCGCGAGAACGGAGCGACTTTCTTAAAGGCGCAGTAACACACTCAATCTCAGTCACAACAAACACACTCAATTTCACAGTGGTTTATTATTAACGTACATAATAATGTCACTCATTAATTTATAACCTTATATAGGAATATAAAAGGTCCGAGCTAACGGGGAACGTTATCAGAACGCTATCTCGAAGTTACAAACAAACGCTCTTCCAGTTCCAACATAACATTACAGTAAAGTTATCTCTCAAAACATTATTTATACATCGTCCACGGAACGTTTTTGGACGTTCATCTAATGTTTTACTTGTTACTTTTGAATGTTCTTTGAACGTTTACATAACGTTTTGCAAATTGAACGTTTTCATTTTCAGAGTACATTCAAAAATAACCTTTTTAAAACTTAATGGGAACTATTTTTAGAACATACTTCTGTTAGTTGTGCTGGGCACTGCTTACTATCTAGGGATGTGTATTAATCTTTCCATACATCAGTAAGTGCACTGTGGGTTTGAAGAACTATAGTTGTGATGGTAAATGTGGCTAAAATGTGTTCAACAACCGCTAGATGGCTTTAATGTTCCACTATGAGTTATTATTGGTGGCCATCGCTAGTTCTACAAGCTATCCAGGTCTGAGATATATTGCGCAGTTTATACAAACAAACTGCTCGATTACTACAACAATTCAGTCAAATTACCACAGCCCTCAGTGTAGGAGAAGGAAATAAAGTGTGTGTGTGTGTGTGTGTGTGTGTGTGTTTGTGTGTGTGTGCTAATGTGAGTGTGAGAATCTGGGACAGAAGTGATTATAGAAAGCAGCAGCGCAATGGAGGCTTTATGAATATGGATTTTACTGCTGGGTTTTTCTGCATTTAATTTGAATGTGTTTTATTGAGGACATGAAACATTCCTCATTCTATCCAGAGAGATCTGCTTTATTGCTCATGCTAATCTCCTCATGGATGCTGTCTCTGTCTCCTGGATCCAGTGTGAGGCGTTTCCAGCTCCGACACTATAATTCTGTGTGTGTGAACAGCTATTTCAGGTTCATCTCTGTTTCTTTGGCTTGAGAGAGAAATTAAAGCACTGTTGAGCATCTCCATCCGTTATACAGCACACACACACACACACACACACACACACACACACACACATTAAACACACACACACACACACACAGAGAGAGAGTCTGGTTTTTGTGGGGACATTCCATAGACGTAATGGTTTTTATACTATACAAACTGTATAGTCTGTCCTTCTACACTAAACCTACCCATCACACACACACACACACACACACACACACACACACACATATACACACATTAACCCGACCCCTAAACCTACCCATCACACACACACACACACACACACACACACACACACACACACACACACACACACACACACACACACACACACACACACACACACACACATATACACACATTAACCCGACCCCTAAACCTACCCATCACACACACACACACACACACACACACACACACACACACACACACACACACACATATACACACATTAACCCGTTCATACACTTTCAAACAAACTTATTCTTTATGATTTATAAGCTTGTTTCCTCAATTTAGGTCCACAGTGACACGACAAACACACACACACACACTCACTCACTCACACAAACAAACTCACCCACTCTTAGTCTTACTCTCTCTCTCTCACACACACACACCCACACACACACACTGGTGGTTTACCACAGGGCGTAGTCAGCTGTGTTTTGACTAAAATAAAGCATCAATAGACGGTTACATCGCCCCCGTCACACGCTGCTCTTTCTCTCTGTGTGTGTGTGTGTGTGTGTGTGTGTGTGTGTGTGTGTGTGTCTATAAACGCACGCTCCTTTCGCTTGCAACCTGTGCTGTGATATTTGCATGCGGCTGGAGCTTGTAACAAAGTATTGTTTGTTTCAGAATGTTTGTATATGCGTCAAAGCATGATGATGCTCCAGAAGTCTATCAATCCAGCCATGCAAACATGCTGACGTCACTGCGCTTCAGTGCTGTTCACACCGGGTCACATACACACACACACACACACACACACACACTGACACCTAGATGGAGGCAACAATAGCCCGTTCTCAGCATCCTCCTCTTCACTGCTGACAAACACTGGAAGACGAAGCATCCGGGACGAATCAGCCAAACACTTCAATGAGCTTAAGCCAAACAATTAGGCCAGTAAAGCCCACAGGATCGAGGCCCAACAGCTCTAGTCCGGATAAGACCAGCTTCAGGGTCATTAAAACATCACCCAGAACTTCATTATCCTTCAGTAAGAGGCTCAGGGACAAATCTGCCGTTTATACTGTAGCTGAGATCTGTTTCACAGCTAAAACTTCACTCTTTCTCTTCACAACCAAGAGGAGATTTCAGTCACATCACCAAACCTGCCATGTTACTGTGTTCCATCTGGTGCTCTTAGTTTTACGGTTTTTATTGTTTGTTGAATTTTTTACTTCATCGGAATGGTACGAAACTTGGTAAAGGATTTGGCACTTGCTGTATGAGCATGGACATGATTCGGAACAGGTTAAATGGTCCTGAAAAAAGAATAAGTCACACTTGTGCTCCTGGCGCACTGGAAATGAATGGGAAACGAAGTTCCTCTAGTGGAGGCGTTCGGTACTGCAGCAGAACACACTCTCACTGAAAGCTCATTTACTGAGATATCAACCACCTCAAAATTGGAACACAACTTGTTTAGGATTTATAGCTTTGAATTTATTATGTTACTTTTTTTAAGTTCACTTTTTAAAACTTTTTCCACCTCAGCAATAATCTGCCAAGTGTCGTCTTTGAAAAGAGATCAAACTCCAGTCTGTCGCTCTAAAGCGTTCAAGATTTGCCACAGTTTAAGTTGGAAATGTAATTTTCAGGTCTATGCTCAAAAACACGTGAATAAATGGATTATAAAAAGTGAATAAATGGATTATAAATACAACGTGAATATAATTTAGTATAAATAAATCCCATAAAAATACACAATATTAAATAAAAAACATTATCAAACTAAAATATAGTACATTAATTTCCTTGACATTATGAACTGACACACGAAGAGCACCAGAGGGTTAAGTTATGAAAATTTTACTTCTGAAAGTCTGGAATGAAATATCAATGTGACATTGATGGGGCAAGTGCAAGTTGGTTAATTTGGTACACTGTAAAAAAAATATTATGATCAATAAGTAATGACAACATATGTTTTTTTTTTGTTGTTTTTTTTTTACATTGCTTTAACTTATTTTAACAAAATAAGTTTTTTTATAAGGTATACAAGATTCAACTCATTTTAATGTAATTTAAGTTAAAATGACTTAAATCACGACAATTGATTGTACTTAAGAATTTAAGGCAGCAACTTTTATTTTTGAAAGTAAAATGACATGATATTAGGCCAAAATTGGGAATGTGATTCAGAAAACAGTGCAAAAGTGGAACAGTGTTGACAATTGTTTTGAGTGTGATAAATTACAGACAACTGTGACTTTCAATTATAGTATGTGTTTTCAGGATGACTAATTTGGATAACATCTGCAATAAACTTGACACGACTAGAAAACTGATTTTTATGCAGGACCAAACCTGCAGACATTAAAAATGAACAAATGAATGAATAAATAAATAAAGGAATAAACGACTTGATAAAATAAATATGATTTATTTTTTAATCATGTTTTTTTCTTCTTTTAAATGTTATTTATTTATTCATTCTTTTATTTATTTTTCCATTTATTAATGTATTTATTTATGCATTAATTAATTAATTCATTCATTTTTAATTTCTGCAGGTTTGGTCCTCCATAGATTTTGACGCGACGTTTTCGCTAAAGACGCGGCTGTAATGTGATAGTCCCCGCCCACTTCATGACACAACCACGCTGTCGTCGAATCAGCACGCGATAAACCTTTCCAGGCCCCTCCCCCTTGGAGCTGTGTTGTCGCGGCGCGCGCTTCTCTCAGTCCGGTGAGTCACCGACACCGAGAGAGAGAGAGAGAGAGAGAGAGGGATAGAGGGACAGTGGCGGATAGCGAACGGTAACGGTAAAGAGCTGGAGCTGCGAGCATGGCGGTCGAAGAGGAAGGTCTTCGGGTTTTCCAGAGTGTCAAAATAAAAATCGGTGAGTTCTGGCGCGAATGAAAGCGAACGTTTATGCGCGAGACCATTCTAACTGAATCACACGGTCGCGCGCAGTGCGCGTGTCTATTGTGAGAATGTGTGGATTTTCATACAAATATACTCAAAATGAACGTGTAATAATCTCATTCAGCTGTTAGTTGAGATATATATGGAGCATTTGAACGTATTACAATGTAAAACAACTCATATATTTGTTTGAATGACGCCTCAGCTTAGTTTAAAGTCTTGACTGGACGCAAATAGCTGCACATCCAGATGCGCGAAAACACGATATTTGTGTGTTTATTCGTGTCGTAAACGTGTGTTTTCCTCCAGTGTATAAACACAGATCTGGTCCGGTGTGTGACAGATAACACATTTATGTTCTGATTTGTGATTTGTAATGTTTCTAAAACATTCAAATGTCCAGTTTTCTTGTTGTGATTGAACGTTATTTATTTTAAAGGTTTCGATACGACGTTCTCCTGGCCGTATTTTTTACTCACAAGATTCTTTGAATGTTTACTTGTAATATTCCATGAAGGTTAACATTAACATGACATTATATCGATGTTCTAAAAAAAAATTGTTCTCAGAACGTTATTATAACGTTCTATGTATGTTATTATAACGTTGTATCTGAACATGTACATGCAGAACATTAGTGAAGGCTGTGGGAATGTTCCCTGTTAGTTGGTGTGACAGATGTGTGTGTGTGTGTGTGTGTGTGTGTGTGTGTCGTTCCAGCTGTGGATGTTTAGAAGGAGCAGAACACTTTTAGCCCTTGACTCATAAACGATACTCATAAAAAGATGCATCTGAAATCATTTATACAGGCACTGCAACAAGTAAAACATGCATATGAAATCATTCTTTCCGACTGAAACAACAGAAATACTTGTGATTTTCTTCCTGGACAGACAGACAGACAGATAGACAGACAGACAGATAGACAGACAGACAGATAGTCAGACAGACAGATAGACAGACAGACAGACAGATAGTCAGACAGACAGATAGTCAGACAGACAGATAGTCAGACAGACAGATAGTCAGACAGACAGATAGACAGACAGACAGACAGATAGTCAGACAGACAGATAGTCAGACAGACAGATAGTCAGACAGACAGTCATATGTTCTCTGTGTTCTTCTCAGTTTCACTGTTGGCATGCGGTTTGACTGATGTAAACATGATAAACCCCGAGAAGAAGATTTCTGTTTGACTGTGTGCATGACATCTGAAATCGTACATTTGTATTGTTTAAAGTATGAAATCCCATTTCTGTCACATAGGAAACAAAAACATGCTTTTGTAAATCATATTTATGACATTAAAACGGGACATTATGGCATACTAAGTCATAATTATGACTTTTGATGTGGAAAGTGGAAATTATGACAGTCAAAATTGTGTCTTTATGGCATAATTTTGGCTTTTTATGATGTTATTATGATTTACCAAAGCAGATTTACCTTGTGTGGCGGAAATGGGCAAAGCATTTCTGTGTGTGTGAGTGCGTTTATTTGTGCATTGTGTGTGTGTGTGTGTGGGGGGGGGGGGTTATTTGTGCATTGTGTGTGTGTGTGTTGTTGTTGTTGTTGTTGTTCTCTTCCTTCATCTCTGCTGTTCCAGCACACACATGTATGAAGTGAATGAGTGTGTGTGTGTGTGTGTGTGTGTGAGTGAGCTGCTGTCATTGAGTTGTTTTTGACTCAGATTAAAGCAGAACACACACACACACACACAGAGTCTAATCTAATCTCTGTATGGCACAGTAAACGCAGCGCGCCGCCAGGACACGTGTTTGGCTCTTCTCTTCCATATGAACCACAGTGCAGCTGCACACATTCATACGAGACTTAAATATCCCTCGCAAGACAAACATCAGTTCTTGAACATTAAAGTTGACCATGCACCGTCTCTGCCAAAAATATAATGCAAACGCTGCTGGCATTAAAAGGAGAAATTATTATTAACACCCTACTGTGATAATACATAAAGTCTAACTTTATCCGCTTGCATATAACACACTCGAGATATATATAGCAAATCTCAACTACTTAATTGTTTTATAATGTCGCATAATTTAACTTTATTATGGCAGAACTCTAATCTGCTGAATGCGAACTTTGCACATAAATACACACGAGTGTGCCGTGAGTGTGAGAACAGAGCAAATCCATGTTTGCTGGATGAAACGCAGTGTTTCCTAACGTCTTCACGTCTCGGTGTGGCGGTTTGGTATTTTTAACCCGATTGCTTCACCAGCGTTCGGCATGTTTTGGAGAAGTAGTGACGGTCGACGGCTCCACTTCACGCTCCTCCAGACAGCGAGAGGAAACCCAGCGTGATCTTTGAGTGAAATCTGGTCTTGGTGGATCTTATCGGTCGTCACACCCTTGTTTTAACTGAGAGAGTCTCGTGTCCCGTTGAACATCTCTCTCTCTCTCTGCTAGTCAACCGTTGCGTTGTTGGCAAGTTGTCCTTTAACTAATGAATGCGTATGTGATGCAGATGCTGTTATATATATTGGCTGGAGATATTTCATCAGATCTGTGAGAGCATCGGATGTTTCATATCTGGATGAAAGCTAGCGGTTGTGGCCGAAACAAAATACTTGCCTAATATGTTGCAGAATTATACAGGATCACACACACTAAAAAAGAAGCGACTTTTTGTTGATTTTGCGTTGATTTCGGAGTCACAGACAACTGGATAGTGTTGATAAAACACTGGTAAAGTGACCATAAAATTATATTTTTTCTCTGAGCTGAGTGAGTGAGTGGAGGCGGGGCTCATTTGCATATTCATAGAACCACGCATACTAAATGAAGCAAGGGTGTCGAGTTACATTCAAGATATTTTAAGACGTGACGAAATAATTTTAAAGGAAAAAGCGCTTAAATATGTCATTTTGGTGAGTTTTATGGGATAAAATGATGGACTTCGACCCGTTGGAGTCACTATATGGAGAAAAATCCTGGAATGTTCTCCTTAAAAACCTTAATTTCTGATTTCTGACTGAAGAAATAAAGACATGAACATCTTGGATGACATGGGGAGAGTAAAAGTGAAGTGAACTACTCCTCTAAATGCCTTGAATCTTGGCGTCTCTTGTGCACAGTGCATCATGGGTGTTTTTCGGAGCGCTGCTCTTGTGCACAGTGCATCATGGGTGTTTTTCGGAGCGCTGCTCTTGTGCACAGTGCATCATGGGTGTTTTTCGGAGCGCTGCTCTTGTGCACAGTGCATCATGGGTGTTTTTCGGAGCGCTGCTCTTGTGCACAGTGCATCATGGGTGTTTTTCGGAGCGCTGCTCTTGTGCACAGTGCATCATGGGTGTTTTTCGGAGCGCTGCTCTTGTGCACAGTGCATCATGGGTGTTTTTCGGAGCGCTGCTCTTGTGCACAGTGCATCATGGGTGTTTTTCGGAGCGCTGCTGATAATTGTGTCACAGGTCAGTAGATTTAAGATCTGGCCGACGTGTCGACGGAAGGAACCGGAGGCTCCCTGTTCATTCAGGAACATATATGGAGTTCTGCTCCGGGTTTCCCGACGGATCTCGTGTCTGGAGGAAAACGCTGAGGGCTTTTAGGGGTCAGGAAACAGGAAACGGTTTCACATCACTTCCTGATTTGGCTGGATGATCTGTAGAGCTGCTTGTTTTTTTTTTCTATATTCCTGGGAAGCAGCGGGATAATGCAAACCAGATGGAAGTTCCCATTGTCTGTCAAGTGGAGAATCATGAATTTCCTTCTTTCACTCACATTTCAGATCAACACACTGACTCGGTTTACTCTCTACATTCCCGATCAGGGTTTGTACAAACGCGTGTAATGATCAGCCGTGGCGGGGAACGCTGACGAATCACGAGTGTTGTTATTATGTTTACTCACTTTGCTGGGAAGTTCGTGGAGGACAAATCAGCGCAGATTTAGCGCAAATACTCGTGAGTCATCATGATATATTAAATACAGTATTGCTCATAATCTGCTCATATCTGCTTGAACACACTCGTCACTACACTACACATAACGACACGCTTGTTCATTTGCATTGAAGCAATAGTGAAGATTAAAAAGCATTCGGTGAACAGAAAAGACATTGTTATTTTCCAGCATCCTACAGTTTCTGATGTTCTCTGTCCTGTATTGATCTGTCATCTAAAACACATTTATGGTGAAGAGGATGAGGATGGAAGAGGAAGAGAGGAGATGCTGGATGGCAGGGTTTAGTTTGAATAAGAAATGAATGTATGAAATCAAAATTTGATATATATATAACGTTCTTAATCTGGTTATTTTCTCTTTTTTGGGGGCTAGTAGAAGTTCTGAATGGCCGATAACTTAAAAATGTAATTGCCAAATTGGTCGGTGAGTGAAAAAGTTCATTTCAAACCCTGTTTATGATCATATTGTGAATGATTTATCAGTGATGTTAGCGCTGCATGATTAATCTAATAATCATGCATATGGAAAAACAACATGTGCCCGCTTGCGACATTGGTTAATGTTAACTAGTAGTCAATGTCTGTTTAGTTGTTATTTTAGGCCACTTTTGTTGGACCTTTCTAAACTCTTGGCATTAGTTCACTCAGTCAGCTGCTTAATGTAATGAAGGTTATTGATAGATCGCATGTCTAGACGATAGACCTTTAATGACACACGCCTCTTCCTCTTTAGTAATGTTCAAAGTTGGCATGAAACGGAAGTTGCGCTGGTCTTTTCTCCTCTATTGTGTCGTATATCCGAGTGAAACGCTTCTGGAACAAGAACAAATGTGGGCGGGGCTTGATTGTGTCTGTGGGGAATTGATTGGATGGTTGTGGTTTGCTATTGGCTGATGTCATGTGAGTGACAGGTTATAGCCCCGCCCTCGTCATCAGAGAAGAGAAGAGATGCTGCAAGTGGAACTTATTCTGATTCAAGATTAACAGGAACATCAATTTAACACAATAATGATGATGTGCACAGATGTATCATTTAGAATAAACACTGCAATATTCTATAAATAATTGTGATTTTGACTCGAAGTGATGTCACAGATGGCAATTATGACTCACGGATTGAACTTGTATTCCTGTAATGGAGTATTTAGGAAAACTAAAAGTGTACCTAGTTTAATTAAATGAGCTGGTTTCCTCTCTTTGTGTCATGCTAATCTGCCAGACGTTTATCAGTGTTTTCATGTAAACCTCAACACACGTTTCCTGTTGACATAATCAAGCGCTCTCATTGGAATATCTGCTCCTGTTGATGGTGGATTCCCGCTTTGCCCTGTAATATCCGCATATTTCCACCTGCCTCGTGAGTTTCTGTCCTTGTTTCCACCTTCCACACTCATGCAGGGCAAACAGACGCACGTCCTTCAGAAGTTAACAGAGCGTATCCAATATATAACTCTCATACTGCCGGATTTATGGACCAGCAAAGTCACAATGGCCAGACTAGGGTCAGTTAGCTGACACACTGGAATGTGCAAAGCGAGTTGTCTGAAAAATGAGTTGACTAGTTGTTTAAAAAAAAATTAAAAAAATGCTGAGATTAATGTGTTCATTATGTTTCTCACAATTATTATGAATAATATAATATTAACCCTTAAATGCATCAGTGTTTCGCCAAGCATTATTAGCCTAAATATTCTGATCTTTAGCGACTCGGATCTATATTTTATAACATTATAACTTACATGAGTGGATCTATAAGTGCCACAATAGTATAAAAGTCTCTTGATAATTTAATAACACAGCAGATTGTGGAACATTCAGTGAGAAAATACTATATCAGTTTTTTCACGTTTCATTCAAAGTGTTGCTTGCCATTTCTTTGTGATTATTTGTAGCACACTATCAATACTTGCAAACGAGTATCAAAATTTTATTTGCAATGTTTCGGTCTCACGACCTTCAACAGGCAATATTTTTGTGAAATTTACTAGCAATTTCTGAGTGAAAATTGTTTCAAAATAAAAGTTTTCAGCGTATTCTCAGAATTTATTTTATATTGCATTATGTCTCATAGTCGGATCAAATGTGTAAATATTTTTATGAAGCATTTCACCCAGCTTGTGTTTATTTCTGTAATGCTGGGAAGCTGGAGGTTAAATCTGTGTTTTAACTGGACTGGTAGTTAGTCTTTAATTTCAGTAATATCATTCATGTTCACCATGTAACTGCACTGTATCATTTAGTATCTTGCAGGATGATTGTAAACTTGTGTAATGACTATCTCTAATCTGCACAGTCATTTTAATAAAGTTGCCCTATTGGGAGGGACGTCACGTTACACCGCTCTCACCAGTTAACCCCTGCTGGTTACACTGCTCTCACTAGTCTGATCACAGTTAACCAGTTAACCCCTGCTGGTTACACCACTCTGGTTACACCACTCTTACTAGTCTGATCACAGTTAACCCCTGCTGGTTACACCACTCTCACTAGTCTGATCACAGTTAACCAGTTAACCCCTGCTGGTTACACCACTCTGGTTACACCACTCTTACTAGTCTGATCACAGTTAACCCCTGCTGGTTACACCACTCTCACCAGTCTGATCACAGTTAACCAGTTAACCCCTGCTGGTTACACTGCTCTCACCAGTCTGATCACAGATAACCAGTTAACCCCTGCTGGTTACACCACTCTGGTTACACCACTCTTACCAGTCTGAACACAGTTAACCAGTTAACCCCTGCTGGTTACACCGCTCTCACCAGTCTGATCACGGTTAACCAGTTAACCCCTGCTGGTTACACCGCTCTCACCAGTCTGATCACAGTTAACCAGTTAACCCCTGCTGGTTACACCGCTCTCACCAGTCTGAACATAGTTAACCAGTTAACCCCTGCTGGTTACACCACTCTTACTAGTCTGAACACAGTTAACCCCTGCTGGTTACACCGCTCTCACTAGTCTGATCACAGTTAACCAGTTAACCCCTGCTGATTACATCACTCTCACCAGTCTGATCACAGTTAACCAGTTAACCCCTGCTGGTTACGCTGCTCTCACCAGTCTGATCACGGTTAACCAGTTAACCCCTGCTGGTAACACCACTCTTACTAGTCTGATCACAGTTAACCAGTTAACCCCTGCTGGTTACACCACTCTTACTAGTCTGATCACAGTTAACCAGTTAACCCCTGCTGGTTACGCTGCTCTCACCAGTCTGATCACGGTTAACCAGTTAACCCCTGCTGGTAACACCACTCTTACTAGTCTGATCACAGTTAACCAGTTAACCCCTGCTGGTTACACCGCTCTCACCAGTCTGAACACAGTTAACCAGTTAACCCCTGCTGGTTAATACTTTAACTACATCATTCTACTCTCAGCATCTTTCTCCATTGGCAGTGAATTCTTTACAGTGATTGGTTGTTGTTCGGAGGATCTTCAATTGTGAAATAGACTTTATTTTGCTGGTTTGTTATGTCAGTATTAGGGATGTCAATTTTCACAAATTCCCATGATCGATCGTCGTTTAAATTAACGATCAATTAATCGATTAATTGTTAGCCTTAATACTGCGATATGCGTCTACTGCAGTGGCTATGACAGCATGACAGGGTCTGCAAATGCTGCTCAAAACGCTATGTTCCTCACCAAATCAATTAGAATGGTTTTAAATATAAATAAAGGGCTAGTAGGATTGTAAAATGTTTCGATGTGATTGATAATTAAATTAATTATTTAATAATCAAATATAACTACTAATACAACGTGTCACCAACGCCGCCTCATATGCGCTGAGAATATGTGACCGTTGTGGACGCGCTCTTCCTGGAACAACCGCACGCGCTGAATGAATCTGCTACCGTTAAACTGGAGCACTTTGCTAGCACGTTATTTATCTAAAAGAAACGCATCCTATATGAGATTAATCAGATATATTCAAAATAAACATCATATTACAAATTATATCTGCACAAATTGACGGAAATTCATGCGCAGCACAAGTGAACTTGAACTAATACGTGCCATTCATTCAGAACTACTCATGTTGTGGACGCGATCTTCCTGGAGCAACGCGACACGGCAACTAAACCCAAATAATTCACAATGTTTTATTACAATATTGTTCTCTTTATAATGTTATGTAATATTACAGTCCCAATAGTCATTATTAGTCGTGCACTGCCGTTTGAGCTGCGCGCGCTGAAGCTGACACTTTACTACAGAGTTAATTCTTAACCAAATGCATCCAATATGAGATAAATCAGATATAGATAGGCCTACAGAAAATAAACAGTATTACAACTTACATTTGCACAAAACAAAAGGCTGCGAATGCACACGCAAACTTATAGTCATGATGAAGGTGTAAAATGGTCCCAAACATAACTCCAGCGCGCTCGCTTTGATGTTTCGCGGTTGAGCAGCGCGCACGCGCATGAAGACCTGCTTAATCGATGATCGATAAGTTGTATCGATTAAATGTATTATCGACAATTAATCGATCGTCGATTAATCGTTGACATCCCTAGTCAGTATAGTTGCTAGTGAATTGTTTGAGATTGTATTTTTCATTTTTCCAAATTTCTTGTGAAAACAAACTCACTGGAAACCAGCGGCGGTGTGAAAGGGACTTTTTCAATCACAATCTCATCCAACCACAGAGTTACGCTAGCAGTCACTCACTGTTGTTCTGCCTCTGGATATAGTCCAATCAGCGCCAAGTCACGTTCTGTGGAGTACCGCCTCTTTTTGGGCAATTTCACTATGGCCGAGAATCGCCCAGTATTCCCATAGTCTTACATTCAAAGATTTTTTTTTTCGAACTGCAGGCACTGCAATGCATTCTCTATGTGTTCCGGGAGGGCTCGCACTAACATGCTTTCATCATCATCGTAAACTTCACTTGTGCTCCGCGATTGGTGGAAACAAATATACCTCTAATAATATTTAGCCATAAGCTGAAGTGACATCCAATAATTTCCTCAGTGCATAACTTACATTTCACGGACATATTCTCCATCTGTAAATGTTAGAAAGTCAATATTTCCAGTTTGCTGTCATGAGTGGGCGAGCTTTCTGCAAGCTCGTGAACGAGCGCCGGCGCGTGCATGAGCGCCGAACAGACGGAGCGCAATAGAAGAGGAGCGCAATTATTCTGACTAAAATATACATTAGCACTAAATTATAAATATATTTAGCTAAAATATTTGTTGTTGAATATTTGTTGTTGTTGGTGAACATAAATGTGCTAGAGAATTTCAAACCTACATGTGTATTTTTATGATATTAGCTTTGTTTTAGTTTTTTTAGTTTTTTTTTTAGTAAATTTAACTACTTCTTTAAAAATGATTATTTTGTTTTTAGATTGTAATGTTGCAATGTCAGAATGTAATGTGATTTGACCCCTTTTTTGGATAGCCTGCAGATAGACAGCAAGGTTACACTATGTTTGTTTTTATAACCTTCAATATGAACATTGTTTGTTGGACAATATTGATCAGGATATTTTTTTTATTTTTTTTATTAAATACAGTTTATGTTTTTATTCAAATAGAAAAATAATAATTAAATACTCAGATTATACCATACATCGCCATTTAGGCCAAAAATTCTGATTTATTTGGCAATTGGCTATTTCGCAACCCTATCGGCTGAAGTTTTAGCTAAACTTTAGGCTAATGATATAGCTACATTATTATCACTGTTAAATTGTTATTTAACAATTACATTCAGTCCTGGATTAATAATTCAGTTTGTTGCCGCCACTGCTGGAAACATGTCCACATTTCATTGACAAATCCTCTAATGCATAAATGTGAAATATAAGTCAGTTCTGAGTGTTTTGGTTTCACTCTCAAGCCTGAAAAGGAAATGCCATTTGAAACTCTACACCCACTTCCTGTTTTGATGCGCGGGGTTGTTGACAGTAAATGGGTGTAGCATGCAATCTAACTCCAGCGACTCAGACGTTAACGTTTTTAAACATCACAGTGTTTGACAAACCTGTCTGAAAACAATCATTATTTCTGCAGGTGCTGCTAGTGGAACAGGAGAGACACACGGGCAATGTCACCTTATCTTAAAGTCTGCATTAAAGTGAAGTTGTGCCAGTTCCATAGTGTGACGTATATATCTGAGTGAAACGCTTCTGGAACAAGATCAAATGTGGGCGGGGCTTGATTGTGTCTGTGGGGATTTGATTGGACGTTGGATGGGAAGACAATAGGAATTGTTTGATTTCATGGTGACTTTAAAGACGCTTTCCTATCACAGGTTACTGGGTGACATTGAGGTAATGGGCCACAATCAAGCCGTTTATGAGTTTACTCCGATAAAGTGAAACAGGTTAAATCATTTACATGACCACACACAGTGTCGACTTATTATGCATAATCGGGTTAAGGATGTGCATGTAAACACAGTCATTGTCTTGTAACGAAACATGATGTGCAAAGTTTGAATATGTGGAAACGTGTTGCTCACTCAGAGCAGTGTATGTGTCTGAACATGTGTGTGTCGTGTCCCTCGAACGCTCGTGTTTAGAGACGCTGAACTACATCTTGAATGCAGTCGGAATTCCTTTCCTACGATCTCATTTCCTCTCTCTCTCTCTCTCTCTCTCTCTCTCTCTCTCTCTCTCTCTCTCTCCATCTCCCTCTCTCTCTCTCTCTCTCTCTCTCTCTCTCTCTCTCTCTCTCTCTCTCTCTCTCTCTCCATCTCCCTCTCTCTCTCTCTCTCTCTTTCTCTCTCCCTCTCTCTCTCTCTTTTCTCTCTCTTTCTCCCTCTCTCTCTCTCTCTCTCTCTCTCTCTGGGTCTCTTTCTCTCTCTCTCTCTCCCTCCCCCCCTCTCTCTCTCTCTCTCTCTCTCTCTCTCTCTCTGGGTCTCTCTCTCTTTCTCTCTCCCCCCCTCTCTCTCAATTCAATTCAATTCAGAAAGCTTTATTGGCATGACAAAAAAAGTACATTTTGTATTGCCAAAGCATCACAACAACATAGAAAATGATTTAGAACATTTAGTACACAAAATTATAATAATAGTTAAATTAAATAAAGATAGTATTATATATATTATCTTGGCTAGTTATTGCAAAAATAATAATACTGATAACATAAAGCAATAATAATAGTGTAAACAAAGATTAATAAATAAAATAAAAAAGGATTATATTGCAGAAAACATGTATATAAAAAACAAAATAAACACTGAACTTGAACATCATATATGTGTGTAGGTGTGATGGGATGGGTTAGGCTGTGTGTGTGTGTGTGTGCGTGTGTGTGTGTGTGTGTGTGTGTGTGTGTGTGTGATGGGGTGTGTTAGGCTGTGAGTGAGTGTGTGTGTATTGGGCGTTTGCTGCTCTGCTCGTCCCTCAGGATGTGGAGAGATGCTACTAGTCTTGCTGCTATATTGGAGCATTTGGCTTCTTCGCCAAGGATGAATCTGAGTTTTTGGGTTGGGTTACAGGTGTTAAATTGGGGAAATATCTTATTAATTTTGGGGTAATATTGGTCTCTGATGTGTTCATATTTTGGGCATTCTGTGAGGAAGTGCAGCTCAGTCTCCGGCACTCCCAGAATGCAGTGCGTGCAGAGTCTGTCCTCCCGGGAGAGCCAGGTCTGTCTGCGCCGGCCCGTCTCGATGGCCAGGCTGTGCTCGCTGAGTCTGTACATCGTCAGGGTTTTCCTGAGCTTCACATCACTCACTGTGCTCAGGTAGCTCGCAACAGTGTACTCTCGATTTAGTGCCGAATAACATTCCAGTTTGTGTTGGTTTTGAATGGTGTTCGTCCAATGGGTGATGTACTTGTCTTGTTCTGTGTTGATAATTTGTGCAGGCCGAATGTGTGTGAGTGTGTGTGTGTGTTGAGGCGAGCTGATCTCTGCAGGAGAGAGCTCAGTCAGTCTCAGCACCAGCTGACACAGGGGACTCCTCGCTACGCTCAGCTCTTGGTGTTTGAGGGCTCTGTAATGGTATGTGTTGGGGTCGCTTGTTTTCAGGTGTTTCCAGAATTTGATGGCTCTTTTTTGGATGTTTAGGAGGAGAGGGTATTGGCCTAATTCTGCCCTGCATCCGTTGTTTGGTGTTTTTCTTTGGACTTTGAGTATTCTTTTACAGAAATCTAATTGTAGAGTTTCAATCGGATGTTTTTCCCAATTTAAAAAATCAAATTTTATAGAAGGACCCCACACTTCACTGCCATATAGAACAATTGGTTCAATTATTGATTTGAAAAGTTTGAGCCAAATTTGGATTGGGATGTCAATTTTGATTGATCGTTTTATGGCATAGAAAGCCCTTTGAGCTTTCTCTTTGAGTTCATTCACAGCCAAAGTAAAGTTACCAGTTGGAGTTATTTTCAGGCCGAGGTAAGTGTATGCTTTTGTGCTCTCAATGGTTCTGTGTGAGAGTGTGAATGTGTGTGTTGGTCCCTGAGATCTGGAGCGTTTCTGGAACATCATGACTCTAGTCTTCTGGAGGTTGACGGTCAGGGCCCAGGACTGACAGTAATCCTCCAGCAGATCCAGGCTGTCCTGAAGCCCCTCTTTAGTGGGCGACAGGAGAACCAGGTCGTCTGCGTAGAGAAGACACTTGATCTCTGTGTCGTGGAGAGTGAGACCTTGAAAGGGAGCATGTTCTAATGTATTGGCCAATTGGTTGATGTAGATGTTGAAGAGGGTGGGGCTTAAACTGCATCCCTGTCTCACTCCGCGCCCCTGGGGGAAAAATTCGGTTCTTTGGTTTCCAATTTTGACAGCGCATTGGCTGGCTGTGTACATCGATTTGATCAAATCATAGAATTTCCCCCCTACTCCACTGTCCATAAGCTTTAGGTATAATCCTTCGTGCCAAATTGAATCAAATGCTTTCTTGAAATCAACGAAACAAGCAAAAATTTGTTCTTTGTTTTGATGTACATATTTGTCAATTAGTGTTTGTAATGTAAAAATGTGATCGGATGTGCGACATTTTGGAAGAAAGCCAGTTTGGGATTTACTCAAGGCATTGTGCTTCATAAGGAAGTGTAGAAGTCTGGCGTTTAAGATGCTGCAGAGAACCTTCCCCAGGTTACTGTTCACACAGATGCCTCGGTAGTTGTTGGGGTCTAGTTTGTCTCCGCTCTTGTGGATGGGGCTGATGAGGCCCTTGTTCCAGATCTCAGGGAAGAACCCTACACACAGAACATCATTGAACAGTTTTAGCATGGCCAGTCTGAAGCTTTGGTCTGTGTGTTTCAGCATCTCGTTCAGGATGCTGTCTACACCACAGGCTTTCTTGGACTCAAGGACTCCTAATTTTTCTTCCAATTCGGTCATTGTTATGGGGAAATCTAAAGGGTTTTGATTTGCTTTAATTGATCTTTCCAAATTGTCTAGTTTATTAATTATTTCATTTTGATTATAATTTTGAATTTCAGTTGGGCTGTATAATTCTTGGAAGTGGTTCTTCCACTTCTCCCCGTCTTGGATTGCCAGAACTTCTTGATTTGGTTTGTATAACAATTTCCATTTATCCCAAAATTTGTGTGAGTTTATAGATTTTTCAATTTCTTCAAACTGGTTTTGCAAAAACTGTGCTTTTTTCCGCCGGAGTGTGGCTTTATACTGTTTTAGTGCCTCACAGTAAAGAAGGCGGAGGTCCGGATTATCTGGTTGTCTGTGTTTTTGATTTGATAAATTTCTGAGGTTTTTTCTCAGAGCCTTACAGTCCAAATCAAACCATTTGTCAGTCTCTAAATATTTTTTCTTTGGTTTAACAATTGCCAAATTACTTTTTTGTGCTGTTTTGTAGAATATGTTGTTTAGATCTTGTACTTCCTGATTGATGCCGAATTGATTTTTGGGGTATTCCTGTGTTTGGAATGAATGTATGAGGGATTGTATTTCTGAAGATTCGACGGCAGTGCTGTAATTACTGGCACTGGTTTCAGTCCATTTGAAAGATATTATTTTGCTCATTTGATATGGGGTCCTAATTGGTTTGGGTGATGTTTCAGATTGCTTTATATAGAGGATGATTTGGCTGTGGTCTGAGAAAGGTTTCAGGGGTTTGACTGTGAATGCTCTCAGAGAGGAAAGGTCGAGATCTGTGATGGTATAGTCTACAGTGCTGTTCCCAAGAGCTGAGCTGTAGGTGTATCGGCCGAGCGAGTCCCCTCGCAGTCTCCCGTTGACGATGTACAGAGCCAGTCCTCGGCAGAGCTGCAGCAGCTGCCGTCCGTGAGCGTTCACGGTTTCATCACAGTTTTGTCTGCTGGGGTGAGAAGGGTACAAGTCGTTATTGCCTGTGATGAATCTGCTACCGTGCGATTCAATGTAATCTAGTTCTGCTCCTGTTCTGGCATTTAAGTCACCCATAAGCAGCACATTTCCCTGGGCCTGGAAATGGCTGATTTCTCTTTCTATATTTTGGAAAGTTTCCTCTTGGAAATACGGAGACTCGAGGGGTGGAATGTAAATGGCACAGAGGAAAACAGGCTTAGATGCTGATATCATGCCTTTTTGTATTTTTATCCACAAGTGGTATTGCTCTCTTTTAATTAATTCTATGGACAGCTCAGATTTAATCCATATGATCATCCCTCCCGAGTCTCTCCCTTGTGTGACTGATGTGAGTTTGACTGATGGTAATATTATCTCTCTGTATCCTGAGGGACAGCCAGTGAACGCATCTCCTCTACACCAGGTTTCCTGTAAGACGATGAAATCTATGTCTTGAAGTTCTCTCATAAAATCAGAATTTCTACTTTTTAGGCCAAAGACTGAGGAGTTTAGACCTTGAATATTCCATGTAGAAAAACTAAGTGATTTCATCGTAAACTTTTAAAATGATGTGTATGGTTTGTTTGCTATTCTGAGAAAAGAGAAATGATGCAAAATTACTATAGATTAAATTAAAACAACGAATTATGGAATTAAAGTTATGGTAGGAACTCAAAACATCAACAATTCCATATTAAATGTACATCAATACCACAGAATAAGGTAGTGGTTGTTTTTTTTTTTTTTTTTTTTTTTTTTACCACTGTCCACTGTGTGTTAGTAGGTGAGAGCAGATGATACTCAGCATGTGTTGGATGTCGTGGAGTTCAGCGTTAGGGTGGTCTGCTCCTCCGCTGACAGCTTGGGCGTAGCTCGGTCTGCCTGGATGGGCCGGGCTCTGCTGTGGACGGGCTTCAGCTGCTGGAGCTGTGGGGCTGTTGTAGAACGGTCTCTGTCTGTAGCGGTCCTGTCCTGGTGCTGGAGCTCCGGGTGGAGCTCTGGGTGCTGGTGCTCTGGATGGAGCTCTGGGTGCTGGTGCTCTGGGCGGTGCTCTGGGCGGTACTCTGGGTGCTGGTGCTCTGGGTGGTGCTCCGGTCTGGGCTCTAGATGAGCTGTGGGCTGGGATGTAGTATGCTGGAGGGTGTCTCGATGGATTGGCTGGGTTAGGGCTGGTTCTGCTCCACCTGGGGCTGGTCTGGTTGGTCCTGTTTAGAGTGACATCTTTGAGTCTCTCTGCAAGGATATGTACCAGGTTCTTATAAAGGTGGACGTGGTCGTATAGACATTCAGTGTCGAGGTCTGGATGGTGGGCCAAGTGGACGTTGGGCAGGAGGGCACAATGTCTAGAGATGCTGGAGTTTATTTTATTAATTGTTTTGGGGTGGAAATCTGTCCTCTGAAGTAAAGTGGACAGGATGATTTTGGAGTTGGGGAAGGTTTCTCTAGCTTTATCCACGACGGCTCTGAGGGAGTCCGACACTCGGTCCTGCTGGCTCCGCAGGTCGTTGGTGCCCGTGTGGATAATGATGTGGCTGGGCCGGCCTAGCTGGGACTCTGTCAGGAGCTCCAGGGCTTTGTCAGTGGTGGGACACCAGAGTTTAACAGCTCTGTGCTGGGGGAAGAGTTTCTTTACATCGATGAATTTGCCGTTTGAATCGATGAGTAGAGCTATTTCGGGTTCCTCTGTGCTGGCTGGTGCTGGGCTGCTGTGAGACGAGGGCTGCTGTGCTGAGGAGCCTGACAGGGGGCGCTGTGACGGCTGTGAGCGGGCTGGGTCGGGTCTCTCTGCGCTGAGGGCTGGGTGTTGACTCCCTGTGTTCTGCGACTCTGGGCTGGAGGCCAGTGTTTGAGCTCTGTGGGTCTGCTCTGGCTCTTCTCTGGCCAGGAGGAGCTCTCTCAGCTGCTCTCTCAGGGCCTGGATCTCACTGCGCTGCTGCTCTCTCTCCTCCTGTATCTCCTCCTGTATCTCTCTCTGCTGCTCTCTCTCCTCCTGTATCTCTCTCAGCTGCTCTCTCAGGGCCTGGATCTCACTGCGCTGCTGCTCTCTCTCCTCCTGTATCTCTCTCTGCTGCTGCCTCATCTCTGCTGTGGACTGTTCTCTGTCCTCTAGCTGGAGTCTCAGTGCGGTCAGCTCACACTGATAGCTGTCCTTCTCTGTCTGAAGCTTCCTCGTCTGCTGTGTGAGGGCTGACAGTCTCTGTGTTAAGTGCTCGGTGTTCTGCTGGAGTTCAGTGTGAGCTGCACATGTGTCTGGCTGCTGCTGTTTCAGCACAGTTTCTCTGAGCTGCACCATCTCCATCTCCAGCTTGGTGAAGTGCTCCTGTAGGAGAGGGATAGCTCTGAGCAGGGAGGGCGAGATGTGCTCAACACTTTCTGCAGGAGTGGGTCTGAGGTCTGAGGTGCTGATCGGTGGATTCTGCTCAGATGACGAGCTTTCAGATAGTACAGCTTTCTCATGTTTCACGATTTCACCTATTGTCCTGTAGTCCGCCTGGAATGTTTTCAGGTCCCCCTGTACCATGACTGTGCCATTTTTATAGATGTTCACAGTCATCACTGTGCTGTCAGGGTCATGTGGTTCTCTGATTTTGACTTTCCAGCCATTACAGATGCCTTCTTTCTTTACAGAGGGGTAATGGTTGATGATGGCTTTATGCCAGGTGCTGGGGTGATCAGAGAAGAAAATGAGGTTGCAGACTTCTCCAGTTTTGAACAGATCTGCAAACAGAGTCTCTGGATTGTTTGTCAGAAGTTTCTGCTTATAGGTTTTCCTTGCGGTGTCAGATTTCACCTCAGAGGGGTACTGTATGGTGGTGAGGGGGCAGCTCATTTGCATATGGCAGTGGGCTGATTGCAGCTGCTGCTCTGATTGGCTGATTCTCTCTGCCTCAGTTAAATTGATACATTGAGGAATGTCAGAGTGTGGGCTAGCCATAGCTTTAGCTTTTTAGCATTTTTAGCTTATAAAAATATAAAAAGATAAATTTTATGCCCTTATATTTGGAAAAAATAAGCAAACAAGCCCAAAAAAAGGTTTCCAGTGCAGTTTTAGTTGTACTCACTGCTTCTCCCTCTGTGGATAGGTGGTTCTTTTCCTGTTTTAAACTTTCCCTCCAATTTTCCAGCAGGCCTGTTGCTAGAAGTCTGATCTTCTGATCCTCTGCATTGATTATTTGTGTTTAAAAATAAAGATACTATAATTTCTGAGTTCTTTTCATCATATTTCACGTCTGTATGTGGTATTCTTCTAGATTTTGTAGATTTTCGGTCTATTTCTTTTCTCAAAATAGCAAACAAATAAGAAAATCTAAGAGCTCATGCAGATCATGGCTTCTCAGAAGCTTCTCTCTCTCTCTCTCTCTCTCTCACCAGCTCTGTTGTGTCTTTATCTCTGTCTGTCTTTATCTGTGTGTACGTAGAGTTTCAGGGTTTGTGTGTTATTGGAGCGGTTTGTCCAGTAACTGTAAATGGTCAAAGTGAAAGTGTGTTTGTCTGTGTGTGTGTGTGTGTGTGTGTTTGTCTGTGTGTGTGTGTGTGTGTGTTTGTCTGTGTCACTGCATGACACCCACAGAGAACCTAGTTTACATCAGGGATTCATAAACTTTTTTTATCAGCCGAACCCATTTGAACTAAAATATTACATCTGGAAGTTTTAAGTTTAAAAATAATGAATTCTATCATTTTTTATAAATGTTTAAAAAAAAATGTACTGAAAAAAATATCGCATTAGTAATATTTCTTATTTTGTTTTTATTTAGTCATTTTAACATTATTAATTTTAAGTAGCCAATAATATGAATAATAATTATCGGAAATTATTACTGATGTTTACTAATAATTAATGAAATATTATTGTTATTATACAGCCATATTGATATTTTGGGCAAATGTGCAGCTAACCTGGATTTTATGAAACTACAATTTAGAGCGCAATCTCAATATTATTCAGAATAATTGCAATTAGATTTTTCTGCTAAATCGTGCAGTCCTTCCTATTCTCTATCCATAACTCTATTCGTTTCCCAGCACAAACCTCTATATATCCCTGTATGATTCATCTTTACCCAGTTAGCTGGTTTTCTTCCTCTGTCAGTATCATCATCTCTCTCTCTCTCTCTCTCTCTCTCTCTCTCTCTCTCTCTCAATCTCTCTCTCTCTCTCTCTCTCTCTCTCTCGGCCGTCCTGACCTCATTTCCTGTGACTGTGATTTGCTCTTCACCACCTACTCAGTGTTTGTGTTGTGAGGTGTGTGTGTGTGTGTGTGTGTGTGTGTGTGTGTGTGTGTGTTGTGAGGTGTGTGTGTGTGTGTGTGTGTGTGTGTGTGTGTGTGTGTGTGTGTGTCAGCGAGTTCACGGGCTTCTTTCTGCATGTCAGTAACGTGTTCGTATGCGTGTCTGTGAAGGAAAACGGAGCCTCGTACATTCAAATAAACCATGAACAAATGATCATTAGCTGTCATCCAATCAGAGTCTAGAGCTGACAAATCAATGTGAGAGATGATTGAGTTCATATTGATATTGTTAAGATTTCCTCTGAAACTCTAGAGGAGATGCACGTGTGTGTGTGTGTGTGTGTGTGTGCATGCATGTGTGAGAGTGTGTGTGTGTGTGTGTGTGTGTGTGTGTGTGTGTGTGTGTGTGTGTGTGTGTGAGTGAGAGATTACTGGGGTCTTTTTGCTCTCATCACAGTCTAAACAGCTGAGATCTCGTGTGTGATTTCTCTTTCCTGAGTGTGTGTGTGTGTCTGAGGGATGCAGATGTAGAAAGAGTTGCCCGTATGATGACGAGGTTATTTTTGTCTCTCACAAATTTCACACTCATTTACATTGTCAGCTGAGGTCCGAAACAGGAAACAGTTCCTGCAGTGAGTCTGTCACCATGGCAACAAGCATGCGTTTCCACACACACACACACACACACACGTGTGGAAGTGAATGTATTTGCAGATGTTTCGTGTTTACGCCTGCGCAGTGTCAGAATTATCCCATGGGAAATGTTCCCCGAGCCCAGATTTTTCCAGGTTGGGGGCGTCGATTATAGAATCACACCGGAAAAACAAACTGGAATTGATCGTACGGTCAGAAATGTTCATATCACGGTCTCACACACAACGGTGTGTCTCGATGAGAGAGGAAACACATGCCGGGAACGGAGAACACACTTCCTGTTTTCCTGTTTTCCTCTCCTTGTTGCATCGGGGATTAGTTGTGTGTGTGTGTATGTATGTATGTATACACACATATATTTTATATATATACAAACTTTTATGTTAGAAATGATTAATCGATTTGACAGCACTGGTTATTATGACTTTGAGAAGTACATTCTGCTTTACAATTGTATTATATTCCTGTCATAATTTCTTCAAGTTAAATCGAACTTTTATTTTGGCGGGTTGTCATGAAGAGCTTTGAGTTTGTGTGTTTTTTAATAAACTGTATTATAAGGGGCTTTCGCACCGGGTAGTTCTAGGAACGAGCCACCAGGGTTTTCCCCCGAGAACTAATGGTTCCCACAGGAACGTTTTCCTGGTTGCGTTCGCACTGCTAGTAGGAACTCTAAAGTGACGTGAGACACAGAAGTACATTCTGCTTTACAATTGTATTATATTTCTGTCATAATTTCTTCAAGTTAAACTGTAGCATTATTTTGGAGCTTTGAGTTTGTGTTTCTGCCGATAGTTTTCTGAAGTGAAGTGGTGAAACGCTGCGGAAGAGGCTCCGGAGCTGAAGTTTATGCGTTCATACAGTGAGACGCGCACGAGTGTTAGGCGTATCAATACAGATGTTTCAATTCAATTCGATTTCGATTCGCAAGCTCTCAGTTCGATTCTATTCGATTCTCAATTCGACTCAATGAATATAGGCCTAGATTTAATACAAATCCTATATTTATTAAAAAAAGAAGAAAAGTGAACATAAGTTTACAAGTGGTTAATTAATAAAAAGAAATTAAGAGCCACAAACCTGTATATTAAACTCTTTTTATTGTAGGTACACTTGTGTACATTAAAACAGAACCCAACTCTATATTTCAAATGCATACAATGAATAGACAGGATTTTGATGCAAAATTGATGCTGAAAATTGGACAAGTCAGATTAATCGCACGCCTTGATCAAACATGTTTAAGATCAAACACACATGAAATCTCACAGCATTAGTTGTAACATGGAAGATTGTGAACAGTGTAGGAAAACTAAAACTGGCTTTTGGGTGATAGATCAATAAATATGGAAAAAAATCAATTCGTGGCCTTTGAGAATCAATTTTGAATCGACCACATTTAAAAAAAAGATTAATCGAAAAATCTATTTTTTTTTACCCAGCCGTAGTATTTAAGTTTGTGTAGAAGAGCAAACTGAGACAGACTTTAGATTCTGCAGCTCTACTTTTGATTTATTCATCCATCATTTGTCAAATTCCCTGCCATTCCACATTACACTAGAAAAATGCACTTATTATGACTGGATGGGCATCATACGGCCCGGGTTGATCAGCACTAGATCTAGTGATGACTCCGCTCCAGTAATCCCACAATGCCGTGCTCCCCAGAGCGACCTGCGAGCTGTAATCCAATCAGGATCTGTGTGATTATGAGTGGACCGGAAACAGAGATACTTCCAGATCCAGAATGTCATCCGTGGATTGGCTTTGGACGTCAGCGGCTCAACACCGTCTGCATCAGATCATGTGCTTCTGATCCGCTTAGCGAGTCCATTGACAAGTTCAGCTTTTATTTTGGTGGGTTGTTGTGTACAATTTCAGCTGCAGTCATTTAAAGGCAGTCCTTGAACTCAAAATGCACGTTTTTTAGCTTTTAGTATGAATATGTAAGGTTATGAATGAGCTTTCAAAAAAATGACAAAATTTGCATTTAGGAGAGATAAGCATTCAAAATTTAGTCTCTCACTTCTGCTAAAATGGATCAGGGGTTTTTATGACATCACCGCGTCTCATCACATCTCCTGTCCAATCAAATGCTCTCTAGAATCTAAAGCTCCGCCCCCTCTGCTATAAACACCACCTGGTCGAAGCGAGTGTTGACGCGTCACAGAGGAATATTAAACATCTCTACTGTTGAATCCAGCGTATCATCAGCGCTCTGATTCGCTTCCATGGTGCTGTCAATCTGTGAGCTAAACTAAACACTATTGGCTGTTTGAAAAGGGGGAGGAGCCACTCAATATGTCCCGCCTTAGCTTCCTGTTTCAGTGGAAATTACGTCAATGCATCAAACAAAGCTGCGTGTTCCAAGACACTTTAAAGTTCACAGTCCATATCACCATCATATCGCCATCATATCGCCCTCATATCGCCATCATATTGCCCTCATATCGCCATCATATTGCCATCATATTGCCCTCATATCGCCCTAATATCACTCTCATATCGCCATCATATCGCCATCATATTGCACTCATATCGCCCTCATATCGCCCTCATATCGCTCTCATATCGCCCTCATATCGCCCTCATATCGCCCTCATATCGCCCTCATATTGCCTCATATCGCCCTCATATCACTCTCATATCGCCCTCATATCGCCCTCATATCGCCCTCATATCGCCATCATATCGCCCTCATATCACTCTCATATCGCCCTCATATCACTCTCATATCGCCATCATATCGCCCTCATATCGCCATCATATCGCCCTCATATCACTCTCATATCGCCCTCATATCACTCTCATATCGCCATCATATCGCCCTCATATCACTCTCATATCGCCCTCATATCACTCTCATATCGCCATCATATCGCCCTCATATCACTCTCATATCGCCCTCATATCACTCTCATATCGCCATCATATCGCCCTCATATCACTCTCATATCGCCCTCATATCACTCTCATATCGCCATCATATCGCCCTCATATCGCCCTCATATCACTCTCATATCGCCCTCATATCGCCATCATATCGCCCTCATATCACTCTCATATCGCCCTCATATCACTCTCATATCGCCCTCATATCGCCTTCATATTGCCCTCATATCGCCCTCATATCACTCTCATATCGCCCTCATATCGCCATCATATCGCCCTCATATCACTCTCATATCGCCCTCATATCACTCTCATATCGCCCTCATATCACTCTCATATCGCCCTCATATCACTCTCATATCGCCATCATATCGCCCTCATATCACCCTCATTTTTATGACTTGATTCTGCAATTCCGTCTGCATTTTCTTTATGGTGTAAATTACAGGGTCCCACAAATGCAGCGAACTCTGTTATTTGACAGGAGCTGCTGTAGATGAATGCGCTGAGATTGAGATGATTGACAGCTTCAGTCGTGTTGGGGGGTGGGGGTGACGAGGGCGTAACTCGACACTGGTTCACTCTGTGGAAACACACACCGCAACACACCCAACTTCCTCCAAGAGTGTTGCATTCTTCCTACCGCAGCCGCGTGTCCATGTGTGTGTGTGTGTGTGTGTGTGTGTGTGTGTGTGTGTGTGCGAGCGGGTCGACAGCATTCCTCCGCTCACGTGTCTGATGTGTGTATTGGGTTGCAGATCCCACACAGATTTTTGCGTTGAACCCACCCGGCCCCACCGCGCTGGAGAATGTATTGTTCTGTGTTTGAGCTGCAGTGGAAGACCAGACGACCGGGAGCGTTCTCTCCAAGCTAAGAACAGAAGCTCATGTTCATTAGGGTTCATTAATCATCGTGATTAATCGCATCCTAAATAAAAGTTTGTGTTTTAATAATGTATGTGTGTGTACTGCGTTTAATTATTTTGTATATATAAATACACACACATGCATACATGTGTTTAACTATATAATAAACCATATATAAATATATATTCAGTATACACATGCAATTAAACATGTAACATGCAATTTGCAACATTAAACATATATATACATCCATGTGTGTGTATTTATACATACAAAATATTTATACACAGTACACACACATACATTCTGTAAACACCAATGTTATTTTTTTATGCGATTAATGGTTTCACAGACCTAATGTTAATAGAGCGAATTATCTGGTCTTTAATGATGTTCTGCAAATATTAGCACAAAAATATCATTCATGGAACGTTTTTCTGAAACATTTCAGCTGGATGTTCATCTAACAGTTTTTAAATGTAACAACTTGTTTTCAGAGAACATTCAAAAGTAACGTTCCTGTAATGTTTGAAGAATGATACAATGTAATGTTCCTTTAATGTTCACTTGACCGAGATTTTTTTTTTTTTTACATAAAAAAAACTGGATGTTTTGAACATTCAGAAATAATGTTTTCATAAACATTCATAAAACTAACATACAAACACAAAAACGTTTTTTTCTTTGGAGAAAAGAAAGTCTTCATGCCTTAAAATATCTTGAATGTAACTCGACACCCTTGCCTCATTTAGTATGCACGGCTCTATGAATATGCAAATGAGCCCCGCCTCCACTCACTCACTCAGCTCAGAGATCCACTGGTTGATGATCACACGTTGATCTGATTGGTTACAAGGTAGTTTGTGACATCAGAAACACCAGCGATTTCAAAGCGTGTGTTTGAGACTGTCTTTGGTTCACTGCAGTTTTAAGGAGGAAATACTCAGCAATGCTGTCGACTTATGAATTTACACATGGTTTGTCTTAAAGCATATTAATAACACCACATAGACACATAAACAACATTAAAAGCTGGATTTTCACCACAGGAGGACTTTCAGAAAAGTCTCAAAACTCTTTGTATTTTGTGTTATTTTAGTGTAAACCATTTGTTACCGTTCTCTATGTTTACTTTCATTTGATTAGGTGTTATTAATATTCAGTGTTTATTGTGGCTTAAGAAAAGTGATTATTTTTGTGTGAATGTTGAAAGTTCATTAGTTACGAACTCAGTTCAACTATAAACAGAAGTAACTAGGTTTATTTTTGATAATATTGACACTATCACATGATTTCGTTCACATCGACACATGATGTTAAATGCTGACGTGTGTGTCTGCGATCTGACGGCTGCTCGCATCTCATTAAGCTCATTACTCAGCAAACGACTGAAGGACTCTGTGTGTGTGTGTGTGTGTGTGTGTGTGTGTGTGCAGGAGAAGCCAAGAACATCCCTCCGTATCCCGGGCCCAACAAAATGCGGGATTGTTACTGTACAGTGAACCTGGACCAGGAGGAGGTGTTCCGAACCAAAACTATAGAGAAATCTTTATGGTGAGGACACACACACTCACACACACACACACACGCCCTCACACACTCACACACTCACACTCACTCTCACACTCACACTCACTCTCTCACACTCACTCTCACACTCACTCTCTCACACTCACACACACGCCCTCACACACTCACTCTCACACACTCACTCTCACACACTCACACACACTCCCACACACACGCACGCACTCACTCACACAGACACACACACACACACACACATTCCTGTTTGACAGTCATAGTGAGGTCCGGGTAAATTAACCTGTAAACTGAGGACCACCATTTCTGCTGCATCTACAGGTAAATGTTGACTAGATTTAAACACTAGATGTCTCTGTGATTCACATTATCACCTCAGATTCTTTAAAAAACAAAGGAAAAGACCCAGTTTTTTACCACCTGAGTGAGGACATTTTCATGGGGGGCGCTATTGAGTCCGTTTCAGATTTAATTATTTTAGAATATTTTAATTAATTAGTACATTATTTTTATCTATTTATTTGTTTTAGAATGAACATCTCCAAGTTATTATTTAACTGAACAAACATGAGTTCAGTAATGACTCAGAGCTTTTTTTTTCATGTTGCATTAAGATAGAATAAATAGTTTAATCTGGTCATTATACATTACCATCACTCTATTCTTCTATTTGGTCATTTTCAGTGCTTTGCTACAATCTGTATTGTTAAAAGCGCTATATAAATGAAAGTGATTGATTAAGCATTGTCCTGTTGGTCACCATTAAGCTACTAGAGAAATGCAAAAAAAAGTATTTTAAAAACAGTCTACTTAAACGTTTGTTAGACTGTTTTATTCGTGTAATTTGACGAAGCAGATGAACCAGAGTGAACAGCTCGGTTTTATTCATTTAACACAGAAATTAACACTGAAGGCGAACACAGACACAGACGTTTTTAAAACATAAGGATTCGTGAAGCAGACCTCCGTTTCACCGCAGCAATTGTGTTGTAAACAAAGTTCTTAACATCTTTCCAAGATCGTTCCTTCAGGACCTTCTCTTCTTCTAGGCACCTCATGCAGTCTGCTTTTCCAGGAACTCTTTGTTCTGCCACAAACCTTGCTAGATGTTTGTTTACCGCCCTTCTCTCTGCTTCACTCCATGGTTTCCTCAGTGTTATTCCGGATATCTCTACAAATGACAAAGACAATACAGATTGCAGAACAATAAAAACAGACCAAAATGTAGCTTTCTTAACCTGCTTTTACTTGTCCACAGTCAGAGAAAGTATTTTGTCCTAATTTTATCCTCAAAAATATTTGTTCCAATTCATTCCATTTGTTAAGTATGCATCAGTACTAACAAAAAAAAACCTGGCTCAAACTAGTCTTAAGAGGTCTCTGTACCATTAAAACATTCTGCAAGTTTCATAGCTTAAGTTGCCCTCCTCATTACAAACAAAAGCATTTAATCAATCAAGCGCCAAACGCAGCTTGTTTGGATACTGTGGGATTGATGACGTTACATGGACAAATATATCTGCACGTGACCACCTCTAGAGCAAGACATCAACCAATAGCTATAAATCACCACACCACAGGCCCCGCCCACTGGCATTCTGGGACTCTGCTGACCTGGGGAGATTGTAAATAGCATGCACACCCCACAAGCCAGCAATCCACATGATAACAATAATAAATAATTAATGCATTAATGCATGTAGATTAACAGGATTAGTCATAAACACTAACAAATATGAAGTGAACAAATGGTCATAAATAAGTAAAGAAGTTTTTGCTTTTGACTTTTTTTGCAAAAAAATAAAAATAATGGGAAAAAAGTCACCCAAGAATTGAACTTAAAATTGCTGAACTATAAAAAAAATAGTTTTGAGGAAACACTGAAAAATGCCAAACTTAAAATGACACCCTGCGGCTTGTGACGATACACTGATGTCCTAAGACACCAAACCATAGGCTTTTGTAAGAAACTGAACAGAAACTGACCCACCAGTTGAGAAACGCTTTAGACTAGTCCTATTCAATGTTTTTTGTTTGTTTTTTAAACATGATACTTTAGGAGTGTCTTGTTTTTTGTTTAAACTAAATGTTATTAGTAATATAAATACAATTAAAATAATAAATTTAAATTGAAGATTATTTTGAAGAAAATACACAAACCGTGGGCCTATTTTACTAGTTTTAAACTCCAAGTAAAATGTAAAGCCTGCCATGAAAAGGCGTTGTTTTTTTCCTAAGCATTATGGAAGTGGTCAACACTTTTATAATCAATGCATCATTACGAATCATTAACTCATCAGCTCATTAGTAGAGACTGCAAGACCTGAATTGGGTGTATCTGTTAAGGAAGACATACTAAATGTGGAGGGCAGGGGTGCTGTAAAGACAAATAAATGTTCTAATAATCTTTAGATCCATCAGTTATCAAAATTGTTAGGAGCAAAGATATAATAAAAACTTACCCTTAGCTTTCCCTTTAGCCCTTTTCCCCACTCTTTTCCTCTTTGATGAGGAGAGCTTCTTGGCCTGCTCTCGATCTGAAACAGGCAAACAGTGAAGCTCAGGGATTGTGGGATGTTCAGTACTGAAGCACTGATAGTGAAAGCTGACAACACTAAAGTGTTTATGGTTACCTGGACTTCATCACAAACACCAACTCACCTGCTGTATCTGAACCCTCATCCTCAATGCATCTCTCCGGGGCTTTCTGAGGAGAGAAGAGCTCAGCCACTCTTTTCCTCTTTGATGAGGAGAGCTTCTTGGCCTGCTCTCGATCTGAAACAGGCAAACAGTGAAGCTCAGGGATTGTGGGATGTTCAGTACTGAAGCACTGATAGTGAAAGCTGACAACACTAAAGTGTTTATGGTTACCTGGACTTCATCACAAACACCAACTCACCTGCTGTATCTGAACCCTCATCCTCAATGCATCTCTCTGGGGCTTTCTGAGGAGAGAAGAGCTCAGCCACTCTTTTCCTCTTTGATGAGGAGAGCTTCTTGGTCTGCTCTCGATCTGAAACAGACAAACAGTGAAGCTCAGGAATTGTGGGATGTTCAGTACTGAAGCACTGATAGTGAAAGCTGACAACACTAAAGTGTTTATGGTTACCTGGACTTCATCATAAACACCAACTCACCTGCTGTATCTGAACCCTCATCCTCAATGCATCTCTCTGGGGCTTTCTGAGGAGAGAAGAGCTCAGCCACTCTTTTCCTCTTTGATGAGGAGAGCTTCTTGGCCTGCTCTCGATCTGAAACAGACAAACAGTGAAGCTCAGGGATTGTGGGATGTTCAGTACTGAAGCACTGAGTGATTAACAGTCCTTAAAGAGCAGACTTTCTGTAAACAGACTTCATGCACAAAAATGCATGAGATATTTTACTCAATTAACAGATTAACAAATGAAATAAAACAGTGTTTAGTTTTGATTTATATTTACAATGCTCTCTCCAGCACAAATACGTTCACAGAAGAAGAGGAGAGACAGCAGAAAGTGCTAGCTGCTTTATTTACTAACACACTATTTCAGTTTTTATTGTGAGAGTACACAGATAAACCTCAGACTCTCTCCAGTCTCTATGAGCATTAATGGTGGAGTATTTTAAGACGCGTTTGAACTGGTCTTATGAAGCGGTTCAGATAACGCCTGAGCCTCGTTCAAACATCATATCAAACCTAACACTGCCTGACATCAAGATTAGATAAGATACATTTTTAATGACATTTATTTACACAATTTCTAAATTCTATTAGGACTCATTGGACCTCTAAAAACAGGAGAAAAGTGCAGAATGAACCAACTTATTTTTAATCAATGATTTTAGACAAATACATTATAGATTGACTACAAGTTTAAAAACAGCACTACACTTTATAATTAAGAAAATAGAAATTATCATCATGAAATGGGTCTTCCTGAACGGCAATACCAAAAAGAAGAGGTCAAGATATTGCTGTATGACAGGTTTTTAGTTAACTTGTTTTCACAAACTTGTATAGATTTTAGTAGTTGAGCTTTCCCTGAACAACTAAAATGTGAGCGTCTAGAAATGTTTAGATCAGATGATGATGCTTATAATGAGCTAGGCAATAAGAAATTAGTATATAAAACATTGGAATATTATTTATATACTGTGCTAATAAAAAAAAAAGCATGCGTGCATGAATGACAGCACAAAAATTGTATTATTTTTTTTTTAAGAGCAGGTAAATTATTGTACAAAAACATGTACAGTTTATCAGTGCATATGAAATTAAATGATACTCATTACTCTAAAAGGCTCAATGCTAGAATGTTAGAATTACTCAAAGTTTAAAAGTTTATTTGTTAACCAAAGAAGTTAATTTTTTTATTAAAATGTTTAAGTTTTAGTGTTGTTTTTTTGTTTTGTTTTACTTAACTATTCCCTGTTCTTATTTTGAAAGAATAAAGAGTTAGACAATAAAAAAAAAGTATGCTTTAAGGTTTATAGGGAGTTTAAGATGTAATTAACAGTTTGAATAATTAAGTTATTTATGGAGTATCTAAATTACTTGTCAGACAGAGTAATTAGAAAGGCACTTTAAGTAACATTAGTAACAGGAGTGATAACATTAGTAATTTAGCTCAGGTGAATATCTCAGTATTTTTAAGTTTGTCGAATGGCTTGCTACAGCCGTACATGGTACATGTGATGGATCTGGTAAATTGCACCACTCAATGTGCAAGTAATCTTACCAATTTTCTACAGTAGTGTAAATAGGGTATGTACCCACAAAACGCTGCATTGGAAAAAAAATTAAGTCCACCATGAGTGTATTAAAAACAACTGTTACCCGATCCTTACTAGTCTCAAACATCCTCAATGGTGACACGTCGACGTCACTTCCCTGGTTTGGGAAAAGCAGGTAAAAGTCCACCTACTACGTCTGTGTGCATGTCAACTTCCTGTCAGAAAGCGATGCATCTAACGACGAATGCAATGATATTTTGTTGATAAAACAATTTCACAAAAAAACATTGTGAAACTAAGTTGTTATTACTTCAGGAAAAAAAAATTTATTTATATTTTAATCAAGGTGATGTCACGAGACTCCGCCCACATCACAAGTTGACATGCACACAGACGTAGTAGGTGGACTTTTACCTGCTTTTCCCAAACCAGGGAAGTGACGTCGACGTGTCACCATTGAGGATGTTTGAGACTAGTAAGGATTGGGTAACAGTAGCAACATTACTGGTGTGCTTTTTGAGACAAACAAAGGCACGGGCATATTTTAAAAGGTCAGTCAGTGCAAGTTTCTTTCAGTTCAAACAGCTCAGACTTTGTGCCTATATTTTAGACTAAGACAACTGTTGTGGCTTAGAATCTAGTGGAAATGAGATTGTGTTCAGAATCTAGTGTGGTTCTGCACTGTACACAGAGACTGGAGAAACTTAAACTCACCTGCTGTATCTGAACCCTCATCCTCACTGCATCTCTCCGGGGCTTTCTGAGGAGAGAAGAGCTCAGAACATGTGTCTGAAAAACAAAAAGTGACATGAAGAACATGATGCGGCTGATGCAGTGGAGGAGATCATTTATAGGAGTAAGATTACTCATGTTAGTAGTTACTGTGACGTATACACATTTTACTAGTTAGACTTTTCCACCTTTTTACAAAAGGTGCTTCCAATTAATGTCACATTTGCTGGACAAGTTTACTGTTTATATGGACAAGTATTAAATTTAAAATTGAAATTATACCTTCATTTGCTTCTTTTCCTCTCTTCGGCCTTCCTTTTTTTGTTTGTCTCTGTGAGACAGAAGGACTTTCACCTATAAAAGATTTTAAAAATCAAATACTAGTGCTTGATCTTGGTCCAAAACTCAGAAGTACAAAAGTAACTTTGATTAAGTGAGCTACATATATTAATTACACGTTTTCCCCTGATTTCACAGACAAGATTTAAGCCTAGTCCTAGACTAAAATGTAAATCTGAGCTGATTCAACTGAAAGCAACTTGCACGGACTAATCTTAAAACATCCCAGAGCCTTTGTTCTGTCTTAAGATGCACAGCAGTGATGTTTTTCCTAAGCATGTTTATAAAAAAATTACTCAAATGTCCTAATTGAACTATATGGCCTGACTTATGCTAAGCTCTGTCTGTGACCAGCCCTTGGTCTATGTGAAAGTACATTTCTATGACACGTTAAACCAGTGTTACGGTCAAGAAGATTGCATAGCCCCACCCAAAAAGTAAACAGTGCACCAGCAATAAACATACATAGTGCATACATACCGTTTACTGAAGGACGGAGTGTGTCAAGGTTCTTCCCTCTTAGGGTTTCAGTACCTTGCTCCATTGCAAACAGAAGCTTACTTATTTTGGCAATTTGGAATGTTTTGTCCGTCTGTCTGTAAAAGTCACAGTGAACTCTGATGTCATGACCCATGAACCTTGCAACTTGCTCCAGCTCTTGTTCAGTAAGGTCCAAGAGTTGGCAGAGTGTGGCGACCTGTTTTCTTAATTTTGTTGATCTTAGGAGTTCAGGGTTTTCAGTTTTACTTTCTTTTGCATATTTTCGCAGGCAGTCACATCCACGTATGTTTGTCATTGCATCAGGTCTTGCAAACAGATAAGGATTCTCAGCAGGTACGCCAGCTTCTTCTCTCCTTTGGACCAACAAATTAATTGACTCCTTCATTCTCTCAGTCAAGAAAACGGGAACTTTTTTTCCTCTTTTGCCCCTGATTTCTATGCGAGTTAATATCTTGCTCAACTCCTTTTCCAGCGGTGACAAAGTACTGTAAATATCCTCATTAATGGCATTTGTGCTCGCTTTCTTGTAGGTGTCGAGAGTTAAGCGAGATGCTTCGCCTTCACGGCGCTTGTTGAAAATAATAACTTGTGCTAGAACGGTCTCATTTAATGCCTTGTAAGCTCGTAAATTCATTTGCTGTGTCAGGTTTGCTCTTGCTTCATCTTCTACCATCCTGAGATGGTCTCTCAGAGCAATCACATTTTTGGTGAGGGGGATGTCATCTTCTTTATTCCATCTTTTTTCTTGAATGGTTTGGTGAGCGGCGATAGAAACACTGTTCCTCCAGTTTTTCTCCAGAAGTTCAAAGAATTTTTTTGCTTTCTTCTCTGAAAGATCATCTTCATTCATAAGAGCCTGCCCAATCAGGACCTCTACAGCCCCTTTCAAACAGAATCCAATTTTTACTGCTGTTGAAGGTTTTCCATACTCATTCTTGCCTGGACTAAATTGGGTAAGACGCTTGGCAACATTAACAACAAACTGAAATCTTGCAGGTGCACACAAATCTTCAAGACCTCTGACAGTGTTGTCCATTTCTTTAGCAACCAGCATGAATCGGCCAAGCTCCCTCATTCTTTGTGCAATGTACTGGTGCCTCGACCTGACACGACCATGTTTTCCATACAGCGATTCTCCATACTTGCAAATTAAAGAATCATTTCTGATGTGAAACGACACATCATCTTGTCTCATTGTGTTGATGATCTTCTGACACCCGTCGGAGGATGCTGCGATTGGAAGCAGGCATGCAGCACGACTTTGCACTCTTCTTCGTGTGTTTTTTTGGTTATCATCTTGATCTTTCAAACAGGACTGTTTTGTTCTGCACGACGACTGATGTCTCCATAGATCTTTCTTTCTGAACATCCCAAAACAGAAAGGACATGGCAGGTAATCCTTAATAGAAGCATCAACTGAAGGCTGTTTCCAAGTTATTATTTGTCCTGATCCTTTCTCTAAAACATCTGTATTGTGTCTGAAATCGCCTTTGTTTCTCAACTGTTCCAAAAGAACTTTTCTTTCTTTGGAACCTAATGGAAAACTAAAGGCATATCCCACATCTTTAATATCCATATGTTTTCTTTCCAAATGTCTGGAGATCTTGGTTTGTGCTTTACTGCAGTAGAGACAATAATGTTTTTTGTCCCATGCTCGCCTAAAGCCTTCCCTTTTTGTTGAAGTTTTTACGGTGACAGCTGGTTTGCCTTTGTCTTTTTTGTTTATCTGTTGTTTTTTGTTGTGTCTTTTGATGTAACTTTGGGAGTTCTTTTCTTTATTTATGGTACATTTGCCGTCTTGCTGTTTGTCATCATTCAAATCTTCATTTTCGCTGGACAGATTAGGTGCTCCTTTGTCAGGGCTTGAAAAATCTTCTCCACTGGATGAACTTTTAGGTTTGTAGTCTGGATCTAAACCAGAGCAGCTGGATATGTCTGATTCAGGGAACTCTGAGACTTCTGATTCCTCTTGATCTGACTCCTCATGAATATCATTAGACTACAAGTAAAATGCATAATTATCATGAGATCATTAAAGAGACATTTTGAAGATGTGCTATTTGACTTTCTGATATTTAAGTAAGTTCAACAGTAGCTGTAACACTTAGCAAAAAGGTTTATTTGTTAACATTAGTTAACTACTTAACATGAACTAACAACTAACAGCACTTCTACAGCATTTATCAATCTTAGTTAAAATTACCATCAAGAGTTACTTATGTATTATTCAAATAAAATTTTGCAACGGTTAATGCACTTTTTTTTTCTTTTTTTTACAGTTAACTATGGTTGCACATAAAATAGGCTATATTAGGCCAAACTACATTAAAAAGCAGAACTGCTGCCCCACGCACAGTGACGAGTGTGAGAGTCATGCAGATTTGTGTTTCTAGGGCAGATAAGGTTGTTTACCGTTATATATAGGGTTAGGGTTAGTGCAGCAAATGTATTGCTCATTGTTAGTTCATGTAAGTTAAAGGGTTAGTTCACCCAAAAATGTAAATTCTGTCATTAATAACTCACCCGCATGTTGTTCCAAACCCAAGACCTTCAGTCATCATCTTTGAAACAGAAGTGAAGCTATTTCTGATGAGGGCGATTAATTAAAGGGATACTTCACCCAAAAATGAAAATGTGATGTGTATCTGCTTACCCCCAGGGCATCCAAGATGTAGGTGACTTTTGTTTCCTCAGAAAAACACAAACACACACAGACAAATCCAAATGACACCCTGCGGCTCGTGACGATACACTGATGTCCTAAGACACCAAACCATAGGTTTTTGTAAGAAACTGATCAATATTTATATCATGTTTTACCTTTGATACACAGCAATGTCCATCTGTCCTGAGCACGAGCTCATCATCCGGTTCGTGACTCGTGTAGCGCTCTGGCGTAGAATACGCAAACACCGGAAGCGATCCGTCGCATGAGTACAACACTCATTGTTTACACAGAGCACAGAGGTTGTGGGTATAGCGGCTATTCAAAGCGGTAATTACTTGCTTAAACCGATTTAAAGCTAAAAGATTACGTTTGCTTGCGCAAACTCATCTGAGACTGTTTTTTATCACCGGTTTCCCTTCCGGTGTTTGCATATTCTACGCCAGAACGCGTTCACATGTAAAGAGCCGGATGATGAGCTCGTGCTCAGGACAGATGGACATGGCTGTGGTAAAAAAAAAAAATCAAAGGTAAAACATGATATAAATATTGATCAGTTTCTTACAAAAACCTATGGTTTGGTGTCTTAGGACATCAGTGTATCGTCACGAGCCGCAGGGTGTCATTTGGATTTGTCTGTGTGTGTGTGTGTGTTTTTCTGAGGAAACAAAGTCACCTACATCTTGGATGCCCTGGGGGTAGGCATGTGCCGGTATAAAATTTTCATGCTGCGATTAATTGATTGAGCTTTTATCACGGTATACGGTATTATCACGATATTTTAATTGCTCAAAAGAAACAGATGGATTGGAAAAGAAAAAAAAAACAACTTGCATCACAATAGGTGTAATTGTGATTGTCAAAACATTTGGTAACTAAACAGAATTTTACACAATTTTCACGATTTCAATTCAATTCTTGGGATTTGATTTCAATTTTGATTCAATATTGACTCTTTGGATAAATATTAGGTAGGCTACAGTAGATAGCCTACATGTTAATTTTTCTCAAGAAAAAATAAATCTCACATAATGCTGTAAACATACAGAGAGCCCTGTCAGCTGGTATTATTAAAGGTTAAAAATTAACAAATTAAATTAAATATAATTTGGTTTTCATTATAATAACAATTATGACACAAGTAAAAATATAATACAAATGTAATATAGTGCACATATTTAGCAAAATACTCCTCTCTATAGCTATTTTTTCTAGTCAACTAACATGCTGGTCATTAAATGGCTTTCCTGAGGTAAATGTAACGTTCTGTGACATAATTGTTCACCTGCAGCTTTATTGACATTTCCGTGGCTGAAAAACACTGATTGATGATATTATGAGGCATAAATACCTTTCGGTAAGTTGTACTGTATCTTTAAATAAGAGGTAACAGATGATCGGTTTACTTGAACTGAGGCGCTACAGCGATCGGTCACGTCACATTTACAAGCACCAAAACGGTATTTATTGTCTGAATTTCGTAATAAAATGGACAGAACATGAGAGCTGAGAATTGTTTTCATATCATAAGTAACCTGCTCTGTCTAGTCTGTCGGTGTCAGTGTCCTCTTTGCTCCGCGATTTTTCTCTGCGTGAGAAAATGGATGTGTGGCGCGAGAGCGTGTGAAAAGTGTCGACTGCGTGAGTCTCACGGCGAATGCGTAGAGTTGGCAGCCCTGCTTTTAGGGGGATAAATCGTCGGCAGCGTTCCTCCTTCCGCCATGCTTGTTCTCCCTGTGAGGATTGTTTACATTAGACTAGAGTGCGCACTGCGCCGCATGCACACAGTGCTTCTACATGTGGGGATTGTTTACATTAGACTAGAGTGCGCACTGCGCCGCATGCACACAGTGCTTCTACATGTGGGGATTGTTTACATTAGACTAGAGTGCGCACTGCGCCGCATGCACACAGTGCTTCTCCATGTGAGGATTGTTTACATTAGACTAGAGTGCGCACGGCGCCGCATGCACACAGTGCTTCTACATGTGGGGATTGTTTACATTAGACTAGAGTGCGCACTGCGCCGCATGCACACAGTGCTTCTACATGTGGGGATTGTTTACATTAGACTAGAGTGCGCACTGCGCCGCATGCACACAGTGCTTCTACATGTGGGGATTGTTTACATTAGACTAGAGTGCGCACTGCGCCGCATGCACACAGTGCTTCTACATGTGGGGATTGTTTACATTAGACTAGAGTGCGCACTGCGCCGCATGCACACAGTGCTTCTACATGTGGGGATTGTTTACATTAGACTAGAGTGCGCACTGCGCCGCATGCACACAGTGCTTCTACATGTGGGGATTGTTTACATTAGACTAGAGTGCGCACTGCGCCGCATGCACACAGTGCTTCTACATGTGGGGATTGTTTACATTAGACTAGAGTGCGCACTGCGCCGCATGCACACAGTGCTTCTACATGTGGGGATTGTTTACATCAGAGTGCGCACGTGTTTCGCGCAGCATATACGCAGTTGGTTTAAGCGGTTGATGGAAAATAAGCTAATGCGCAGTCTATAAATATAAATTCTGATCTATTATTTTTCACGGTATTTTGAAGTGCCCGCGATAACAATATCGTGCAAATTCATTACCGCGATTTATCGCATTACCGAATACCGGCACATGTCTACCTGGGGGTAAGCAGATACACATCACATTTTCATTTTTGGGTGAACTATCCCTTTAATTAATCGCCGTCATCAGAAATAGCTTCACTTCTGTTTCAAAGATGATGACTGAAGGTCTTGGGTTTGGAACAACATGCGGGTGAGTTATTAATGACAGAATTTACATTTGTGTCAACCTTTACTTTAATGCATGAAATAATGTTACCAAACGACAACTTACTGTTAAATGGTAAAGTGTTAAAGATCTGTCTCATATTCTCTACTGTAGCCCACGTAAATGTGGCTGGACTAACAGCCATGAGTAATAATCTAAACCTAATAATTCAGATTTTACAGAAGGATGTCATCACAAATAATCACACTGCTTCTAGGAATTAACGGTTCTCTCATTCTTTTCTTATAATGATTCTAGATCCTTTAATTGATTTGTATTATGCGATCACATGGTGTCGTTTAATTTGAAAACTTAGTTTCTGAAGACTATTAAAAGATTTTGTAAAGACACATACCTGTGCTGACTTTCCTTCCAATACCTGCACATCATAGAGAAGATTAAAAATTATTCCAGTAACATGTTACAATTAACAAGCTATACAGTAATACTTGACAAATGTTTCAGCATTCAGTTATTTCCATGAGATAAATAAAATACGAAATGCATATATATATATATGAGAGAAAAGCTAAGTCAAAGCTCCTGGTTATTAGTTGTCGCTTCTCTACTTGACTGAAACTGTTTCCAAAGCGCGTGCCCCTCCCCCTCCCCCTCAAACACTCACACAAGTTACACGAACTCTGATATTGGAAAAAATACGTCTAAAAACAGGTCAGACCTGCAAATCAAACTGAGGCTAAACAAAATTGATATTTATTTTGTGAAAATCGAACGACAAACATATTGACCTACAGATACATTAAACCAATCTCAGTGTGGGATTTTCACTTAATTATTACTGGTAAAAATTGCCCTTCAAAATTAATTTAAAGTGATGTTACAGCATCTTAATGACTAATATTCGACGTCAAATATTAATGTGCCCGCTGGGTTAAGAACTAGGCCTTAGATCGTAAAATGTTACCTGTAAAGTTACTCTAACAACCACCGCGCCACACGACAATCATGACCAATACAAAATAAAATAAAATAATTGCGATGACAAATATGGTGAAGTCTTACCTGTCGTTCAGCAGCAGCAGCAGCAGCAGCGCATTTATCGTGATGCAAACGCAATCTCTCCATCCTCCTCTTCAATCGCTCCATTTCTGCGGCACTCGCTGTGCAGGTGTTCGGGGAGTGGGGGAGGGGTGGGAGTGGGGGAGGGGTGGGCGTGGCCATCAATTAAGGCCTAATCAGGACTCAACTGAGCAAACTATCACGAGCATGTTCTCCAGTGTTTAAAGTCACAAACCGTCAGTCCAATTAATGTGAACAATATTAAAACGGCAGCTATTGCTGTAGTTAAATGCACATTCATGAACACACTACAATGGATCAGTAGTGAAGTACTCAAATTATTAATACAATGTGGAACTCTTTAAGTAAAATAATAATAAAAAATCTATAACCAGCTAAATATACTTTAAAGTAATTATTTTGAAAGTATCTTTTAGAATAAATACTAGATTATAATTTTTGATGCATAAATGAAACCAATCCTATTTTAATTATTAACCTTTTTTATTTTTTATTATTATATTGATATATTTTTATATAATTATATTATTTATATACTTGGTTGTTTTCTGTCAATAATATATATTAATCAATCAATCACTTTTATTTATATAGCGCTTTTAACAATACAGATTGTAGCAAAGCACTGAACATTATCGAATAGGAGAATAGAGTGAAGGTAATGTATAATGACCAGATTAAACTATTTATTCATCAAATGCAGAGATGGTCTCTGTAATCAAAATGATGATAATCACTAGAAATAAGGGGCCCCGAACTAAGCTAGCCAGAGGCGACAGCAGCAAGGAACCAAAACCCCATTCGTGAGAGAATGGAGAAAAAACATCTTGGGAGAAACCAGGCTTAGTTGGGGCCAGTTCTCCTCTGGCCGGTTTCCGGTTCAATATTAAGCACATGTCAGATTGTGCAAAGGACTTCTAGTGTGTGTTATATATAAATATCATTTTTGCATTCATGGTAGTTTCCTTACTAAGAAAACAAAAAAAGTGGTTCATTACATGGGCTCACTGATTAGTTTGCAGTGATTAGTCATGTGACACACTAAACATTTGAATGAGACCCGCTTCATTGCACCGGGTGGCCTTGAGCACCTTTTTCACTGTGCAGGGTCGTCTGATAGTCTTTAAGGCCGGGTCTCACAGACAGGACTTGGCCTAAACCAGAATTAGGCAATAGTTCAATTAAGACATTTTTATGAATATACCTTAGAAAAAAGCATTACTGGAGTGCATCTTGAGACAAAACGAAGACCGTGACATGTTTTAAGTTCAGTCAGGGCAAGTTTCTTTCAGTTGAAAGAGCTCAGACTAGACTTTCAGGTGAAAAAAACAGCATATGCTGGTTAGGTAGGTTTTGGTGCTGGGATGCTGGTTTTAGCTGGTTTATGCTGGTCCTTGACCAGCAACATGACCAACATAAACCAGCAAAGGACCAGCATAAACCAGCATCCCAGCACCAAAACATACCTAACCAGCATATGCTGTTTTTTCAGCAGGGTGAGTCCATCCAAGAATGTGTGCAGGACACACAAGCCCTGTTCAGACAGGACAGGTTTTACATTTAGAGATGGAGTACAGAAATTATTACCAGAGCTTCTCTGTGGTGTTTGTCTCGTACAAAAGTGCCGTGTCAGAGATCATTACAGACAATATCAGGACATATTATGCCAACTTCTACCTTGTGTAAAAAGGTCAACGAAAATACCTCAGCTAACAATCCTGTGTTGACAGAAAAGATTTGGTCAGTTTCTGTTTAAAAGTAGACACCTCGAGTGTTTACCACATACAATTCAGATCAAAAAGAAGGTTGAAGGCACAACATTTCTTTTAGCCTTCCGTAGATGCCTTTTTTTCTGACAGAATCCAATCAGAATTTAATTAAATTAATTTATATATCATTCAATTTGACCTGTGTATGTGTCACAAGACATGGATGTAAAGGCACAACATAAATCGAGTTACCCCAGTTTTACTGAGATTTCTCATCAAATGTGAATTCCCTGATAGCACAGGTACATCTCGGAGACGTCTATTTGACGTCTATATTTACATCTGCAAGACGTAGTTTGCTCATCTGCAATACAACTATTGGACGTTTCCTATCAGATGTCAAATAGACGTCTATTAGATGTCTTTAAGATGTTTATGATGTAGAATGTATGTAAAACTGACATCTTACAGACGTCTGCACACAGCAGATGCTTTCCAGATCAAGACATCTTTAACAGACATCTTGCAGACGTACGTGTGCTATCTGGGTTGGCCATTAAAATTACAGACATCTTGAGGTGATATTACACTACTCTTCTACTCTAGCCTGTGATTCTTCAGAAAAGCTCAAAAAGACTTGTTATCTTAATATGATACTCGAGGAACCCAAGACAACAGCACTTCTTCATCCACATTGTACACCAAACATAATTTAGCAAACTCCTGTTTTTGTTTCAAGGAAGCCTATATTCTTCAGTTAGCCTAATGATTCAGCAGTGGGGTGTTAAAGCCTGTATGAGTGTGTACAAATCTACACTCTTTAAACAAACAAAAGCCAAAAGCTCACAGGTATGCATCGATTAATGAATGTCCAGCAAGTTTTATCAGACAAAAAGTGACTAAAAATAGGTCAAATGGGGCCTAAACAATAAAAGCTCATCCATAACGTCATATTTGTCAAATTAGCTGGGGTGGACAGTAATGTAACAGTCAGTATTGTTACTTTGTTAATGTACTTTAGTAGAAGTATCTCTAATTTATCAAATAATTTTTATTTGTACAAACTTTTATTTCGCTTGATGCCAAGGTTTAATTGCAAGAATTTCATAAACACATGTAGTTTCTTATTATTTTGAAATAATCATCACGTGCTCCGAGACGCAGAAGCGGTGTTCGATTCGTGAACCAAATGATTCTTTTCAATCAAACTGTTAAATCGGTTCATTAAACACAACTGAAAGATTTGTTAGTTCGTTCATGTTGACGATTCAGTGATTCACCGAATATGATTCAAATAATGCGGTTTGAACGGATCACCGCGAACGGAAGACGCTGGCAGCGGGAGCGCGCGCGACAGACGGCATGTAAGTTATTAAAAACAGAATTTTGAAATATTGTAAATGAAGTCAGGACTGTTAGGTGTTTGTGAGCTAAATGTTTAAGCCCGCTGCATGGACTGCTTTAATGTGGACATGTTATTAATTAATGCACATGCATCTTCATACAAAACGAGTATGCTTGCGTAGTGTTACCTTTTTATATTTTATGTTTGCTATTGTCAATATGCATTAACACATGTTCTTTTTCCTTATTTTATATATTTTATTATTTGCACTCATTTTGTTTTCACACTAGGCCCTGGTTTCACAGACAGAGCTTAGCTTAATCCAGGACTTGACCTTCAATTATGATATTCAAGTAGCTTTTATAAAAATGTCTTAGAAATAACATATAACATATTCACAAAATGTTTTATCTTAACCACTAATAGCTTTCCTTAATATAATTTTACGTTGTTGAGAAGTTGATAGGTTCAGGGTAGGAGTGGGGTTTGGTGCTCTACAAAAGTATGAATATATATATATATATATATCCTTTAAATTTTTATACTATTTTTAATATAAAATGTATGCTTTTACAGATGCAAGGAATTGCGTGCCTCGTGGTCTGACACATGCATGTCTTTCACTGAAGCATCAGCATGAAGTACCTTGCATGTATTATTTATTATTATTATTATTATTAATTATTTATTAACATTAAAAAAGTGAGATTCTGAGCAAATATGTGATGAATTGAGAGTGACTTATTGATAGAGATACTGTAGAAGGAGGTGTATTTACACAGCTGTCTCACCTCGGGGGTTTTCTGCATCCCTCAGCACCTGACTCCTCGCTCTCTGCTGCTTCCTACTCCTAGCTTACACAGAGTAGCTACTCTGGGTTTGACTGAAGCTCCAGACTTGGAGACTGTCCTCAGACTGTCCTTATTATTTTACTCTATTCCATCAGATGTAAGGGTGAATTCATGAAAACAACTGCCCCAGGTAATCTGATTTTTTTCTTTCTTTATCTTCAAAGATTTGTGTGTATTATGATAGGACAGTAAGTAGACAGGAAGTGAAGTGGCAGAAAGGTTTAAGGCTAGTCTTAAAGTAAAACTCAAGTTAGAGCTGTCTAACTTTAAATAACTTGCACTGATAAATATTAAAAATGTCAGTGCCATTTTTTTTTTCTCAAGATTCACACCAGTAATGTACTTATCAGAGCCATTTTATTAAAGCTACTTACATATCCTAATTTAACTAAGGCCTAGTCCTGGCTTAGTCTTAGAGCTGTCTGTTAAACTGGGCCTAAATACACTAAAAATCAAGTCCTTTTGTACTCTTAAGGAAAATCAAAAAGGAATAATTTTACAGGACTAATATTTCATTAGTGTATCTGTCCTGTTATGCAAGTAAATGCATATGGATGTAAAAAGTTTTAAATAAAACACTGAAAATGATATGTAATCCATGTTAATAAATTATACCTCTATTAAAATGTACCACTCTTTTACTGCAGTAATATTTTAACCGTGACTATAGTAAACACAATTATAATAGACACGTCTATTCTTCAGAGCAAATTAACCATGGTTTTACTGTGCTATCCAAGGTAACTTAGTTTTTGTACTATTATACATACAATAATATCTAAAAATGGCAATGGTTAACTAAACTATGGCTACAGTCTTTTGTGGATTATAGTTAATCATTTTTAAAAGGGTAATCATGTTTTTGCATTGAAGCTGACCTTTAACCTTGTGTCAGCATTTCATCACTGTACCCTATTAGACGAGATACTTTTTTTAAATGTGTCCAAAATTAGCAAATCAATTCTTAATTTATGGCCTAAAAGTATTTTGTGAGTGAAACTGGACATCTGTATTAAATAAATTCCTTCCGTGATATACCACATTCACAAGAATGGGAAGAACATGTGGTTATAGTAATCTTGACCTTGACCCAAAACCTACTCAGTTTATCTTTTAGTTTGTGAACATCTGTGGCAAATGTGAAGAACTTCCTGATATAATGCATTGAAATATATGGAAAATGCAGTACACGTGAAAAGACAGTGGGGGCGCTAGAGAGCAAAATGGAGTAAACGTGAAAAGACAGTGGGGGCGCTAGAGAGCAAAATGGAGTAAACGTGAAAAGACAGTGGGGGCGCTAGAGAGCAAAATGTGTGTGAACGCCCGGGGTAAATTCACACACTTTTTTCTCATTTTACTATCTTTTCGAGGACCTCTCTGAAACTTTGAGAGAAGCCTATTTTCAGCCTCCAGAGGCCATTACAGTGAAAACAAAGTGAGGACCGGCCAAAATGTCCTCACTTTGCAAAAATGTCCTCACTCCAAAGGTTAAAAACTCACGAAGGTCCTCACAAAGATAGCTATACAAACACACACGCTCTCACACATACACCCTCACACACACACACTCACACACACACACACACACACACTCTCTCACACACACTTCCACACACACACTCACTCTCACACTCACACTCACACTCACACTCACTCTCTCACACTCACTCTCACACTCACTCTCTCATACTCACTCTCACACACTCACACACACTCTCTCACACACACTCCCACACACACGCTCTCACACATACACCCTCACACACACACTCACACACACACACACACACACACACACACACACACACACACACACACACACACTCTCTCACACACACTTCCACACACACACACTCACACTCACACAGACACACACACACACACACGCTCT
>CM038623.1:56497492-56502492 GCA_021554675.1 Leuciscus idus
GAGTTTGCGTGTATTTGCGTGAGTGACTTTAGGTGTGTCCTTGTGCATTTTATATGTATTTGTTTGAGCACTGACGTTGACGAGTTAACCCCTTAGGTATCGAAATCTGGTACCGAACAACGAGTCATTTTTCGATACTCGATAGTATCGAGGCAATTCGGTCGGTACCTAAAAAGTATCGAACTCGCTACCCAGCCCTATTAACCAGCGTGGTTGAATGACCAATTTGCAACAATACTGTTTCGGGAAACAGTCGAGACTCTCGCTACTTGATTTCCTCAACGATGCCTCGCCTGACGTCGTCATACTCAGACTCTAGTCAAAATGAGTCTGCTCTGCTCCATTGGGCTGTGATTATGGGGTGTGTTTCAACCGAACCAGGAAAGAAAACGCCTCTGCACTCAATTGGATAGACCTACAACCAATCAGAGTGAGGTATGTTCTTCATTCATCTTTCCGATCGACAAATGCCTTGATCGCGGTTCTCTGTTCCTCTTTTAAAATGAATGCGCTGTCGATATCTTCTATAACAGACGCGATGGCGGAATCTACACATAGGGCCCTATCCTTCACCCAGCGCAATTGACTTTGTACAGCAACGCATGTATCATTCCTATTTCTCACCCGACACACAGCGGACTTTTCCCTCCACAGACGCACGTTGGTAAATTAGGGAATGAACTTGCGCTCCCGGGGGCGGTTCAGCGAAGAGAGGAGGCGTGTTCCGGCGCAAACGTTCCCTGGTGCTATTTTGCAGTTTCAGAAAACAATCCCGCCACAGACCAGGAGAAACCTAGTCTAACGTCAGTGGCGCGTTCAGATGCTATTTTAAGGGCGCATGCTTGGCCATAATGTAGCGCATACACTTTGCTTCTCTCATCTACACAGAAGCAGCCGTTTTCATTTTTAGAAAATCATACATTATTACAAGGAAAAATATTACCACATGAGGGAAATCATTGTGGTGTCCATGAAGATGTGAAAAATAGGCATAAATCTAGCTTACACATTTCCCCAAATTATCATACGCCTGTTTAACCGAAGCTAATCTGGGTGTGTTTCTCCATCCCCAGTGTCACTTCTCTGTGTTTTACGGCCCTGACGAGAACGTCGGTCTCCTCGGCTGTGAACCGCTCCTGGCGTGCGTCTGGCAAATCCGCCGTTATAATAGCAATCCGCCACGGAACAAGCGCGCCTGCTCTTAAAGGGAATGTGAGATGATGCTCTGATTGGTTTATTTCACGTTACGCCCAAACCACACCTATGAGTAATGAAGCGACTTCAGACCAACACATTTTAGATTTGCGTCGGGCGCAAGAGTCATTTATCCCGCCGGTATAATAGCAACAACGCCCGAGACCCGCCCACAAAGTTACTTGCGTTTCGCGTTTGATACTTACGTTAAAATAGGGCCCACTATGTTTCATACAGTTCGGGATGAGCGCGTTTAAATAATCAATCCAATCAACTTGTCATCAAACAATTACCATGTCTACCTTATCAACATGAGAGGAAGCATATCTATATTCACTCTGTCAACTCGCCTAACACTCCTTGACAGTTTCCAGCATCCCTGCACTCACTCTCGGCCTGTTCTTCCACAGCCTGGAATACGGGGGAGTACTCTGGGTTCGGGAATATCGATCCCGCCCTCTCCTTGGACAGCACGCCAAACATGCATTTATTTTATCTGACTTATTTGTAAATGTGAAATCTCAGCTCTCCAGCGGCAGCCATCTTTGTTGTAAATGAATTGAACCCAAGCGCTCGTTGGTGACGTGGATGATTACGTCACTGTTGATCATCTGTCCATCATCGTATAAAGCCCGCCCTGACAATCTGATTGGTCCGAACAGCTTTTGTTCAGGGCATAATAGCTCCACAACGGATCAAGTCCAGACCGAACTTCCCGGCCTAAACATGTTGTGGGCGGGGCTAAGTTCGGCTGGCATCCAGGCTGTCGTCCTATAGTAGTGAAGCAGGAGTTACGGCGCTGTACGGGAAACACCCCCCCCCGATCTATACATCTAGCGGATAATGATAATGGGATGTCGGAAAACCTCGTCTCAGGAACATCTGTGTGCGCCAGAGGATCCGCAGGAACACAGACGCATTCATCGAGAGGAAGTGTGTGTGTGTGTGTGTGATGAAGAAGCGAGAGTCTCTGTCCATAAAGCGCTCATTGTTGCGCTGTGTGTGAAGAAGAGCTCATTTGCATATTGATGATGTCAGCTGAAGTCAGACAGAGAAACTGTGTCTCATCTGGATGAGAAGTTTCATGGAGTTGAAATATAAAGATCTATAATTAGAAAACAGAAGCTGCTCTTAAACGTCTGTCTCACACACACACACACACACACACACACATCATCAGAAGCTCTCGAGTGCTTTCTGTGTGTCCGTGACTCATCAGCGGCAGCAAAGGCTCATGGGAACCTGCAGTCGTTTTTCCTCTAGCTCTGTTTTCATTGGTTTCTCTCGCTCCACTCCTCCGTCTCTCCCTCTCCTCGGGTGGCGGGGGTAACCATGGTAACGCTGTTCTCTCTCTCCCTCCCTCTCTCTCTCTCTCCCTCCCTCTCTCTCTCTCTCCCTCCCTCTCTCTCTCTCTCCCTCCCTCCCTCCCTCCCTCTCTCTCTCTCTCTCTCTCTCTCCCTCCCTCCCTCTCAATTCAATTCAATTCAGAAAGCTTTATTGGCATGCCAAAGCATTAAAACAACATAGAAAATGATTTAGAACAGAAAATAAAAATAATTAAATTAAATAAAAAAGATGATATTATATATATTCATGGCTAGATATAGCAAAAATAATAATAATGATAACATAAAACAATAATAATGAAATAAATAAAGAATAATAAATAAAATAAAAAGGATTATCAAACAGAAATCATGTAAAAGACTGAACTTAGAATTGAACATTATATACGTGTGTGTGTGTGTGTGTGTGTGTGTGTGTGTGTGTCTGATGGGGTGTGTGTTTTGGCTGTGAGTGAGTGTGTGTTTATTGTATTTCTCTCTCCCTCTCTCCCTCTCCCTCTCTCTCTCTCTCTCTCCCTCTCTCTCTCCCTCTCCCTCTCCCTCTCTCTCTCTCTCTCTATCTTTCTCTCTCTCCCTCTCTCTCTCTCTCTCTCTCTCTCTCTATCTTTCTCTCTCTCTCTCTCTCTCTCTCTCTATCTTTCTCTCTATCTTTCTCTCAATTCAAATGTGCTTTATTGGCATGACAATTATTTCAATGTATTTCCAAAGCATTTCCAATGATTCAATTCAATTCACATTTATTTGTACAGCGCTTTTCATAATACACATCATCTCAGAGCAGCTTTACAGAAAAGTTATGTCTGAGTTATGCATTTCAGAAATGTACATATACAAAGTCACATTTAGCTAAAAATGTATTAAAGGAACACTCCACCGTTTTTTGAAATAGGGCTTATTCACTTTCTTTCCTACATTTAGATAGGTGGGCAAATGCATTTTTGTCTCAGTGCATGCATTGTTTTAGTTTGACAGGGTCGGCGCTAGCTTAGCTTAGCACAATGAATGGAATCCTTTGTTGCCAGCTAGCATGTCCTGAGTAAAAGTGATATAAAAAATTTAAAAAACCCACCTAATTACTTCTTGTGGCCTGCGTATTCACAACAAGTACAAATAGTGATCCAGATTAACACTAGGCGATTTCCTAGGCAGATATTGACTTATATATTAAGGACTATATTAGGGGGAAGCACAGGCGAAGCACTGCTACTTGGGCGTGATATCTCTGCGCCCAAGTAGCAGTGCTTCACCTGTGCTTCCCCCTAATATAGTCCCAAGTCAATATCTGCATAGGAAATCGTCTAGTGTTAATCTGCATCGCTATTTGTACTTGTTGTGAATACGCAGGCCACAAGAAGTAATTAGGTGGGGTTTTTTAATTTTTTATATCACTTTTACTCAGGACATGCTAGCTGGCAACAAAGGATTCCATTCATTATGCTAAGCTAAGCTAGCGCCGACCCTGTCAAACTAAAACAATGCATGCACTGAGACAAAAATGCATTTGCCCACCTATCTAAATGTAGGAAAGAAGGTGAATAAGCCCTATTTCAAAAAACAGTGGAGTGTTCCTTTAATCTAAACAATGTAATAATTTAATGCAGAAACAATGATCTCACTGAAGTAATGAATACTTGTTTGTTAACAAATGATTATGACATTCAATCATCATACATATACATGCATAAAATAAATAAATCTATTATGTAATCTGTTATAAATCTCTCTCTCTCTCTCAGGGGAAGGTTCACCTGGAGCTGCGTCTCAGTGAGGTCATCACAGACAGCGGAGTCATCTGCCACAAGCTGGCAACACGGTGAGCCAATCACGAGCTCCACACAGACACCCGTCAGCCAATCAGAGCACACGACTGGCAGCCCAGAGCCTTTTCCCTGATATTACTGTACAGTCAAACCAAGAATTATTCAGACACCAGATATAATGTGTGATATTGTTTCACTAGTGTGATCAGGACACTATAGTTCATTTCTGTAAGTGAGGAGAGCAAAATAAAGTAAACTGTGACATATTACACCCAATAACTCTTCATACAGAGACTACCAGTGACATTGGGAGCAAAACTGATTGGGACACTTTGAGCTGATCATGTTTTGCTGAAGTGTTTTGTCTTTAATTGCTAATGCTCTTTTTACACACAGACTGAACAAAATGAAGCATTGCTTGGTGATTGGTTGAGCTAAACTGGTATTATCTAATTGTGTAGTTAAATTTAACAGCTGACAGATATTCAACATAATTCATGTGTGAGACAGTCTAACAGAAGGACGGACAAAACCAGTCAAATATGTGATAATGTGAGAAATGTTGAAGCTGTCTGAATACATGTTGGTTTGACTGTATATTTTCAACACTGTACTTGGTTTTTTTTCTTACCTTGGCATTAAAATGCATTATATTACACTATATATATTTATATATTATTGTTTTTATCACAACGGCTGA
>CM038623.1:56507492-56524992 GCA_021554675.1 Leuciscus idus
TCAGACGTGACAGCTGTTTTCTCTCTGTCCTCACACACACTCTCACACACACACTCTCACACACACACACTCACATGAACTCACCCCAGAGGACGACGAGACAAGAGTGTGATTGATTGTGAAACACACAATCCGCTCCATTTATCTCACAGCCCTCGCAGCCTTTCCCACACACGTCTTCATCATCATCATCGTCGTACACACACACACACACACACACACACACTCACTCGCTCGCACGCACGCACGCACGCACGCACACTCACACGTCTTCATCATCATCATCGTCCACACACACACACTCTCATCCACTCACTCACTCACTCACTCACTCGCACACACACACACACACACATACACACACACACACACACACACACACACTCACAGACACACACACACACACACACACTCACTCACTCACTCACTCACTCGCACGCACGCACGCACACTCACATGTCTTCATCATCATCATCGTCCACACACACACACTCTCATCCACTCACAGACACACACACACACACTCACAGACACGTCTTCATCATCATCATCGTCGTTGTACACACACACACACACACACACACACACACACACACTCTCATCCAGTCACAGCCCTCGCAGCCTTTCACACACACGTCTTCATCATCATCATCGTCGTACACACACACACACACACTCACACACACTCACACACACACACACACACACTCACAGACACGTCTTCATCATCATCATCGTCGTACACACACACACACACACACTCACACACACACACACACACTCACTCACTCACACACTCTCATCCAGTCACAGCCCTTGGCTCAGTGTGAAATATAATCCAATATCATTAAACACACATTATCCGCTCATGATCAGAAAGGAAATGTGTCTTTGCGGCATGTTTAAAAAAAAAAAAATGTATGTGTCCTCCTGACCCGCCTTTCAAAGTCATGTGATTTATCCGTGTCTTACCTGATTAAGTAAAGTGGTTTGTTGTAGAGATGCACCACTATGAACATTTTGGCTGATACCGATAACCGATAATTCTTTATATTTGAAAGCCGATAATCTCCATATATCCGCCGATAAATCTAAATCCACATTTTTATATAATTTTTGAGAGCCTGATTACAAAAACAAAAGTCATTAAAGCCACGACCCAAACACACAAATATGATGTTCTCATTATAATGTTATGTAGCCGATATGACAGACTTGCACTGCATTTTCCTTTATTGAAGTGATTCCAATCATATTTCAAGTGATTCATAACCATCATGATGAACAGTGCACATCTGAAGCGTCTCAGCTGAAGGAGATAACACACTATTCATCAGCTTTAATATATCGGACAAATGTTCTTATGAGCCGATAACGAGAACATTAAAGATGAACATATATCGGCATCTCTAGTTTGTTGTGTTTCAGATGTTTATTCTGGTCATGTGTGTCAGACGTGTCCTGTTTCATCACACAGGTGACCAAACCACTGAGCTACACCAAACGACACTTTGACGTGGAAGAGGACGACGTGGACAAGCTGGCGCTCAAGTGAGTGTGTGTGTGTGTGTGTGTGTGTGTGTGTGTGATTCTCAGAAGCAGCCTGTGTTTACACTGAGCCAATGAGTGTGTTGCTAATTAAAAAGCCCACAATGGAATTTTTGTCTCCTGAAAAAAAGAAAGATTCTGAACTGAAACGAGTCGTCAGTAATTCAGTCTCACTTCCTACTGAACCTTTTGTAGCTAATTTGCATAATGCCAGCCTGTGGTCCTGATTGGCTGAACAGCGTCTCTTAGCCCCGCCCTCAAACACTGTAGTGTATCTGAGACTGGAAGAGTTTGGGTCGTGTTGTTCATGTCGAGAAGACGCTGTTTTCTGAGATTGATACGGTAAAACCCACGCCATCATTACTGTTCGTATCACTGTGATCAAGAGCTGAGATTCAGATATGATAATGAGCGTTTGCTTTCTGACCAATCAGAGCAGAGCAGCTCTCAGAGAGGCGGAGCTTAGAGAGATTGTGATCAAGAGCTGAGATTCAGATATGATAATGAGCGTTTTCTTTCTGACCAATCAGAGCAGAGCAGCTCTCAGAGAGGCGGAGCTTAGAGAGACTGTGATCAAGAGCTGAGATTCAGATATGATAATGAGGGTTTGCTTTCTGACCAATCAGAGCAGAGCAGCTCTCAAGAGAGGTGGAGCTTAGAGAGACTGTGATCAAGAGCTGAGATTCAGATATGATAATGAGCGTTTTCTTTCTGACCAATCACAGCAGAGCAGCTCTCAGAGAGGCGGAGCTTAGAGAGACTGTGATCAAGAGCTGAGATTCAGATATGATAATGAGCGTTTTCTTTCTGACCAATCACAGCAGAGCGGCTCTCAGAGAGGCGGAGCTTAGAGAGACTGATGAAGAGCTGAGATTCAGATATGATAATGAGCGTTTGCTTTCTGACCAATCACAGCAGAGCAGCTCTCAGAGAGGCGGAGCTTAGAGAGACTGTGATCAAGAGCTGAGATTCAGATATGATAATGAGCGTTTGCTTTCTGACCAATCACAGCAGAGCGGCTCTCAGAGAGGCGGGGCTTAGAGAGACTGAATCTCTGCGTTTCAGACACTGAGAGGAAAGAGCTGATGCTGCAGTGCAGATTATGAGAGAATTAAAGTGTTTTTGAGCATGAATGGATGTAAACCTGTTGTAGGAGACGCAAAAAATAACATTAGCAACCTTTGAAATAGCATAAAATGGCACTTTAATATTCAAAGTAATTTGATTCATCATCTTTGTGCATCATGATCTTTGATGTGATGTTTAAATTTACATGTAAGACCAATAACTCTGGGTGTCTGTAAGCTAACTCTGGCGGATGAGGACATGTCGACAGGAGCGAGCCTGGATGTGTCTCGTCTCGTCGACGGATGTGTTGCTGATAATAACAGTGATCTAGATTTGCACCATCTGATGTTCTTTTGTGATTCGAGTTGTTGTTTTGTAATCTGCACATGATCATTCTCACGCCAGCTGCTGATGCAACGGGGAATAAAGGCCCATTCACATGATAACAATATAGTTTTAAAAAACTTTCTAAACTCCCAAGTTTTACTCATTATTACTGGGCATCAAATATTCAGAAAATATTATTTTGGCTTCATTGCCCAGAAACATCACTCTTCCTCTCTCCCTGCTTTAGTGTGTCCTTCCCTACCTTTGAAAGCTTCTCGTACTTTCTACTCTTAAGATCTTTGATCAGTTTTGTTGTCATCATTTAGACAGTGGGCAACTTCCGGGTTAATATGCATCAAAGATTTATATACTGAAGGTTTATTTAACAGTTTCGAGAACCTCTGCAGATTGTTTGACCTCACACAAAGCCATTTATTTATTTTATTAGATATCTTCAGATTTGTAGTTTCCACCCTTCCCTGATTTTCCTCCCACCTCGCCCTTAGACAGTCTTACTCTCAATTTTAATAATAAAGGATTGATTTCCATATTATATTCTCAGCTCATGTCTTTGAAAGGGTACAATCTGGATAAAATGAAATCCAGATGGGAAGATGAACTGGGCATAAAGTTGTCTGAGGCTGTTTGGAGGGAGGTCCACTCATCATCATCATCATCATCATCATCATCCTCGGTTAGGTTCGGGCTCATACAGGTTAAAGAGCTTCACAGGGTTCACTTGAGCAAGGAATGGTTAGCCAGAATATATCCGGGTTAGATGCAGCCTGTGATAGATGCTCGTTCTCCCCAGCCAGTCTGACACGGACATTTTGACCTTGCTCCTCTCTAAATAATTACTGGGCATTGGTTTTTAAACCTGTCAGTGAAGGCGTGACACTAAGGCCTTCTGGACCTCCCAGTGACACTACAAGCGTTACCTTAACCACAGCCCAGAGGGACATCACTGCTTATTCTTCTTTATTGGCCAGCAGGAGAGTTTCGTTGAGTTGGAAATCCCCTACCGCTCCTTCTCGAACCGTTTGGCCAGAAGATGTGATGCTCTTTTTAAAATTAGAAAAGATAAAAAGGGGATTTTTAAAGGGGATCTGTGGTCAGATTTTATTCGCTAATATTTTGTCATATTTTGAAAATCTGAAAGAATTACTCAGTTGTTAACTTATTTTCCATGTTGTCTCTCTCTTTACACCTCTTTGTGACGCTGACCTCAGTGTAGTCTGTCTCACAGAACGTTTGTCTTTTATGTATGCATAAATACTGCAATAATGATACTTTAATCATCAGTAGTTGTGTTTGGGTATGCAGGGTACATGCCTTGAAAAGGTGTAATGACATAATTGTTATATTTTGCCTTTGTAACCAGAATCTGTGTTATTCTGCTGTGTTTAAGCTGCCCGAGGGAAGGGGTGTTTCGGGGTGAGGGGGGTTATAGTGAAAATATAACTTTACTGTATGTTGCTTTACTCCTTAATGGAGTAACAATAACAGATATCGATATCGTTGTAATCTCTTTCAGAATTAATTTTTCCAGCGGATGAAGGATAAAAAAATTGACAGCCAATCAGAGTCTATTCTGCTTTCAGACGATAACACTGCAGAAGATTACACTTTAGTACAGTCAAACCAACATTTACTCAGACACCTTCAACATTTCTCACATTATCACAGTTTATTCGCTATACTTTAGAAAATGGTACTAAAGAACTCAGAGTTATGAACTCAGTTGATATTTGACTGGTTTTGTCCGTCCTTCTGTTAGACTGTCTCACACATGAATTATGTTGAATATCTGTCAGCTGTTAAATTTAACTACACAATTAGATAATACCAGTTTAGCTCAACCAATCACCAAGCAATGCTTCATTTTGTTCAGTCTGTGTGTAAAAAGAGCATTAGCAATTAAAGACAAAACACTTCAGCAAAACATGATCAGCTCAAAGTGTCCCAATCATTTTTGCTCCCAATTTTTTACTGTATGAAGAGTTATTGGGTGTAATATGTCACAGTTTACTTTATTTTGCACTCCTTACAGAAATGAACTATAGTGTCCTGAGCACACTAGTGAAACAATATCACACATGATATCTGGTGTCTGATACATTTTTTGGTTTGACTGTATGATATTAATATTTAATTAGATTTCCTCTGTGCTTTAACGAACGCTCTGACTCGCTCTTCTCAGGGTGGATCTGTGGAACGCCAGCAATCTGAAGTTCGGAGACGAGTTTCTGGGAGAGGTACGGGTTCAGCTGAAGGTTCTGGGACAGTCGGGTGTTCATGACGCATGGTACGAGCCTCGTCACGCGTGTGTTCTGTGTAAGACGCTAGTGCTGGGCGGTAGGACCAAAAATCCATATCACGGTATTTTTCTAAATTATACCGGTTTCATTGTATATGACGGTATTTTTCCCCAAGCATGACTGTGTGTGAACCACAGATTCTACTGATTGAGAGGAAATACTGACTTACAGTAGGAGAACGCCCTATTTTACTGTCATGAGTGAATATTGTAGAAAAATCTCACACTAGTATTAATACAGCAAGCCTGTTTCCCCCGGTTACGGCTCATAAACGCTGCTTTATCAGGAAAGATAAAGAAAGATTCAATTGAAAATAACATCGAAACTTTTCTAAAGACCGTCAGTCACTTCAGAAACATTCATATACAAACACCGGCGCCGCGTTTAGACTGTGAACCGGGCAGTGCTCATGTTTATTCAGCGATGTCAAAGCCAACCACTAATAGATTTTCCAAAAGGCTGTTGATATTGTGAACCAATGTGTGGAAACACTGTAATATAATTTGACAGCTTTCAATTATAGATTAACCTCATCCATCTTCACCGTCACACTCAGTAACACACACAGTGAACAGTGAAAGACCCTCTCAGACAGAGTTGTTACCAGCGCTGTTAAAGCGACATACACTGGTATAGCGGGATATTAAACATTCATATCATAACAGAAATAAACACCGGTGTTCGGGATGAACCGGTGGACCGCCCAGCACTGTAAGACACTGGTGTTTTCCGGACAGGAGCTCATCCTCCGCTCTCTCTCAGGTACTTCCTGCAGCCCAGAGATAATGGGCATAAATCTGTGAAGGCTGATGAGCTGGGCTCGTTACGGCTCAACATCGTTTACACGGAGGACCACGTGTTCCTCACGGAGCATTACAACCCGCTCCGGGACCTGATCCTGCAGTCCGCGCACGTCGAGGTCAGTGGGGTCACGGCAAAGGTGTGTCTAACTACATGCAAGTCTTGTTTTCCAATACATGTGTCATATACAATAGATCCAGAATGCACTGTTATTGACTCTTAATTTGTTAATATGACATTTAGAAAAAGTAGCACTGGTGCATGTCGATTCATTGATTTGTCATTGATTTGTCACATGTTCTGCACGTGTAGCCCGTGTCGGCGTCGGCGGCTCATATCCTGGGCGAGGCGTGTCGTGAGAAACAAGAGGCTGCCGTCCCGCTAGTTCGACTCTTCCTGCATTACGGCAAGATCGTGCCTTTCCTCAGTGCCATCGCACACGCAGAGATCAACCGCACGCAGTGAGTACACACACACACACACACACACCTGAGGTCTGCACGGGCTTTAAACTGAAGACATCATTTAACCCGACCATTACGGTTATATTTAAAGCCCGAACCCGAGGTCCGTTTCTCACAGTAAATACCTTCTTTATGATTGCTTGCAACGGTAATTACCGGTAAACAAGTACACGTACAAACACTGTTTCCCCGCGGCACAGGCCCCTCAGCACACAAGAGAAGAAGGAGATAAAGCACAGACTTACTAATAACGAAACTCTGCTGTGGTTGAACCGGTGAAACAGTCTCTAATTCCTCTGGAACTCCAACATTAAACTTCAAAACAAAGTTCGCGCAGTTGCACAACTATTGACACACATCTATCCTTCTCATTTCCGTATGAGACCATATTTACGGTCACAATACAGCTAGCATACGCCACCAAACTATATATATGTAGGCTAGAGCCTATATAGTGTATCTTAGTTACAAACCCGAACCCGAGGCTATTCATTAAACATTAACCCGAACCCGTGAGTTTCTCGGGACCCTTCGGGGTTGGGTAGCAGACCTCTAACACACACACACTCACACACACACACACACGTCTCCACCCCTTCCTCACCGTCCTCTCGTCTCCACAGGGATCCCAACACCATATTCCGGGGAAACTCGCTCACGTCTAAATGCATCGATGAGACCATGAAGCTGGCGGGGATGCATTACCTGCGGGTCACGCTCAAACCCATCATCGATGAGGTGAGGCTCACTCTCTCCTGCTTTATAGCTAGCGTTGGGAATCGAAAATCCATTCCAGTTCTGGAATCGAATACTTGAGGTCAGGAATCGGACACTTGCCTCTTAAAGTGACAGCAGCCTAATATTCCTGTTGCCGTCTCTATAATAACACTCATCAAACTAAAGAAGACAATGAGAAAATTCACTCGTTCGTGACTGAATAACTTTTGTAACTATATATGTATATTTTATTTATAAAGTCCAGTGTTATTTTACATTTGATTACAGTTTCTGTACCTGAAGAGTGTTTATTGTCTTTAATAATGATTTACATGTATATTAGTTAGGCTATAGTTGTTTTTTGATGGTATTTTTAACCCAAAGGCAAACGTTCCTTGTGTAAGTGTTCTTTAGCCTGTTGATTTGTGTTCATGATACTCAGCCACAATTAAATGTTTTGCAATAAGACTAAATATGAATGATATCTAAGTTTGTTTGTTTTTTGCCGTATTGTAATCGAAATTAGGAATCGATAAGCAGAATCGAAATAGGATTCGGAATCGTTAAAATTCAAACGATACCCGACCCTAACTATAGTGGACGCGGTTCACGAGCGCTTCGTTCACTGTTGTTTGCGTGCAGATCTGTGCCGACCACAAACCGTGTGAGATCGACCCCGTCAAGCTGAAGGAGTCGGAGAACTTGGACACGAACAGGGTGAGTGTGTGTGCTTTTGCTTTGGTGAATAAACTCGAATCATCAAGTCGAGTCTCCTTCATTTATACAGCGCTTTAACAACAGTTTCACAGCAGCTTTACAGTGATAACAGGAGATTACAGTAACAGAGAGTGTTTAGGCTTTACAGCAGATCTAGAATAAAGTTATTGTCCAGATAAAGTTAGTTTTGATTGATTCACTTCCGTTGTAAAGATCATTAGTTATTAACTTAGGGGCCGCTAACACACACCGTTCTCACAGGAAACTCTTAATGTGTTCAGACCACATAAGTCTAATATCACAATCCGATTCTAAAATTATTCTTTCCTTTCTAATTGTTTGAATTATAAAGTTAGCATGGAATTAAAATGAACAATTCTTGTTTTTTTTATGGAATATTGCCGTGTTTATTCTAAATGATTTACATCATTATTATTGTGTTAAATTGCTCATAATCTTGAATCAGAATAAGTTCCTCTTGCAGCATCTCTTCTCTTCTCTGATGACGAGGGCGGGGCTATAACCTGTCACTCACATGAGATCAGCCAATAGCAAACCACAACCATCCAATCAATTCCCCACAGACACAGTCAAGCCCCGCCCACATTTGTTCTTGTTCCAGAAGCGTTTCGCTCGGATATACGACACAATAGAGGAGAAAAGACAGAGACTTCACTTTCATGAAGAAGTGATGTCGCTGCAAGAGGAAGAGGAAATGATTCAAGACGCATATCAAGGAACATGAATTTAACACAATAATAATGTGCATTGATGAATTATTAAGAATAAACACTGCGATTTAGTGAAGCCCACGATTGCCTTTCACTTTAACGATGCAATCTTTTATACTTGTTCCAAGTTTTCAGAATTGTTGAAGAGAGAATGGTGATTATTACTCGATTATTGTTATTGTCTCATCAGGAAAACCTCCGTCAGTATGTGGACCGGATCTTCAGCGCCATCACGAGCTCGGGTGTGAGCTGCCCGACGGTCATGTGTGACATCTTCTTCTCACTGAGAGAGTCTGCGGCCTCACGCTTTCAAGGTGAACACACACACACACACACACACACACACATGTTCTAGGAGCGCTTTGCTAATGTTCACGTTAAGCCATGAAAACATTATTTCTCAAAATGTCCAGGGCTGCATTTCCCAAAAGCACGATCGACTTCGGGGAAACGCAGCCTGGGTTATTAAACATTCGTAACAATTTTAATAACGTTCTTGGTGACGTGAACGTTAAGGAAACATTCCATTTTATCATTCCATTCAATCAAACATTTTGGGAACGTTACTTTTGAGTGTTCTCTGACACGAACGTCCAACTAAAACGTTTCAGAAAAATTCTCCATGAACGATTAATAAAAAATGTGTTTGAGAACATTATTAAAGACCGGATAACTCTGAACTCTAGCTGGGGATTAATCTGGGGAAACTCTTTAAAGGAGAACAAATGCTCTTTGACTCAAATGAGACTTGACTGAAAAAGTCCCTGTTCATGTTCACAGAAGTGGATTCAGATCTCTGTTGTTTTACAGTCTCGGTCCACTTCTGGAACTCACTTCATAATATCGTTTTTAGATAATGGACCTTATTTTAACGATCTGAAACGCAAGTATCAAACGCAAAACGCAAGTAACTTTGTGGGCGGGTCTCGGCGCTGTTGCTTTTATACCGGCGGGATAAATGACTCTTGCGTCCGACGCAAATCTAAAATGTGTTGGTCTGAAGTAGCTTCATTACTCATAGGTGTGGTTTGGGCGTAACGTGAAATAAACCAATCAGAGCGACATCTCACATTCCCTTTAAGAGCAGGCGCGCTTGTTCCATGGCAGATTGCTATTATAACGGCGGATTTGCCAGACGCGCGCCAGGAGCGGTTCACAGCCGAGGAGACCGACGTTCTCGTCAGGGCCGTAAAACACAGAGAAGTGACATTGGGGATGGAGAAACACACCCAAACTAGCTTCGGTTAAACAGGCGTATGATAATTTGGGTAAATGTGTAAGCTAGATTTATGCCTATTTTTTCACATCTTCATGGACACAACAATGATTTCCCTCGTGTGGTAATATTTTTCCTTGTAATAATGTATGATTTGCAAAAATGAAAACTGCTGCGTCTGTGTAGATGAGAGAAGCAAAGTGTATGCGCTACATTATGGCCAAGCATGCGCCCTTAAAATAGCATCTGAACGCGCCACTGACTTTAGACTAGGTTTCTCCTGGTCAGTGGCGGAATTGTTTTCTGAAACTGCAAAATAGCACCAGGGAACGTTTGCGCTGGAACACGCCTCCTCTCTTCGCTGAACCGCCCCCGGGAGCGCAAGTTCATTCCCTAATTTACCGACGTGCGTCTGTGGAGGGAAAAGTCCGCTGTGTGTCGGGTGAGAAATAGGAATGATACATGCGTCGTGTACAAAGTCAATTGCGCTGGGTGAAGGATAGGGCCCTATATCTCATCACAGATTTGAACACAGTCCCTTCTGCCTGCTTAAGTATAACACTTGAACGTTACAGTATGTATTATGAACAGCTCGGTGAAAACAAAAGTGAAATCATTCTTGTCCTCCAGATGCTGCAAGACGACACCAGAAGTCTTTGGTTTGTGGTTTTGACAGTAGTTTAATGGTCTCTAAAGCGGCTGATGAGCTCAGATGTCAGATTTCACTGAGGAGTTTCTGAGGTTACAGAATTGACTCCTGTAAACTCAGGGCTTTTCCAGATACACACACACATGAAACCGCAAGTAAGTGCGCAAGACTGTCCCATGTCTAAAAAATCAGGCTAAGCGTATCCCATCATGCATTAGGTTCTGGAAATCGCGTGCCCCGAATCCACGAGATAGAGAGAAAACACATATTACATGTAATTTGGTAGTAAAACAAATTGTTAAAGTGTCTTTTAGTTGGTGCAGAGATGAGAATTCTGTGTGTATTCTGCTTTTTATCACTTAATTAGAAGCACCATAGGGTTACACAGGGACCACTGACCAGCTTATTTTAAAATGCAAAGTATTGAAAATCTAAATAAAGCTCTGTAAACACGTGCATTTTTGGGTAACACTTCACTATCAGTGTGTCCCATCGGGTGATCGAACGTTCTACACACACTTCTTCACGCCCACTTGAAGCCAAATACAGGAAATGCGTCATGTAAGTAGACAAGTGGTCAAGTATTTGGAAAGGCCCTCAGGCATTAGTTGTTTCTCCAGAATACTTCTGGTGTTCTCCGCTGTTTATCTGTCAGTGTTATACCGCCACCTTCAGGTCACAGTTCAACACTGCAGAGAACAGGATTAGACTCGCACAGCGTTCTCTCAAAGTATGAGCAAATGTTCTTCCAGGAACGTTTCATTAACAGTTATCTGGTTTTATAATGTTCTCAAAACATAATTTTTTGTTACTTGTGCATAATTCTGAAATTCATCTAACATTTTCTTTAAATGTTACGACGTGTTCAGGGAACATTCAAAAGTAACATTAATATAATGTTTGCTGAATTATAAAATTGAATGTTCTGTATATATTCGCATTACAAAGTTTTTTTTTTTATTAAAACATTAAAAAAACTGGATGTTTTACACGTTATTTAAAAATATTCAGAAATAACGTTTTCAGACCTTAACACTGCGGAGAACAGGATTAGATTCTCAGAACGTTCGTCTCTCAAAGTTATGAACAAATGTTCTTCCAGGAATGTTAATAAAATGTTCATTTAACGTTTAATAATGTTCTCAAAACATAAAAAAATGTTACTTGTACATCATTCATTGAATGTTTTTCTGAAATGTTTCAGTTATGTAAAATTTTTTAAATGTAACGACGTGTTTCAGAACGTTCAGAGAACGTTCAAATGTAACGTTTCCATAATGTTTGAATTCCAATCGAATGTTCCCTTGATGTTCATATAACCAGGACTTCATTTTTTTTATACATTATTATTATTATGTAACGTTTCCATAATATTAGAAGATTGGAATGTTCCTTTAACGTTCATATAACCAGGCTTTTAAAAAATAAAAATAAACATTATTAAAAGAAGGTCAGGAGAACATTCAGAAGTAACATTAAAATAATGTTTGCAGAATTATAAAATGGAATGTTCCCTTAATTTTTTCCCATTAAGTTTTCAGAACGTAATGGGAACGTTATCCAAACGTTCTCAGAACACATGATTTATTATCTGGAGCCGTGAGATCCGTGATGATGATGCTGTGTGTGTGTGTGTGTGTGTGTTCTCAGTCGACCCGGATGTTCGCTACACGGCCGTCAGTAGTTTCATCTTCCTCCGCTTCTTTGCTCCTGCGATCCTGTCCCCGAGCCTCTTCCACCTGCGACCTCATCACCCGGTGTGTGTACAGCACACTCCACACACACACTCCGTGAGCTCTTCATCCTCATCCGATGCTTGATTCTTATCCCTGTTGTCTCTTGTTGTCTGTGTGAAGGATCCCTGCACGTCTCGGACGCTGACGCTCATTTCCAAAACCATCCAAACTCTGGGAAGTCTGGCCAAGTCCAAGTCTGTAAGTGTGTTCACAACAGTTATTTACAGTTACTTACTATTCACACACCCTACAGTGCTACATTATCTATAATATAATGTAATATAATATAATATATTATTCATTATAGCATGAAAACATTGTAACTACAGTGAAATAGTGAAAAGGACTGTAAGATTCTGTCTCATTTTGTGTTATTTATTTATATTTATATATATATGCTTTCTGCATTCTCATTAGTTTGTGTTTTTTTTTCAATATTTCTAAATAAATTTAACAAATAAACTTTTCTTTCGGTTTTACTTTTAATAATTTAATATGTGCTTTTGCCATTTTTGTTAGTTTTTGAATATTTCTATATAGATTTAATTAATACATGTTTCTTTCAGTTTCAGTTTTAGTAATTTTGTGATGTGCTTAATTTGTTTTTGTTTTGTTTTTTTAATGTTTTTTTTTGTAGCTTTAATGAATAAATTTGACACTGTTTTATTTTTAGTCATTTTAATATTTAAAACTTTTTTTCTTCATGGCTAACATTTTTAGTTTTTTATTTATTTAAGTTTTCCATCCAATATTATATTTTATCTAATTTCAGCTTAATTTCAATTAACGAAAATATATTTTTAACAGTTTTAGTCAAAAATAACAACTCGGTAAAGATAATTTTTAATATAAAAAAATACTATTATTTTTAATAAAAAACAAGTAATGCCACAGCATAACAAGCTTTGTGTTTTCCACACAAAAAAAGACATATATACAGTGAAAGCATTTCAATAAAAAAAAACATTTAGGCAGAATGAAAAACATTTATGCTCTTTAACTTATTAAAATGTAGTGATGATGACATAAACACTGACGTTCTCATTAATAGGAGGTTCATTCAACATCATCTGGTCTGTCATAATGTTCTCAAAACATCAGCACAGAAACATTATTTATACATCATTCATGGAGCGTTTTTACTGAATATGAAGCTCTTCTGTTCTCGTTGTTACAGGCCAATTTCAAAGAGTCCTACATGGCTGCATTCTACGACTACTTCAATGAGCAGAAGTACGCTGATGCGGTGAAGAACGTGAGTCTCTCGTGATCTACACATCAGACACTCAAACCCAACATTACTCAGACACCAGATATCATGTGTGATACTGTTTCACTAGTGTGATCAGGACACTATAGTTCATTTCTGTAAGTGAGGAGAGCAAAATAAAGTAAACTGTGACATATTACACCCAATAACTCTTCATACAGAGACTACCAGTGACACTGGGAGCAAAAATGATTGGGACACTTTGAGCTGATCATGTTTTGCTGAAGTGTTTTGTCTTTAATTGCTAATGCTCTTTTTACACACAGACTGAACTAAATGAAGCATTGCTTGGTGATTGGTTGAGCTAAACTGGTATTATCTAATTGTGTAGTTAAATTTAACAGCTGACAGATATTCAACATAATTCATGTGTGAGACAGTCTAACAGAAGGACGGACAAAACCAGTCAAATATCAACTGAGTTCATAACTCTGAGTTCTTTAGTACCATTTTCTAAAGTATAGCGAATAAACTGTGATAATGTGAGAAATGTTGAAGATGTCTGAATACATGTTGGTTTGACTGTATATCCTGTATCTCTGTGAGTGTGTTCTGACGTTCTACACACACACTCACACACGCTTCCTCTCTGTCGCAGTTCCTGGATCTGATATCGTCCTCGGCTCGGTGGGATCAGAAGAGCATCGAGACGCCCATCATGCTGAAGGAAGGGTGAGAGACGCTCACGGTCCAATCACGCGGCCCGTACAGCCGTCACATGACACAGATGCTTTATAAGTGTGTGTGTTTGTGTTTCTCTGCTGGACGCAGGAGCGTTAAACTCGTTATTAAGAGGTTTGAAGCCAAGGGCTCTGGCAGGTAAGATCACCTGTGTTAGATGCCATTGTGACCTTTGACCTCGTGATTGACCTCCCCAGTATCTGAGGCTGAGCTAGATTATCCAAAGCTCTGTGCTAGTCGTGATGTTCCCGCTGGACTCTCCCTTAGGGTTGGGTACCGAACTCGTATTCACATTCTGGCACAGACGTGCGGTTTCATTTACCTCACACACACACACACACACACACACACACACACACACACACACACGTGCCTCTTCAGTCTCACTATATGAGCCGCTCTGAGAGTCACTGAAGTTCATCAGTAATTTACAGTTTCATTGAAGAAAAACTCTCGTTATATCATACACACACGGAGACTCAGAGGTCTCCACGGCAACCCGTCAAAATAAGAGTTCGGTTTAACGTGATAATATATCACTGTTGTACAGTCGGATTTAGATATCTCAATTTAATAATCATACTAACACTAATAATAATAAATTATAAAAAATATTTTTTTTTAGGAAATAATCACACTTTTTCTTCTATGTTGTGATTTTAACAGTATAAAGCTCAGTTGTGCCGAGGGTTGTTTGACAAAAAAAGTTTAATTTCATATAAAAGATCAATTAAATGAATGTTTTATGCCTTCATTTGATAGAATTTGTGGAAAACAAAACATTTCATGGAAATTTTTTTTTTTTATATTATTAAAATATAATATTAATATTCAAGCACCACAAACAATGGCAGACTGTGACCAAGGCAGCTCTGGCATAATGTCAGTAACACTTCTACAAATGACTTAGTTTCTTTACAGTTGTTGAGGTAAACATGCCTAAAGTACCGTTGGGTCCCGGCACCGGATTTCAGGTTAAAATGTGAACGGTTCCCAACCCAACTCTCCCTTCCCTGTTAGTGAGCACAAACCCGATTCAAGGCTGCTTAAAAAGAAGTCCGGAACACCTGAGAAGTGAAGCACTGTTAGCGAACATCCCGGCGCCGCTAATATTTAGACGAATATACGCTGCGCTTTTCTCTCAACAAAAAATAGCACACAACAAAAATGACAGAAAACAGGAGATCGGAAAGAAATGAACCGGAGAAGATTTACACCTTGAAGAAGGCGGAGCCTCAGGGCCACACCCACCTATTACATCATCAGCACACTGGCCAATGGGAGCTCAGAGGAGTTTAGCGGTTAAAGCGAACTTCTCCAGAAAGATGTTTCAAACTCCACAAGTGAACTTCGTTTTGGCCTGATTTTGTTTGCAATGACGTCACACCGGTTCATTTGAGTGTATTGAGGCCTTGAGTGACACACACACTCCTGATGTTTAGAGAGCAGATGACAGATTGATGACAGATTGATGATCAATGCAAACCCAGACAAAGAATGAGACCGATCAGATGTTGCACCTTCAGAGAACATGTGACTGAACTTTTTATTAGTTTATCTATGCAAAAGTGTGTGCGAGTGTGTGAGTGTGTGTGTGTGTGTGTGTGTGTGTGTGTGTTTGTGTGTGTGTGTGTGTGTGTGTGTGTGTGTATGTGTATGTGTGTGTGTGTGTGTGTTAGCGTTTGTTTGTGTGTGTGTGTGTGTGTATGAGTGTGTGTGTGTGCAGGAGCTGTGCTCCATTTGCTCATCATTTATTCTCAATTTCCATCTATTGAAAATCTATTGAAATATTAAAAGGATCCCATCTGTGATATTTCTTTCCAAGTAATGAGAATGCAGATATTAAATATTCACTTATTTTACACAACATTTACTGAAATTCATATATTTGTATATATAATGTTTTGTGCTAACGTTTTGAGAACATGATTAAAGACCAGATAACTTTGAGCGATCGTTTCATAACGATATGATTTGATATATACGTTTCATATGATCGAAGAGTGTCTGATCATAACCTTGAGGTGGCGTTCACTCACACACACACACACACACACACACACACACACTCACACACACACACACACACACACACACACACACACACACACACACACAAAAACACACGTTCCCCGTCGGCTGTGAATGTTAGTGTTAGTGTGTGATTGAGACCGGAGGGAGTTTGAGTTTGTGTTCTGATCTTCCAGGTTCATGATCAAACGAGCTCAAGGGCGAAACCGCTTCGGTCTGAAGAACTTCAAGAAGAGATGGTTCCGCCTCACCAACCACGAGTTCACCTACCATAAAACCAAAGGTAACGCAAAAGGTTTGTCTTGAACTCTCACTACAGGTGTGTGAGGCGTCTGTGGAGGATCATCTGTGTGTGTGTGTGTGTGTGTGTGTGTGTGTGTGTGTGTGTGTGTGTGTGATCCCATCATCAGGACATCATCATGAACATCTCAGTGACGGTCCATATAGAGAAACATTACACTGATTCATGTGATGCATTATTAAAAGAAAACTATAAATAATCAATTCCTGAATATTTCTTTTTCATAATGATGCATTTTGAGAAAGTTGCTCATCGGATGACAGAAATAATGGCAAATATCACAGATTTTCGATGCATCAATCATTATGAATTTATGTTGTCATGAATCACAAAGTTCAAAAGTTTGGAGTCAGACTTTTTTTTTAAAGAAATCAAAACTTTTATTCATCATGGACACTTAAAATTGATCAGAAATGACAGTAAAGGCATTTATAATGTTACAAAAGATTCTGTTTATGTACGTTTTGAATATTAATAATGTCTTGGTAAAAATATGTACTACTGTTCAAAAGTTTGGGGTAAGATTTAAAAAAAAAAGAAAATTATACTTTTATTCATCAAGGACGCATTAAATCGATCAAAAGTGACATTTATAATGTTACAAAAGATTTTATTTCAAATAAATGCTGTTCTGTTGAACTTTCTATTTATCAAAGAATCCTGAAAAATAAAATGCATCACAGTTTTGCACAAAAATATGAACAGTTTTCACAGGGTTTCCGCGGGGTCTTAAAAAGTCTAAAATTCTGAACTTTAAATTTAAGGCCTTAAAAAGTCTTAAAAACGGCCAGATTTTCATCCTTGGTCTTGAATTTCATTTAGTCAGGTCTAAAAAAGTGTTTACCCTCGTTCATTTCCAGAAACGCTGGCCGCAGAAAGTTATTACAAAGTAGTAAAAAAGTATTGAGTTGTAGCCTACGAAGCG
>CM038623.1:56529992-56539992 GCA_021554675.1 Leuciscus idus
TAGATAACCCTGACAGATCAATAAATAAAATAAAAATAAAGAAATTATTAAAATAATGATAGAATTTTCTACTTTGTCTTTTTAACTGCAGAAACAACAATAAATGCTAAACTGGAGTGGCAGTCTTTATAGCTAAAAATGTTCACAGCATCCAAAAATCAAATTGGAACCGGCTGAAAAGTTTTGAAATCACTTGTACCCGATACCTGATCGAGAGAACAAATCCAGTCTTTCACTCTGTCTGTGTCCGTTGGAGTCTTTTCAAATTGTGCGCGCGGATAAAATACATTCTAAAACACATAACGTGAAAAACGTTTAACGACTTTAATCTCCTAAAATAGTTAAATTAAAATATGAAAACACTTTACTATAGGAGGAACCCCTAATAGGAAGGTTTAAATCCATGTGGTCACTCATATCATTGTAATATATATCATCATATTGTCCAGCCCTAAAACTTGTGTAGTTTTTTTGTCAGTGTTTATTTAAAAACATCCAATTATGCAGAATATACGATGGTAAATATTTAATTGATGAGTTGTTAATACAATATATAACTATACAATATATAGGGTATGATTTTACCCCTAATTTCAGCATATTTACACACAATGATAACTGCAAATCCAGCGTTCTCTGCCTGGATCCAGTTGTTTCTGTGAATTACAGCGATTCATTTGCTTCTCTGTTCTGTAGCTTTCAGCAGTCTGTGAAAATGTACCTCAGATTTCAAGCTTTCAGCTCTGCCACTCAGTGTTCCTGCCACTCAGTGTTCCTGCCACTCAGTGTCCCTGCCACTCAGTGTTCCTGCCACTCAGTGTTCCTGCCACTCAGTGTCTCTGCCACTCAGTGTCTCTGCCACTCAGTGTCCCTGCCACTCAGTGTTTCTGCCACTCAGTGTCCCTGCCACTCAGTGTCCCTGCCACTCAGTGTTTCTGCCACTCAGTGTCCCTGCCACTCAGTGTTTCTGCCACTCAGTGTCCCTGCCACTCAGTGTCCCTGCCACTCAGTGTTTCTGCCACTCAGTGTCCCTGCCACTCAGTGTTTCTGCCACTCAGTGTCTCTGCCACTCAGTGTCCCTGCCACTCAGTGTTTCTGCCACTCAGTGTCCCTGCCACTCAGTGTCCCTGCCACTCAGTGTCTCTGCCACTCAGTGTTTCTGCCACTCAGTGTCCCTGCCACTCAGTGCCAACTTTATTGGTGTGCACAAGTTGGTAGTTAGACATTTCGACTTCACTTTTCCGTTACAATGTATCACGTTTGTGTTTACAGGGAACATCCAATCGGTGATCAGAGCTTCCAGTGCTACATCCGTCAGCAGTCAGAAAGCTCCACCTACTCCATCTGACCACGCCCACCGTCTCCATGGCAACAGTTGTGATTGACAGGACGGCGGCCACAGACGAAAGCTGAAACTCTGGTGTTTTTATATGATAACCGAACGACAGCTTCCTCTGAACATACGTCACGCGCAACAGTGGACGATGTAGCTTCGCCTCACGCGCGCGTTTTAACATTTTATGATGTTTTTAAGCTAGAAGGCGATGAGACGTCCTCTAGTTGTGGATGTTTTTATAACGGAGTATTCCAGTTGAAGTCTTCAGGACCACAATCCTTTGCGTTCACAGGGTTTTCAGATGTTCTGATGAACTCTGTGTTTTTAACTGGTGTAACATGATGAGAAATATTCTGCTCTGTTTCTGCCTGCACTTGCCCTCCGTTCAGACGTGTCCAGTGTTGACTCACCCTTTCGCCTAGCAGCTGAAGAAGTGCTGCATTGTGGGAAACGTGTCGTGTGTGTTGGAGCATGCCAGACGTCCTCATCCCAGCATGTGACACTAAACGAGTTCCTCACGGTTTGTGGGTCCAGTTGTGTGTGTTCAGCATCACATGAACGTCTCTGCTGGATATTTGTGTTTTTATACTTCCTGTTGTGTGTTACGTCCTGTAGGAACGTGTTTTAAATTCACTGTGTGTGTGTGTGTGTGTGTGTGTGTGTGTGTGTGACTGAAGCGAGCACGCATGAGTGTGTTTTATTGATTAATAATGAATAATAACTCACAATCACAATTTATTGAGACGTTTGATATGGATGTGATTATTTTGATGCATTTCATAAAAACCTAGTCATATTTCACCCTTAAATCAAAAGAATATATATTAATATAAATATATAGACATATACATTATATATTTACTGAAAATGAATAGCTTGTATTCCTCATTTGTCACTTTGGATAAAAGTGTCTGCTAAATGAACAAAATGTAAATGTGTGTGTGTAAATATATATATATTTACATTTTTATATTTATTTATATATGTATACACATATTTTAATATTTACATAATTAGTAACGAAACTCAAAGCCATTTTTCGGCATTCTGACTATTTTGAAGACAATTAAACGCATTAACCCTTCAAATTCACATTATTCTGATGCCAAATATTTTTCCAAGTAATTTGACAAATACTGATGCTTTATTTTCTTATGATTTAGGGGTGAAATATGTGCTGGAGATTCAAGCTTATCTTCTTCTGTGTCCGCAGACGTTGTATTTTTGTTCACACTCAAGTTATTGAGTCTCTGTACGTCCTTCAGTCATGCATGTTTCAGTAATCCTGCATTTCAGCCCCCAAAGGAATTGCTATTTATTTTTATATCACAGAATAATGCTTTTGTGAAGAAAAAAAAACCCCTCAAAATAACCCAAACGCACAGAGTATGAAGTATGCAATAATGTCACTTATGAGCAATTCTTGATCTGAGTAATGGATGAAGGAGCTTTGATCCTTCAGAAGGGACAGCCGTGTGTTTTGTATGACGTGTGATCATGTGACACGTGTGTGTGTGTACAGACCAACTGAGTGAACGAGACACACGCTTCTTAATTCCAAATGAAGGCAATAGCAAAGAGATCCGTGTCCGAGTCTTTATTCTCACATGCTGTTCGCTTCTCGAAGACACTAAACATAGAAGCATCACTGAAATGAGGAATGACTCCGGGAAAAACACAAATATAGCCGGAGGAAAGTTTAAAAGCTCCTCATGAGCGCAGATGCTTCTAAAACATCTTTGGAGAAATACAGTTGTAATCAAACTATTAAATTATTCAACCAACATTGCAAGTCAGGTTTATTGACAAAATGTACAGACTTTCAGCTGTTTGCAATGAACAAATCAAACATAAGTGATTGAAATAGCTCAACACAACAAATGTTTCAAGTGTTTTCCCCAAATTCAATTGAAAATGCAACTTTTAATGACTTCTGCAGTTTCAAAACTATTCACCCCCTTCATGTTAAGCATCTTTAGCACTGAGTAGAACAGCCTTTTGCTATAAGCAGACAGCAGCTTCTGTGTCTGAGGAATCTGAGCCCGTTCCTCATGAGCAATGGCCTCCAGTTCAGGGATATTATTAGCCTTATTCAAATCCCACCGGAGATTGTCTACAGGGTTCGAGTCAGGTGACTGTGATGCCTCTGTATCTCCCAGGACTTCTTCTGCAATCAAGCCTGGGTGGAATTAGAGGTTTGCTTTGGTCCAAGCTTCAGCTTCCTCACTGACGGCACATTTTCTCCCAGAATTCCCTGATTCTTCAGTGAACCATCTCTCCTTCTGCAGGTTTCCAGAGCCGGAGGATATAAAGCAGCCGCAGAGCATCACCGATCCACAGTGCTGAACTGTAGACTGTGTTCTGTACAGCATACGCTTCATTCTTCTTCCTCCAGACACACCGCTTATCCAGAGGGACGAGCTTCATCGCTCCACAGTGCTGAACTGTAGACCGTGTTCTCATCAGCATACGCTTCATTCTTCTTCCTCCAGACACACCGCTTATCCAGAGGGACGAGCTTCACAGAACAGAATCGCTCCACAGAACAGAATCTCAAAACATATGTGGCTTATTTATATGATTTTGAGCACTTTTCTTGTGCGTTTGGGTCAGTAGTGGTGTAGTCCTGGAGTTCTGGCTTGTGTTTAGAACGAGCTCCAGGGTTTTTCTGAACCGGTCTTCTCAGAAATCTGGTTTCAGCCGTTGAAAGCTTCCTTTTTATGCCCCGTCCAAGTCGAGTCTCCTTCATTTATACAGCGCTTTAACAATATACACTGTTTCACAGCAGCTTTACAGTGATAATAGGAGATTACAGTAACAGAGATTGTTTAGGCTTTACAGCAGATCTAGAATAAAGTTATTGTCCAGATAAAGTTAGTTTTGATTGATTCACTTCCGTTGTAAAGATCATTAGTAGTTATTAACTTAGGGGCCGCTAACACGACACCTCTCTAACAGAAAACCCGTAAAGGATTAGTTCACTTTCAAAAAATTTTTTGCTGATAATTTACTCCCCCCCCCCCCCCCCCCCCCCAATGTCATCCAAGATATCCATGTCTTTCTTTCTTCAGTCGAAAAGAAATTAAGGTTGAGGAAAACATTCCAGGATTTTTCTACACAGAATGGACTTCAGTGGCAACCAACTATTCCAGTGTTCAATGCGGCTTCAAAGTCTCGACACGATCCCAGTCGAGAAATAAGGGTCTTATCTCGTGAAGCGATCGGTCATTTTCGAAAAAAAAAAAAATATATATACTTTTTAACCACAAATGCTCGTCTTGTACCATCTCTGAGATGCGCCACGCATTACGTCATCACGTTGGAAAGGTCACGCGTCACATCATCTATCTAAGTTATTTGCCTGTGTTCTCCGGTTCATGAAGGAAGGGAAGGGCGAACAATGTCATCTCATTTTCTCCTCCAACTTCAAAATCGTCCGACATCTTTGTTTTAATTTATTATTGTTACTATTTTTGTTTTTTTCGTGACCTTTCCAACGTGATGATGCAATACGTGGCGCATCTCAGAGATGGTACAAGACGGGCATTTGTGGTTAAAAAGTATAAAAAAAAAATTTTTTTGTGAAAATGACGATTGTTTCACCAGATAAGACCCGTATTTCTTGACTGGGATCGTATCGAGACTTTGAAGCTGCATTGAGACGGACATTTGAACCTTCTTTGAACATTGGAATCGTTGGTTGCCATTGAAATCCATTCTGTGTAGAAAAATCCTGGAATGTTTTCCTCAAAAACCTTAATTTCTTTTCGACTGAAGAAAAAAAGACATGGATATCTTGGATGACATCGGGGTGAGTCAATTATCAGCAAAAAATGTTTTTAAAGTGAGCTAATCCTTTAATGCGCTTTAATGTAACCACTGTTCCTTTAACTTTGAACTGGCAAACTATCTTTTTGTTTCCTGTTCCTTGTTTGTGAAGGGCGATGATACTGTACCTTCTCATAACTTTATGGACCATTCTTTTGACGAAGACATATCTCTAACATGCAGTCAAACGTGACACTCAACAAACCTCGTCAGTTCAGATGTTTCATGTGTTCTAGCTCAAGCACACCTGGTGCAGCTAATGAAGCCCTTGATTAATGAGACGACTCCTGTTCTGCAGATCTGTGCTGTTGTGAGGGATTCTGTTCAGGGGGGTGAATAATTCTGAGACTGCAGAAGTCATTAAAAGTTGAATTTTTTCAGTTGAATTTGGGGAAACCACTTGAAACATTTGTTGTGTTGAGATATTTCAATTACTTTTGTTTGATTTGCTGAAACAGCTGAAAGTCTGTACATTTTGCCAATAAACCTGATTTGCAATGAATAATTTGTAAAACCGACTCAAATGAGCCACTGGTTTTATAAAATGAATGTGGAGCAGATTTGAGCTGATGTCGAGATCTCTGACTGTGGTGTCCTGGTAAATCTGAGAAGTTTCAATTCAATGCACATTTATTTGTACAGCGCTTTTCATAATACACATCATCTCAAAGCAGAGTCCACATTACAGTTTAGAGTGATCTGTTATGAGAGGAAAGTTATGTATTTCAGAAACGTACATATACAAATCACAGCTAGCTAAAAAAAAATTTTATTTAAACAATGTAATAATTTCTTTGCTCACTGAAGTAATGAAAACTTGTTTGAAACATTGTTGAAAACTTTTTTTTCTTCTTTTTTTTGTCAAGTAAACAAAAACGCTGATTTTCTTATTTTTAACTGGAGAAATTAAGAGGTTAAATTCATTATGTATCAAAAGCAAAATCAGCTTAAATTCCTGTTACATAATTTTCTTTTACCTTCACACCCGCGTGCACGAGCACACTGACCAGCTGAGGGCTGCTAGTTCACCCACGGTTAACTAACTAACCCACCCATGCTGCTCAGTCATGAGTGCGCTCGCGAACTCGAGCTAGAGGACCGTGAACGGGAAGAACCGAGTGTCGGGGTTCGGATCAGAACCGGAAGTGTGTGAGGTTCGAGTGAGTGGATCTTTATCCGACAGAAAGCGCGAGCATGAGGATCCTGATCGGCCTCGTGTTTCTGCTCGTGCGCGCTGAACTCTCCGAGTCACACCGATGTGAGTAAAACAACATTCACACACTCACACAGATCTGATTTAACACGCGTTTAATGTCATAAAGTGATTAAAAGCGTTTTAGCAGCAGCAACCGTTACTTCAGTGAGCTGTTTGTTGACCAGTGTTTACCTTTACTTCTACTTACCTTTACAATGTTTACCTTTTACCACAGTTTACACCACAACATAGTTACTTTAGTTAATGTTAACTGTGGTGATTTGGTGTTTGTCGCTGTCATAAAAACAGATTCCGAGTCAGATCTCTTACACTGTTGTGGTTTTATCATTTATCATTTAAGCAATAACTGGTACTCGGGAGGAAACTATATCATGGTTACCATAGTAATTTTGGTAACGCGTGACATAAATATGATGGCCGTCTTTACTTGTAAGTTGTAATGAAATGAAGTCACGCAGTGTTACAATGTTGCAGTGTTTACAAAAGTAACTGTTAGAGTTTTGCCAAAATTATCATTATTTACGAAGTAAAAATGTTGCGCCATTTATGAAAGTAACAAAATGAACAGTGTAACAGTGTTTACATAAGTAACTGTAAGTGTTGCCAATATTAATACTGTACAAAGTAAGAATGTAACTGTTTCCAAAACTAATTGTATTTACAATGTAACAGTGTAGCAGTGTTTACAAAAGTAACTGTTACAGTTTTGCCAAAATTATCAGTATTTACAAAGTAAGAATGTAGCAGTGTTTACAAAATTAACTTACAATGTTGACAAGATTAACAGTGTTTACAAAAGTAACTGTGAAATAACATTCTGAAAAGTAACAATGTAACCAGTTTCATCCAGACCGCTTTAATAACGCTTTACAGAAGTGACAGTGAAAACAGATTAAATCATTGGTCATCTTTAAACTAGTCTTGCGTCAGTGTAGAACATGTTTGTTCTCTTACAATGTTTATTCCAAAAAACGTAATTTTCTCCAGAAAGAGCAGCAGCACGAGGGGAATAAATCCCTCTGGAACACTGAAGGAGTTTAATGCGGTAAAAGCTGACATTCATGAAGTCATGATGAAGATAATAATAATAATAATGATAAACGCCTTCATTTCAAAGCGCTTCACAGGAATAAGAAAGAATAAAAGAGAAATACAACAATATAAAAGAAAAGCATTCATAAAAGAGAAGTACATTTAAATATAAAACATGTTATCAAAACAAATCCATAATTAAATGTTATAGAATAAATAGATTTGTCTGTGCAGTGCAGTGACAGAAACCATGATGTTAATGTACCATGGACTGATGTATGTAGGCCAGCCTGATCGATCAGAAACATCGGCTGATAATGATGCACGTGTCAGTCTGTACAGAAGCTTTAGCTTATATTTTGTACAGGAATAGTGAAAATGTTCTGTTTTGAGGACATATTTGTCACCCTGGACCACAAAACCAGTCACATGGGTCAATGTTTTTAAATGGTTTGTTTGGATAGGACAATATTTGGCTGAGATACAACTATTTGAATATCTGGAATCTGATGGTGATAGGAAATTTACTAAATATCTTGATGGAACATGACCTTTACTTAATATCCTAATGATTTTTGCCATAAAAGAAAAATCTATAATTTTGACCCACACAATGGTATTGTTGGCTATTGCCACAGATATACCCGTGCGACTCGAGACTGGTTTACTGATCCAGGGTCACATTTATCACAGGAATAATGAAAATGTTCTGTTTTGAGGACATATTTGCACCGTTGGTCATTAATGTCCATTCCAGTGAATATTTCTACATTAATGGCCATTCCAGTGAATATTTCATTTCTATACGTTAATGTCCATTTCAGTGAATATTTCATTTCTATACATTAATGTCCATTCCAGTGAATATTTCATTTCAATACATTAATGTCCATTCCAGTGAATATTTCTACATAAATGGCCATTCCAGTGAATATTTCATTTCTATACATTAATGTCCATTCCAGTGAATATTTCTACATTAATGTCCATTTCAGTGAATATTTCTACATTAATGTCCATTCCAGTGAATATTTCTAATGCCCATTCCAGTGAATATTTCATTTCTATACATTAATGTCCATTCCAGTGAATATTTCTACATTAATGTCCATTCCAGTGAATATTTCTAATGCCCATTCCAGTGAATATTTCATTTCTATACATTAATGGCCATTCCAGTGAATATTTCTACATTAATGCCCATTCCAGTGAATATTTCATTTCTATACATTAATGTCCATTCCAGTGAATATTTCTACATTAATGGCCATTTCAGTGAATATTTCTACATTAATGTCCATTGCAGTGAATATTTCTATACATTAATGTCCATTCCAGTGAATATTTAATTTCTATACATTAAAGTCCATTCCAGTGAATATTTCATTTCTATACATTAATGTTCATTCCAGTGAATATTTCTACATTAATGTCCATTGCAGTGAATATTTCTACATTAATGTCCATTGCAGTGAATATTTCTATACATTAATGTCCATTGCAGTGAATATTTCTATATTAATGTCCATTGCAGTGAATATTTCTACATTAATGACCATTCAAGTGAATATTTCATTTCTATACATTAATGTCCATTCCAGTTAATATTTAATTTCTATACATTAATGTCCATTCCAGTGAATATTTCTACATTAATGGCCATTCCAGTGAATATTTCATTTCTATACATTAATGGCCATTCCAGTAAATATTTCATTTCTATACGTTAATGTCCATTGCAGTGAATATTTCATTTCTTTACATTAATGTCCATTCCAGTGAATATTTCATTTCTATACATTAATGTCCATTCCAGTGAATATTTCATTTCTATACATTAATGTCCATTCCAGTGAATATTTCTACATAAATGGCCATTCCAGTGAATATTTCATTTCTATACATTAATGTCCATTACAGTAAATATTTCTACATGAATGTCCATTCCAGTGAATATTTCTACATTAATGTCCATTGCAGTGAATATTTCAATACATTAATGTCCATTGCAGTGAATATTTCTACATTAATGTCCATTACAGTGAATATTTCTACATGAATGTCCATTACAGTGAATATTTCTACATGAATGTCCATTACAGTGAATATTTCTACATGAATGTCCACTGCAGTGAATATTTCTACATGAATGTCCACTGCAGTGAATATTTCTACATGAATGTCCACTGCAGTGAATATTTCTACATGAATGTCCACTGCAGTGAATATTTCTACACTAATTCTCACACAGTGAGTGTGTCTCTGCTTCATGTCCAGTTGTTCCTCGGAGTCAGGCGTCTGAGTTCCTGCGGCGCCACCGACGGGCGAACACACTGTTCGAGGAGAGCAAGAAGGGGAACCTGGAGCGCGAGTGTATCGAGGAGCTGTGCAATAAAGAGGAGGCGCGGGAGATCTTCGAGAATAACCTGGAAACGGTGCGATCGATACTGTGATGTTTGTGTTGATTCGACATTGACCCGAACGCTTGTGTTTGAGGAGCGAGTGAATCACTGAGTCAAGTCACAGCTTTATTTATACAGCGCTTTTTACAGTACAGAGTGTTTCAAAGCTGATTTACTGAGATAACA
>CM038623.1:56544992-56559992 GCA_021554675.1 Leuciscus idus
AAATGAGCTGTTCCTCTGGGTCCTAAAGCCAGTTTCTCTTCAGTGTGCATTCAGATACACATGTACACATTATACAATCATTTATTGGTAAATTTTTATCATTTTTAGGTGTTTCTATGTGTACTGAAGCATTCCTCGCATTCCATTCATTCCTGAGGGAGTCAAAATGACCCGTGAATGAAGGATTCGTTACTTTTTTAAAATTTCAACCACAAAACTCCTCGAATCCATAATTTGTTTTGTTTATTCGTAATTAAAGTGCGACAAAAGTCATGTGGTCTCGGACCCCTCTGATGTACACAAAAAAAAGTACAATTAAAAAATATATATATCCAGGTCAAAATGACCCGAAGGAAGGATAATTAATAATGTTTCATGCTCACATTATTAAACACCTGATAATATGAACCCAGCGTTCTGTGAATGTCACGGTTCAGGACTCAAGCTCTGCTTCAGGAGAAGCTCTGATGTTTTAACGTTGATGCTGAATGAGTGATGTCTTCTGTCAGATGTGGACGAGTGTGAGCAGGAGGTGTGTGGAGGCGAGTGTGTGAACACCGCCGGGAGCTTCTCGTGTCACTGTGACGGGCGTAAGGGAGTGAAGCTGGCGCAGGACGGGCGTGTGTGTGAGGAGATCCCGCAGTGTCTCGATGTGTTCGATGACAAGCACGAGGAGATGCTGTATCTGGGAGAGCAGTTCACCGGCGTTCCCGTCATTTACCTGCGCTTCCGTCTGCAGGCCAACACCAGGTGCGAGTCACATGACCTCAGCAGGGTCTCGGAGCCGCTTTCTGCGTTTAAAGGGGTGGTGTAATGCCCTTTTCACAAGATGTAAAATAAGTCTCTGATGTCCCCAGAGTGTGTGTGTGAAGTTTTAGCTCAAAATACCCCACAGATATTTTTATATCGCATGTTAAAATTGTCACTTTTTGAGGGTGAGCAAAAACACACCGTTTTGTGTCTGTCCCTTTAAATGCAAATGAGCTGCTGCTCCCAGCACAGGGGGCGGAGCTTCAGCAGCTTGTGTGTGGGTGGGTGTGTGTGTTTGCAGCTCCGATTACCTCTCTCACACGCACTGAACATTTAAAACACTTTTAGCCTTTTATGTTCAAACCGAAGTCAGACAATGATGGAGAGACTCAAGAAGTGACAACATGTAGAAGCAACAGGACATTTCTGAATGGTTAGTTGATGAATTTATGAAGCTGATGTGTAGTTATCTTCTAGTCATTGATTAGCATATTCTGTCTTGATAATCTATAAATCGTGTTCAGGGGGCGGGTTTTATGTAAATTCTAGGGTTGGTGATGTCACTAACCCGGGAGGAATGTGGTGTAGTCTCTACCAGCCGTTTGTTGTAGTCCTTAAAAAGAGATTTCTTTAAAAGCAAATATCTCCCTTTACTCTGAACTTTGAGCGTCGTAACTTTGCAGATGTTGTTTATGATCAAACAGCAACATTACACACTAACTAAAGTTAGAAAAGTCAAATCATAATCAACCACCCCTTTAACTCCTGAGCATCGGTTTCCTGACGGCTCCTCTGTTATATTCCAGAGTAAAAATGTCTCTTTAAGAAGAAGTGAATCTGATTCCTCATGTGTCTCTGCTGTGATTGCTAACACAGGTTTGCTGCTGAGTTTGATTTCCGCACGTTTGATCCCGAGGGAGTGATCCTGTACGCCGAGTCTTCGCCGGACTCCTGGCTCATGCTGGGTTTACGGAGCGGCCGCATCGAGGTCCAGTTCAAGAACCAGCACTCCATCAAGATGACCAGCGGAGGGAAAGCCATCAACGACGGCCAGTGGCACGTGGTGCGTTCACGACTCATCGATTAGAGATCAGAGATCATATCTGATCTACAGTCTCAACTGTCTCTTCTGCTCATTAAAGCTGCGTTTATTTGATCAAAAACACAGTAAAACAGTGAAATATTATTCTAATGTAAATCAGCTGTTCTCTATGTGAATATATAGTAAAGTGTAATTTATTCCTGTGATCAAAGCTGATGTTCAGCATCATTACTCCAGTCTTCAGTGTCACATGATCCTTCACAAATCACTCTAATATGATGATTTGATGCTCAGGAAACATTTATGATTATTACCGATATAAGATCATTCATTTCTTTATAAAAACAAAGGGTGTGACGATACACTTACATACACGATTATATACGAGTATTTTGGTAATCGAGTAATCAGTCGATTATTTTGACGATTAATTGGAATTTTTGTGGTACTAAAAATAGACTGAAGTGAACAATGACCCTTAAAATGACTTAAAATACATATAATAATAGTAGGTGCGTTTCCATTACAGATTTGCGCAAAACTTTTGCGATTTTTTTTTCTTCTTTTTTTTTTTTTTTTTCTAAATGTCAACAAATAACTATTGCGAAATGACGCCGTTTCCATTAACCGATGCTATGCGACTAAAACTTAATTTTTTCCTCTCGCGATAAGTAAAACCACTCCAAAAATCACGGCAACGGACATTGGTAGGTTCTATGTACTATATCCCAGCCCCTGCACTAGCCATTATTATTAATGGAAGGAGATGTGTGTGTGTTTTCAAGCATTAATATACTTGTGAGCGGCTCATATGAGGAGTTTCTGGGTGTTTCTCCCTCATTTCTGCTTCAAGGTCTTGATTGTGGCATTTATTTGAGGTTTAGAATCCATTATTCCTGTAATTCTTTTGTCTTATATGAATTTAATAAAGTCTCGTATTCTGTCCAATCACACCGCATCATCTACGTCAGGTGACTGTAAATGCACAAAAACTGTTTCCATTGCAGATTTGCGAAATATTTCTTTTTCGAATTGCCTGATAAACCTCCTCATGCGAGCGGAGAAACTTTTTTGCAATAAATGGGAGTTTTTGCGAAAATTACGTGTTTTTTCATTGGCCGTATTTTCAATTCGCAATTTCAATTTGCGCAGTTTGAAGGGTAATGGAAACGCGGCTACTGAGGCAATAAAAATAGGTCAGAATAAAGTCTCAAAAGCAAGTAATCATATGGTTTTATTGAAGAACACTTAGGGCCCTATTTTAACGATCTGAAACGCCATTATCAAGCGCGAAACACAAGTAACTTTGTGGGCGGGTCTCGGGCGCTGTTGCTATTATACCGGCGGGATAAATGACTCTCCGACGCAAATCTAAAATGTGTTGGTCTGAAGTAGCTTCATTACTCATAGGTGTGGTTTGGGCGTAACGTGAAATAAACCAATCAGAGCGTCATCTCACATTCCCTTTAAGAGCAGGCGCGCTTGTTCCATGGCGGATTGCTATTATAACGGCGGATTTGCCAGACGCGCGCCAGGAGCGGTTCACAGCCGAGGAGACCGACGTTCTCGTCAGGGCCGTAAAACACAGAGAAGTGACATTGGGGATGGAGAAACACACCCAAATTAGCTTCGCTTAAACAGGCGTATGATAATTTGGGGAAATGTGTAAGCTAGATTTATGCCTATTTTTTTCACATCTTCATGGACACCACAATGATTTCCTTCATGTGGTAATATTTTTCCTTGTAATAATGTATGCTTTTCTAAAAATTTAAACTGCTGCGTCTGTGTAGATGAGAGAAGCAAAGTGTGTGTGTGTTGTGCACACGCTACATTGATTATGGCCAAGCATGCGCCCTTAAAATAGCATCTGAACGCGCCACTGACTTTAGACTAGGTTTCTCCTGGTCAGTGGCGGAATCGTCCCCGGGAGCGCAAGTTCATTCCCTAATTTACCGACGTGCGTCTGTGGAGGGAAAAGTCCGCTGTGCGCGGGTGAGAAATAGGAATGATACATGCGTCGCTGTACAAAGTCAATTGCGCTGGGTGCAAGATAGGGCCCTTAAAATACATAAACTTATGTACATGAAGTATTATAACGAATGCCTGGTGATTGTTGTTGTTACACGTTACAGCAGATCAAATCTTTAATATCGGCCAAACAACATTCAATTCAAGTGTCAACTTAATCTTTAATATTTGGTCACTTGTTTACAGGAGAAATGCTGCACACACTGTCATTTCTTGAACAAAAGCATGTGCACATCAAAACATTTTTATTTTGAAACCTATTTGCATATGTAGAAACATATCGATGTTTATAAATGATGACGTTCCAGACGAACGTTATTAATTAAGCAACCGAAACTCACCGAGTTTGAGTTGCTAAGACGCTGCATGTTAACGATAACAGAGCAACACTTCGCTATGAAACACAAAGCACGTCATATATATATTTATATATACAGAACTATACACTCCGTCGTGCTGATATCACGAGACAGCTTTTCAACGCTACAAGATGGAGTGTCATGTTTCATCACACCCCTAATGAAAGCTTGTGCACGTGTGTAGATCTCGGTGGAGGAGCTGATGGGAAGCGTGAGTGTGAAGATCAGTAAAGAGGCCGTGATGAGCATCAACAGTCCTGAGCGTCTCTTCACACCCGTCAACGACAAACTGGAGACCAAGCTTTACATCGCCGGCCTGCCCAATCGCAACGAGAGCCTCATCAAACCGGCAAGTGCTCACTAGCGCCCCTACAGTCAGTGCTGTGCAACTACACATTATGACAGTCCGTTCACAAACTTCACAAATCAAAAGGGTTTTTTTCCGAGTGAGCGCGCTCCAGCCTGTTGATCTGTGGTGTTCTAGTCCTAGTCTAGTTCTAGTGTGTCCGCTGTGTTTTGTGATCGCGATGGATGTTTATTCTGCTTGTCTCGATGTGCATCAGATCAACCCGAGGCTGGACGGTTGTATCCGCGGATGGGATCTGATGAATCAGGGAGCGTCGGGAGTGAAAGAAGTGATTCAGGGGAAGGAGAGCAAGCACTGTTACGTGTCCGTGGAGAAGGGCTCGTTCTTCAGTGGAGGAGGCCTGGCGCTCTTCAACATCGACTACAGTCAGTCACTCCATCCCAGCATCCTGACACACAGTTACATGCATCTTTAGCACGTGCATGGCCTCAGGAAACTCTGTTTGAACCCGGCTTATATTTTTGCACTTTGCATCAGTCAAGTCAAAGAAGCTTCACAGTGATAAACTGGAAAATGATGCAACAAATTAAATTTATTTCGTTCAGTAACGATTTCAGTGTTACAAAGTGCATCAGTTATGAAACAAATTCAATTCAGTTCCATGTTGATTCAATTCACTTCAATAACGGTTTCAATGTTGCAAAATTCCATAATTATGAAACTGATTAATAGCTCTACAGAAGACAATAGTGTCATACAAGTACTTGCATGGATAATTGAATAAATGCGGTCTAACTCTGTTCTTGACGTTGCAGACAGAAGCGATCAGTGGAAGGTTGATGTTGTGATGAGCATTCGACCCTCCAGCAGCACCGGTGTGTTATTCGCCCTGGTTGCCAACAACACTGTCCCTCTCTCTGTTGCTGTGGTAACACGGGGGCCCATTGATGCAGTAAGCTCCTGCTCCGCTGACATCACGTCCAAGTCTCCACACACGCTACACACACACACACACACACACACACACACACGAGGTGCGTCCCAAATCGCATACTTGTGCACTATTCTACTCCATTTTGTAGTATAAATAGTGCGAGTAGTGCGTTCACACTGAAAATTCCCCCCCAAAAAGTGCACTTTAAGTACCCGGATGATGCACTTATTTAACTCAAAAAAACGAAGTGTGGAACGTTGGACACTTCATGCACCCGACTGTCGCAGCTTTAATAAGGGGGAGGGGCTATCAGACTCCAATGTTGAAAGACAAAATAAACGTATTAAGTTCATACACTACACGGTTGAGTACATAGTCCATAAGTACATAGTCCATAAGTACATAGCACATAGTCCATAAGTACATAGTCCATAAGTACATAGCACATAGTCCATAAGTACATAGTCCATAAGTACATAGCACATAGTCCATAAGTACATAGTCCATAAGTACATAGCACATAGTCCATAAGTACATAGTCCATAAGTACATAGCACATAGTCCATAAGTACATAGTCCATATATGTACATAAGTACATAAGTGCATAGTGCATAGTGCACAAGTACATAGTGCACAAGTACATAGTGCACAAGTGCATTAGTGCATAAGTGCATTGTGCATAAGTACATACTGTAGTGCATAAGTACATGGCACTGGTGGTGGTTGAGGAGAGATCCCCTGATATGATTGTAAAGCGCTTTGGGTGTACAGTAGTACATATGAAAGCGCTATATAAAAAATGCCTCATTCATTCATTCATACATAGTACATAAGTGCATAGTGCATAAGTACATAGTGCATAAGTACATAAGTGCATAGTGCATAAGTGCATAGTGCATAAGTGCATAGTGCATAAGTACAAAGTACATAGTGCATAAGTACATACATAGTGCATAAGTGCATAGTGCATAAGTACATACATAGTGCATAAGTACATACAAAGTACATACTGTATACGTGCATACTGTATACGTGCATACTGTATAAGTGCATACTGTATAAGTGCATAGTGTATAAGTGTATAGTGTATAAGTACATACATAGTGTATAAGTACATTCTGTATAGTGTATAGTGCATGATTTGGGACACACTCGCGCTCTTGTGTTGCAGGACCTGCAGGTGTTTGTGGACGGTGTGTGTGTGGCGACTCTACAGTCTCTGATGCTCTGCTATCCGGATCGTCTACTTGTGGAGATGAGAGTGTCAGCTGATGTTCTCCTCATCTCAGCGAACTCCTCCAGTGTGACCTACAGTGACCCCGTGACCCTGAGCGAAGCGTTAGCGAAACTCCACCTCGCCATGCAGGGACACGTCCACACTTACATCGGAGGACTTCCAGGTCAGTCAGCGACTTCATGTTTAACCCCATCGAGCAGTACACTGTTCATAAAGCTGACTTGCCAATCCATGCTCACTAATATAAAATATAAATCCATGCTTTCCATGAAGCTCGCAACGCGAAGGTCAAGGGTTCGATTCCCAGGGAATGCATGAACTGATAGAAAATGTAAGTCGCTTTGGATAAAAGCTTCTGCCAGATGTGTTAATGTGAGTGCAAACACTAAAATATAGATCATTTTACAAGGGACTAGTTGTTTGTCAGTAGTTCTAGTCCTCCTAGTGAAGAGCTGAAACTAACGAAGAATTAGTTAGTATTAGTGTTTTTGATCGATAATAGTGTTTCACTTTGTAATTTTCTCTGTTAGTCCAGTTATAGTTTACTAAACTAAACAAAAAAACACTAAAATATATTAAACTGATTTTTTTTTTCAGCTACTTGCCAAGGCAACATTTTTTATTTAAAGTTGAAGTACTTTAATAACTAAAACTGAAATAAAATAAAAAAAACTGAACAAAAACTATATAGACGTAAAAAATAATATTTTTAATAATAAAAATGATTAAAACTTTAACAAAAATTTTTATTAAAGCTAGAAATGAAAACAAAATATAAAATACTTTTTTTAAATGTACTGAAGATGTAAAAAATTATGTAATAAAATAACTAAAAATTAACTAAAAAATGAATAAAAACTATATAGACATATTTAAAAAATAATAATAAAAATGACAAAAACACAATAAAATTACTAAAACTAAAAATTTAAGTGAAAACAAAATAAAAAATTTAAATGTACTGAAGATGAAAAAATTATGTACCAAAATAACTAAAACTGGAATAAAATTGAATAAAAACTATATAGATTATTTTTATTTTTTATGATGAAAAATAATAAAAATAAAAAAACACTTCAGTTAATCATAGTAACTGGTAAAGTGAAGTACAGTATCTGTGCTGACGCCATCACTCCTTCAGTTCCTGACATCTAATCCTCTTTATCATGACTTTAAATCAATACATTTATCAATAATGGTGCGCTTACATCTACTGTACATCTAAACCTGGACCGTCCTGTGACTGATCCTGGTGAAGATGAAGCTGGTGGATCCAGTCCAGCGTCTGTCAGGAGCAGAACGTGATTCCGATCGATCGTGTTCGTCTCCAAATGTTAGAGACAGGAGAGGTTTTGTTCTAGATCAATGTGCATGATGATTTAAATCAGCATGAAAGTGAAGTTACACTGGTCTTTTCTCCTCCATTGTGTCGTATATCCGAGTGAAACGCTTCAGGAACAAGAACAAATGTGGGCGGGGCTTGTCTGTGTCTGTGGGGAATTGATTGGATGGTTGTGGTTTGCTATTGGCTGATCTCATGTGAGTGACAGGTTATAGCCCCGCCCTCGTCATCAGAGAAGAGAAGAGATGCTGCAAGAGGAACTTATTCTGATTCAAGATTATGAACACAATAATGATGTGCACGGATAATCATGTATAGTGTGTGTGTGTGTGTGTGTGCAGATCTCCCAGTGTCCATCACTCCGATCTCCGCGTTCTTCCACGGCTGTCTGGAGATCAGTGTGAACGGGCGGCAGCTGGACTTCGACGAGGCTGTTAGTAAAGACAACAGCATCAAGTCTCACTCCTGCCCCCCCGTTTCTGCCCCGGACGCGCCACAGTAGACAGGAAGTGACATCACAGCCTCACGCAGGGACATGTGACACGCCATCCACCCAATCACAGCCACAGTAGACAGGAAGTGACATCACAGCCTCACACAGGGACATGTGACATGCCATCCACCCAATCACAGCCACAGTAGACAGGAAGTGACATCACAGCCTCACGCAGGGACATGTGACACAAAACCCGCCCTGATTCTGGGTTCAGCATCACATCATGTCCTGTGATGTTTCTTTGTATTTTAAACGTGTGTTTTAATTGATCCACTCATTAGTATGAACGAGCCTCTATTTAAACATGCGACAGACATTCATCCTGATGGTTGTAGACAGTATTATTATTATTATTATTAATATTCCTGACGTGTCGGTTGTGTGTGTCTTTAATCAGTATAGAGCCGTCAGTTTTTGTATCTTGTAAATAACACCAATTTTAACGTGATGTGAATATGTTTAGGTGGATATTGAACACTAGCATTAATTGTGATACATAAAAATGAATAAATACAAAACAAAACATGAAGTGCATCATGTTGTCGTCATCCTGTAAGTCTCATCTGAAGTAAAATCCCTCTTTAGACATGAATGAGAATGTTCAACTGTGATTAGTTAACATGCATTAAAGATTATTAAATACTGTGACAAATGTATTACTCATTGTTAGTTAATGTTACTTAGTAAAAATACAACTGTTCAGTGTTAGTTCGGGTCCATTAAACATTAACAGATACGACTTTTGGTTTATATTTTTTGTTGCTGGAGTTTATTTTATGAATAAAATAAATAATAAAATGAATATTTTTATGGAGTAACCATTTTATAAAAGCAATAATCCCCTTGAAGCCGTGTTTTACAGTGGATGTAGATCAGCTGAGGGGTGTTGTTAGGCTCGACGCGGAGTAAAACCCCCTCAGCTTTTATAAATACACCGTAAAACACGGCTTCAAGGGGATTATTGCGTTTCTAAAATGGTTACTCCATAAAAATATTCATTTTATTATTTATTTTATTCATAAAAAAAACACCAGCAACAAAAAATATAACGTTATAACACGTTTATTCCTCCGCCAAACAATGTAGTTCCAGAGGTTGCTAAGCAACACATGCAGCAACAAAGAGTCCCGAACGGCAGTTGCGCAGTGACCTATGGCAGTGACACTAATGTAATGCGGTCACATGTGTTGAGCCATTTACAACGGCTTCGAACGCGGCTCAACCAATCAGAATCAAGGCCTGGAACTTGGATTAATAAATTCTTTATTAGTATTTACATTTTTAGTTTCAGTTAACTAATGTTAATAAATGAGAACTTACTGTAAAGTGTTACTAAATTTGTGATTTTCTCAGGGGGAAATAAAAGCATTGAGAATGCTGTGTGTGTGTGTGTGCGTGTGCGTGCGTGTGTGTGTGTGTGTGTGTGTGTGTGTGTGTTACCGGTCAGACAACTAGACAGAGCTCGTAATAAATCAAGAATCAACATCAGATCCTGTGTGTGTGTGTGTGTGTGTGTGTGTGTGTGTGTGTGTGTGTGTGTTACCGGTCAGACAACTAGACAGAGCTCGTAATAAAACAAGAATCAACATCAGATCCTGTGTGCGTGTGTGTGTGTGTGTGTGTGTGTGTTACCGGTCAGACAACTAGACAGAGCTCGTAATAAATCAAGAATCAACATCAGATCCTGTGTGTGTGTGTGTGTGTGTGTGTGTGTGTGTGTGTGTGTGTGTGTGTTTTACCGGTCAGACAACTAGACAGAGCTCGTAATAAAACAAGAATCAACATCAGATCCTGTGTGCGTGCGTGCGTGTGTGTGTGTGTGTGTGTGTGTGTGTGTGTGTGTTACTGTGTGTGTGTGTGTTACCGGTCAGACAACTAGACAGAGCTCGTAATAAATCAAGAAGCAACATTAGATCGTGTGTGTGTGTGTGTGTGTGTTACCGGTCAGACAACTAGACAGAGCTCATAATAAAACAAGAATCAACATCAGCTCATCTTCAGGAGACGGAGAACTGAGAACGGAGGGGTTGTAAATGTTGTAAAAGCGACTCAGAGATGATGGTGTTTTATTACTCAACAGGAGAGGAAGAGTTTTATTGAACAGATAAACTCATATCTATAACAGAGTTCAATGTAAATATCTGTTGTGAAGATCATTTCATTATGGTTGTTGTGCTGGAGTTTATTCTTAAGGAAGTATCATGTTATTAATGTTATATATTTCTCTAGTAGTGAATGTTTTATGAGCAGAAGGATAATCATAATCAGCTGAAACAACCAAAACAGTTATTTCGCAAAATACATGCAGTTTTGTTTTTTACCACTAGAGGGACAAAAGAAACATGGACCTTTCACTACAGATCAGTCTTTTTGTGAGTGTAATCTCACTTTTAAAAAAAAGCTTGTCCAGTAAAAGTCCTGGAAATTAATTTCCCTGAAGATCTGGAAGCGGCTGTTATTAATAGAAAGTGCTCTACTTTTGACTTTTGTGTAGTTTAAATGTGCATGAATGTTTCCATATGGCAATAACTGGACACTGGATCAGGATCTTCATCTGTGAAGCTGATATACAGATATACAGTGTGTGTTACAGATGGACACGAGTGACCTGACCTCAGTGTTGCATAAAGAAACAGATGGGAAACGGCAAGAGAATGAAAACACTGGGTCAGAAAAACAAGAGGAAGAATGTAACCTCACATGTGACAGGAATATCAGAGTCGGATCAACACACATCTGTGATCAGAAAGAAGATCTGCCTTCACTAAAACACTGAGAGGTTTCAGACGCACAGAAACTGCAGGATCGAAACTTTACAGACGGACATTCTGATGGTTTTAAATGCTCATCTTAACATGATGAAAACTTTAACCCTAAAGATTAATAAAGCCTGACATATGAAATTTTATAGACATTTTTTTTTATTTAAAAAAAAAGGTGTAAAGAATGTCTTATGTACATCATATCTGATACGTCAGGCTTTTATGACTCATATACTCTGATATAGTGATAATATGGAGAAAAAACAAGAACTTCAGAGGCCCAAACTGAGCAGAAATATGCAATTTGGTGCAGATCTTGATGACAAAAAGTATCTCTTGTAATGCAAATCAATGAGATATTTATAACAGTACAGCAGATTCTTACATAAATGCCTATAAATATCAGAATCTGCCAATAATGTTTTAGTAAGATGATATTTAATTGCTTAGTTTTATGATCACTGCTCTGTAGTTTTAAAACATATAATGCAATGCAATACAACGATGATTGAGAGATGAACAAATAAACCTTCCTCAAAAACCTGATGATCATATTTGATACTCGTGATTCTTATAATAAAGGATGTCTGGATAATCAAGTAAACTGAAGTCGCTTCAGTCCAGTTGAAATATTACTGGCAATATCAAAAATATTCTGACGTTTACTTTAATACTAAAATACTTTTACTTGCTCAAACAGTCTAAACTACCAAACGACGGAAGGACTGGAGGAGATTGTGTGTGACAGCAACGTTTTGTATCATAAGAAATGCATGCATCAAACATTTATTTTGATGTTATTGTCAATTATTGTCATGAACAGATCCTTAAGGAACAGTTCACCCGGAAATGAAAGTTGTGTAATCATTGATTCACGCTCATGTCCTCACCTTCTGTGGAACTCGAAAGATGTTTTGCTGGAAATCTCACTCGATGTCGCAATAGAAATCATATATCTGCTGTGATAATCATGCTGGCGTGTGCCAACGAGGAGGCCGCCAAACACTGAGCAAACAAAGAGCATGCAACTTTCAAAACATCTTGAAATGGCTCAGAACCTGCTTGTGATTGTGACATAATTCCTGTTTCTGCTAATCTAAATTTAGACTTTCTTCCCAGCAGCAACAACTCTTCTCTGGTTTTTCGCATTTCGTGGAAAGAAAGCATTACATTAGCATGGTTTAAATCATACTTATCTGACCATTATCAATTTATAGCAGTAAATGAAGAGATGTCAATCATTAGTTCAGTATGGAGTACCACAAGGCTCAGTACTAGGACCGTTGCTGTTCACGCTTTACATGCTACCATTAGGAGATATCATTAGGAAGCATGGCATTAGTTTTCACTGTTATGCTGATGATACTCAGCTCTGTTGAGTTATAGAACCTAGAACCATCTATAGAACCATCACTGAAGCTGGACTATGGTACTATTTTCTTCTAAATCTGCTGTACTGCCAAAACAAACTTTGTTGCGTTATTTTCCGGTTATCACTGTAAAGCTGCTTTGAAAGCGCTATATAAATAAAGGTGACTTTACTTAACTCTGATGACGAGGGCGGGGCTATAACCTGTCACTCAGATGAGATCCAATAGCAAACCACAACCATCCAATCAATTCCCTACAGATAAAATCAAGCCCCGCCCACATTTGTTCTTGTTCCAGAAGCGTTTCACTCGGATATATATACGACACAATAGAAAAGACCAGCGCATTCAAGTTCTAGAATTAATCTCATGAGATTTGAGGTTTAACAGCTCGATGTAATGCTCTAGTAAAGCCTGAATATGGGCACAGGCCAATTAAATTTGAGAGATTTCATTTAATAACAGCATAATAATTTCAGTCTGTGCATTACTTCAGAGTCCAGACATGACTGCTATGATACATAATGTTTTTTGTCCTTTTTTAAAGCTCAACCTCTCCAGTCCCCATTCACTTTCATTGGATAATTTAGAGCAGCGTGAACATTCTGCTAAGTGTCTCCTTTTGTGTTCCACTAAAGAAAGAAATGCAGGTTTGAAGGACACGATCAAGGGACAGAATGCTGTTTTTATTTGGGTCAACCACAGCTTTAAAGGCTAGTTTTCTCTGTGCTAGTGCTAATGTAATAGTATGTACTGCAGTGATCTGCTCTTGCAGAGGAAAATTCTGCATCGGGAACTCCCTGCAACTTTCACCAATAAACCGTCGAATCTGCTGCTCACGTTTGTGAGGAGAGAGAGAGAGAGAGAGAGAGAGAGAGAGAGAGAGAGAGAGAGAGAGAGAGAGAGAGAGAGAGAGAGAGAGAGAGAGAGAGAGAGAGAGAGAGAGAGAGGTTGTGCTGCAGAAACGCTCGTGTTAGGCTTTGAATGTGGCGGTTCAGTGCAGGATTCTGACCCAGAACGAGTGAAAGTTTGCCGCAGAATCACCACCATGAGAGAGTTCGTGTCGAGCTGCTGTTTCGTCCTGCTGTGCATCGGATTCTCCTCGCAATGTAAGTAACATTATGACACGAAACAAGCCTCTGTTCCTGCGTACTAGCGCAGCACAAACTTGTTCGGCTCAAGCGGAGTTGAGAGTCTCTGGTGTTCGTGTTTTCAGTGTCCCTGTCGCCGAGGCAAGCGAACGAGTTTCTCCGCAGACACCGGAGAGGGAACCAGGTGTTCGAGGAGACCAAGCAGGGTCACCTGGAGAGGGAGTGTGTGGAGGAGACCTGCAGTAAAGAGGAGGCGAGAGAAGTCTTCGAGAATGACCCTGAGACGGTGAGAGAGTTCGAATAATAATACCGATTAATCGGGTTAGCGATCGCGCTGATTGGTGAGATTTCATCTTTCATCCATATCGACCTGTAAAGATTCTGTGCCGCTCCCTAGTTAGTGTGCACTATATAGGGCTGCAGTGGTGGATTTGACAGGGTGGCTCGTGGCTGTCACATTTATAGAGCATCTGTCTTTAAAACAGTGAAATAAAGCGTCAGAACTCATCATGAAAATCATGAACCTGAAACAATCTACATAATCGAGCCGATTATAGGCTACTCATGAATATGAATATTCATATCGAACATTGAATTATAGTGCTAAATTTGTGTGAATATGTTTTAAGACGCAGACACACACACACACACACACACACACACAAATATATGTATGTATGTATGTATGTATGTATGTGTATATATATATATATATATATATATATATATATATATATATATATAGTGCTGTCAAATCAATTAATCGCGATTAAATGCATCAAACATAAAAGTGTGTGAGTGTATATATATATACATTTTGTATATGTGTATGCACACACACATATGTATGCATATATATAATTATATGTGTGTATATTTGGTATATAATTTATATATACACACATATATTATATAAACAATAACTTTAATGTTAGATATTGAATTGACAGCACTACTATATATAATATATGAACCAAGCCCTAACTCTATAGTAAGTACATTAAGTTTATTAAGTACTCAATACATAAATGTTTAATTACACTGTAACAAAGACACCTTAAAATAAAGTCTAACCTAAATGTGATATATAATATCAGAAGTTTTCATGCTGCATTGATGCTATTTTTACTGTCGTATTTTCCCATGAGGCTTTGCACCGCACCTGATTTCACATCCATAACCCTGCATGAATATGACTCCTCATACACAGCCTGTTCTCCTCTGGGAGCTGATATGCAGATGAGCCGGTCTACGGCGCTTTTGATTGGTCCCTGAGGG
>CM038623.1:56564992-56594992 GCA_021554675.1 Leuciscus idus
CAGACCTGTTAGTTTTTCTTTAAGAAGCCCTCCTGTTCTCCACTCATTACCTGTATTAACTGCATTTTTAGATTCCGTCTCTCACAGTTGAAGTGTACCTATGATAAAAATTACAGACTTCTATATGCTTTGTAAGTGGGAAAACCTGCAAAATCGGCAGTGTATCAAATACTTGTTCTCCCCACTGTATTTATATAGCGCTTTTTACAACACAGATTGTTTCAAAGCAGCTTTACAGAGATAACAGGAAAATAATGCAACAAAGTTTGTTTCCAGAAGAAAATAGCATTACAGTCCAGCTTAAGTAAGTTAATTTTTGTTGTAAAAAAGTTATTAATTTAGTTAATTTTATATATTTATAGCTGCTCCTGAGAAAACCGTGATGTCATCGTCCATTATGTAAACACAAACTTTTATTTTGGATGTGATTAATCATTGCCCAGCACTAATTTATTCAAAACGATAAAGAAAATGCGGACAGTATCTGAACACCTTCTTTATACTGTATGGTTTCATATTCCATATTCCAAACCTTAGCAGAGGTGGAGAGTTTGAGTCTAGTTCTGTGACTCATCAAACCGCATTCATTACCGTCTTCTTCACGTCTTTACTGTATAGTTTCATATTTCATGTTCAACACGTTAGCAGAGTTGGAGAGTTTGAGTGCTCAAAGGAAAGAGTGGCCACAGTTTCTGCCCGACACTGAGCCTCTGTGTTCCTGAGACTCCGCCCATCCAATCACACGGCAGGCTCTGAGTCCCGAGCTCCTCCTGATTGGCTAACGGTGCGCGTGTGTGTTTGGGATTGGCAGATGTGGACGAGTGCAGCAGAGGGAACGGAGAGTGTGAGCACGAGTGTAACAACACCATGGGCAGTTACCGGTGCTCCTGTCGTCACGGTTACCGGCTGTCGGGTCACCACGCGTGTGTGGGTGAGTGGCGGAGGATTCAGTGTTCAAACAAACATACAGAACCAATTATTCATGTAGATTTTCATATTTTCATTCCTGTAGGTCAAACTGTAAGCAGGAGTTTCCATCCTTTTATCCTCTGTGCAAAATTATATTTGGAAAATGTTTAGTTTCTGTTTTTCCGACCGCAGAGCAGTGTGGCAACAACCCTAGCAAACATTATTTAACCATTACTCAAATATTTTTTTACTTATTTTAATTAATAGATATTTAATTTGAGATATTTTAATTAGTGCTGTCAAATCGATTAATCAAGATTAATAATCACATCTAATATAAAACACACACACACACACACACACATAAACACACATACTCACTCACTCACTCACACAAATACACACACACACACACTCACTCACTCACTCACTCACTCACTCACACACACACATGCACAGTCACACAGACACTCACATACATACACACACACACACATATATATAACATATTTTAGGTTAGATGCGAATAATGGCGATTGATTGATTTGACGGCACTAATTTTAAAAAATATTATAATTTTTATTGAATCCTATTTTTAGAATTGTTTTATTATAATTTTTTTAAATTCTCTAAACTTTTTAATGAAATTACACTTTCTTATGGAAGCTTGCCATATAATAAAAAATAAAAAAGGTACCTCGCAGTTCTGACTGACTTTCTTGCAATTCCGAAGTTTATAATTTGCAATCCTGGTTTTCCTCACAGATGTAAACGAGTGTGTGGAGACTCCAGATGTGTGTGGAAGCGCGCGCTGCTCCAACCTCATCGGGAGCTACGACTGCCTGTGTGACGAGGGCTTCGTCTACGACAACCACAGCAGGAGCTGCGCAGGTGCGTTTACAGGAGATTACCGTGCAGATTCGTTTACAGGAGGTTACCGCGTTTACAGGAGGGTACCGCGCTTACAAGGCGTTACAGCGCAAGTGCGTTTAAAGAAGATTACCGCGTTTACAGGGCGTTACAGTGCAGATGCGTTTACAGGAGGTTACCGCGTTTACAGGGCGTTACAGCGCAAGTGCGTTTAAAGGAGATTACCGCGTTTACAGGGCGTTACAGTGCAGATGCGTTTACAGGGCGTTACAGCACAAGTGCGTTTAAAGGAGATTACCGCGTTTACAGGGCGTTACAGTGCAGGTGCGTTTACAGGAGATTACCGCGTTTACAGGGCGTTACAGCGCAAGTGCGTTTAAAGGAGATTACCGCGTTTACAGGGCGTTACAGTGCAGATGCGTTTACAGGAGGTTACCGCGTTTACAGGGCGTTACAGTGCAAGTGCGTTTAAAGGAGGGTACCACGTTTACAGGACGTTACAGCGCAAGTGCGTTTACAGGACGTTACAGCGCAAGTGCGTTTACAGGAGATTACCGCGTTTACAGGACGTTACAGCGCAAGTGCGTTTACAGGAGATTACCGCGTTTACAGGGCGTTACAGTGCAGATGCGTTTACAGGAGGTTACCGCGTTTACAGGACGTTACAGCGCAAGTGCGTTTACAGGAGATTACCGCGTTTACAGGGCGTTACAGTGCAGATGCGTTTACAGGAGGTTACCGCGTTTACAGGACGTTACAGCGCAAGTGCGTTTACAGGAGATTACCGCGTTTACAGGGCGTTACAGTGCAGATGCGTTTACAGGAGGTTACCGCGTTTACAGGACGTTACAGCGCAAGTGCGTTTACAGGAGATTACCGCGTTTACAGGGCGTTACAGTGCAGGTGCGTTTACAGGACGTTACAGCGCAAGTGCGTTTACAGGAGGGTACCGCGTTTACAGGACGTTACAGCGCAAGTGCGTTTACAGGAGGGTACCGCGTTTACAGGGCGTTACAGTGCAGGTGCGTTTACAGGACGTTACAGCGCAAGTGCGTTTACAGGAGGGTACCGCGTTTACAGGGCGTTACAGTGCAGGTGCGTTTACAGGACGTTACAGCGCAAGTGCGTTTACAGGAGGGTACCGCGTTTACAGGACGTTACAACGCAAGTGCGTTTATAGGAGGGTACCGCGTTTACAGGACGTTACAGCGCAAGTGCGTTTACAGGACGTTACAGCGCAAGTGCGTTTACAGGAGATTACCGCGTTTACAGGACATTACAGCGCAAGTGCGTTTACAGGAGATTACCGCGTTTACAGGGCGTTACAGCGCAAGTGCGTTTAAAGGAGATTACCGCGTTTACAGGGCGTTACAGTGCAGATGCGTTTACAGGGCGTTACAGCACAAGTGCGTTTAAAGGAGATTACCGCGTTTACAGGGCGTTACAGTGCAGGTGCGTTTACAGGAGATTACCGCGTTTACAGGGCGTTACAGCGCAAGTGCGTTTAAAGGAGATTACCGCGTTTACAGGGCGTTACAGTGCAGATGCGTTTACAGGAGGTTACCGCGTTTACAGGGCGTTACAGTGCAAGTGCGTTTAAAGGAGGGTACCACGTTTACAGGACGTTACAGCGCAAGTGCGTTTACAGGACGTTACAGCGCAAGTGCGTTTACAGGAGATTACCGCGTTTACAGGACGTTACAGCGCAAGTGCGTTTACAGGAGATTACCGCGTTTACAGGGCGTTACAGTGCAGATGCGTTTACAGGAGGTTACCGCGTTTACAGGACGTTACAGCGCAAGTGCGTTTACAGGAGATTACCGCGTTTACAGGGCGTTACAGTGCAGATGCGTTTACAGGAGGTTACCGCGTTTACAGGACGTTACAGCGCAAGTGCGTTTACAGGAGATTACCGCGTTTACAGGGCGTTACAGTGCAGATGCGTTTACAGGAGGTTACCGCGTTTACAGGACGTTACAGCGCAAGTGCGTTTACAGGAGATTACCGCGTTTACAGGGCGTTACAGTGCAGGTGCGTTTACAGGACGTTACAGCGCAAGTGCGTTTACAGGAGGGTACCGCGTTTACAGGACGTTACAGCGCAAGTGCGTTTACAGGAGGGTACCGCGTTTACAGGGCGTTACAGTGCAGGTGCGTTTACAGGACGTTACAGCGCAAGTGCGTTTACAGGAGGGTACCGCGTTTACAGGGCGTTACAGTGCAGGTGCGTTTACAGGACGTTACAGCGCAAGTGCGTTTACAGGAGGGTACCGCGTTTACAGGACGTTACAACGCAAGTGCGTTTATAGGAGGGTACCGCGTTTACAGGACGTTACAGCGCAAGTGCGTTTACAGGACGTTACAGCGCAAGTGCGTTTACAGGAGATTACCGCGTTTACAGGACATTACAGCGCAAGTGCGTTTACAGGAGATTACCGCGTTTACAGGGCGTTACAGTGCAGATGCGTTTACAGGAGGTTACCGCGTTTACAGGGCGTTACAGTGCAGGTGCGTTTACAGGACGTTACAGCGCAAGTGCGTTTACAGGAGGGTACCGCGTTTACAGGACGTTACAACGCAAGTGCGTTTACAGGACGTTACAGCGCAAGTGCGTTTACAGGACGTTACAGCGCAAGTGCGTTTACAGGAGGGTACCGCGTTTACAGGAGGTTACAGCGCAAGTGCGTTTACAGGACGTTACAGCGCAAGTGCGTTTACAGGAGATTACCGCGTTTACAGGACATTACAGCGCAAGTGCGTTTACAGGAGATTACCGCGTTTACAGGGCGTTACAGTGCAGATGCGTTTACAGGAGATTACCGCGTTTACAGGGCGTTACAGTGCAGGTGCGTTTACAGGAGATTACCGTGTTTACAGGGCGTTACAGTGCAGGTGCGTTTACAGGACGTTACCGTGTTTACAGGACGTTACAGCGCAGGTGCGTTTACAGGAGATTACCGCGTTTACAGGACGTTACAGCGCAAGTGCGTTTACAGGAGATTACCGCGTTTACAGGGCGTTACAGTGCAGATGCGTTTACAGGAGGTTACCGCGTTTACAGGACGTTACAGCGCAAGTGCGTTTACAGGAGATTACCGCGTTTACAGGGCGTTACAGTGCAGGTGCGTTTACAGGAGGTTACCGCGTTTACAGGACGTTACAGCGCAAGTGCGTTTACAGGAGATTAACGCGTTTACAGGACGTTACAACGCAAGTGCGTTTATAGGAGGGTACCGCGTTTACAGGACGTTACAGCGCAAGTGCGTTTACAGGACGTTACAGCGCAAGTGCGTTTACAGGAGATTACCGCGTTTACAGGAGGTTACAGCGCAAGTGCGTTTACAGGACGTTACAGCGCAAGTGCGTTTACAGGAGATTACCGCGTTTACAGGACATTACAGCGCAAGTGCGTTTACAGGAGATTACCGCGTTTACAGGGCGTTACAGTGCAGATGCGTTTACAGGAGGTTACCGCGTTTACAGGACGTTACAGCGCAAGTGCGTTTACAGGAGATTACTGCGTTTACAGGGCGTTACAGTGCAGATGCGTTTACAGGACGTTACAGCGAAAGTGCGTTTACAGGACGTTACAGCGCAAGTGCGTTTACAGGAGATTACCGCGTTTACAGGACATTACAGCGCAAGTGCGTTTACAGGAGATTACCGCGTTTACAGGGCGTTACAGTGCAGATGCGTTTACAGGAGGTTACCGCGTTTACAGGACGTTACAGCGCAAGTGCGTTTACAGGAGATTACTGCGTTTACAGGGCGTTACAGTGCAGATGCGTTTACAGGAGGTTACCGCGTTTACAGGACGTTACAGCGAAAGTGCGTTTACAGGAGATTACAGCGTTTACAGGGCGTTACAGCGCAAGTGCGCTTACAGGACGTTACCACGTTTACAGGACGTTACAGCGCAAGTGCGTTTACAGGAGATTACCGCGTTTACAGGACGTTACAGCGCAGGTGCGTTTACAGGGCGTTACAGTGCAGATGCGTTTACAGGACGTTACAGCGCAAGTGCGTTTACAGGAGATTACAGCGTTTACAGGGCGTTACAGCGCAAGTGCGCTTACAGGACGTTACCACGTTTACAGGACGTTACAGCGCAAGTGCGTTTACAGGAGATTACCGCGTTTACAGGACGTTACAGCGCAGGTGCGTTTACAGGGCGTTACAGTGCAGATGCGTTTACAGGACGTTACAGCGCAAGTGCGTTTACAGGAGATTACAGCGTTTACAGGGCGTTACAGCGCAAGTGCGTTTACAGGACGTTACCGCGTTTACAGGACGTTACAGCGAAAGTGCGTTTACAGGAGATTACCGCGTTTACAGGGCATTACAGTGCAGATGCATTTACAGGAGGTTACCGCGTTTACAGGACGTTACAGCGCAAGTGCGTTTACAGGAGATTACCGCGTTTACAGGGCGTTACAGTGCAGGTGCGTTTACAGGAGGTTACCGCGTTTACAGGACGTTACAGCGCAAGTGCGTTTACAGGAGATTAACGCGTTTACAGGACGTTACAACGCAAGTGCGTTTTTAGGAGGGTACCGCGTTTACAGGACGTTACAGCGCAAGTGCGTTTACAGGACGTTACAGCGCAAGTGCGTTTACAGGAGATTACCGCGTTTACAGGACATTACAGCGCAAGTGCGTTTACAGGAGATTACCGCGTTTACAGGGCGTTACAGTGCAGATGCGTTTACAGGAGGTTACCGCGTTTACAGGACGTTACAGCGCAAGTGCGTTTACAGGAGATTACTGCGTTTACAGGGCGTTACAGTGCAGATGCGTTTACAGGAGGTTACCGCGTTTACAGGACGTTACAGCGAAAGTGCGTTTACAGGAGATTACAGCGTTTACAGGGCGTTACTGCGCAAGTGCGCTTACAGGACGTTACCACGTTTACAGGACGTTACAGCGCAAGTGCGTTTACAGGAGATTACCGCGTTTACAGGACGTTACAGCGCAGGTGCGTTTACAGGGCGTTACAGTGCAGATGCGTTTACAGGACGTTACAGCGCAAGTGCGTTTACAGGAGATTACAGCGTTTACAGGGCGTTACAGCGCAAGTGCGTTTACAGGACGTTACCGCGTTTACAGGACGTTACAGCGCAAGTGCGTTTACAGGAGATTACCGCGTTTACAGGACATTACAGCGCAAGTGCGTTTACAGGAGATTACCGCGTTTACAGGACGTTACAGCGCAGGTGCGTTTACAGGGCGTTACAGTGCAGATGCGTTTACAGGACGTTACAGCGCAGGTGCGTTTACAGGAGATTACCGCGTTTACAGGGCGTTACAGTGCAGATGCGTTTACAGGACGTTACCGCGTTTACAGGGCGTTACAGCGCAAGTGCGTTTACAGGAGATTAACGCGTTTACAGGACGTTACAGCGCAAGTGCGTTTACAGGAGATTACCGCGTTTACAGGGCGTTACAGTGCAGATGCGTTTACAGGAGGTTACCGCGTTTACAGGACGTTACAGCGCAAGTGCGTTTACATGAGATTACCGCGTTTACAGGGCGTTACAGTGCAGATGCGTTTACAGGAGGTTACCGCGTTTACAGGACGTTACAGCGCAAGTGCGTTTACAGGAGATTACCGCGTTTACAGGGCGTTACAGTGCAGGTGCGTTTACAGGACGTTACAGCGCAAGTGCGTTTACAGGAGGGTACCGCGTTTACAGGGCGTTACAGTGCAGGTGCGTTTACAGGACGTTACAGCGCAAGTGCGTTTACAGGAGGGTACCGCGTTTACAGGACGTTACAACGCAAGTGCGTTTATAGGAGGGTACCGCGTTTACAGGACGTTACAGCGCAAGTGCGTTTACAGGACGTTACAGCGCAAGTGCGTTTACAGGAGATTACCGCGTTTACAGGACGTTACAGCGCAAGTGCGTTTACAGGACGTTACAGCGCAAGTGCGTTTACAGGAGGGTACCGCGTTTACAGGACGTTACAGCGCAAGTGCGTTTACAGGACGTTACAGCGCAAGTGCGTTTACAGGAGATTACCGCGTTTACAGGGCGTTACAGTGCAGATGCGTTTACAGGAGGTTACCGCGTTTACAGGACGTTACAGTGCAGGTGCGTTTACAGGACGTTACCGTGTTTACAGGACGTTACAGCGCAGGTGCGTTTACAGGAGATTACCGCGTTTACAGGACGTTACAGCGCAAGTGCGTTTACAGGAGATTACCGCGTTTACAGGGCATTACAGTGCAGATGCATTTACAGGAGGTTACCGCGTTTACAGGACGTTACAGCGCAAGTGCGTTTACAGGAGATTACCGCGTTTACAGGGCGTTACAGTGCAGGTGCGTTTACAGGAGGTTACCGCGTTTACAGGACGTTACAGCGCAAGTGCGTTTACAGGAGATTAACGCGTTTACAGGACGTTACAACGCAAGTGCGTTTATAGGAGGGTACCGCGTTTACAGGACGTTACAGCGCAAGTGCGTTTACAGGACGTTACAGCGCAAGTGCGTTTACAGGAGATTACCGCGTTTACAGGACATTACAGCGCAAGTGCGTTTACAGGAGATTACCGCGTTTACAGGGCGTTACAGTGCAGATGCGTTTACAGGAGGTTACCGCGTTTACAGGACGTTACAGCGCAAGTGCGTTTACAGGAGATTACTGCGTTTACAGGGCGTTACAGTGCAGATGCGTTTACAGGACGTTACAGCGAAAGTGCGTTTACAGGAGATTACCGCGTTTACAGGGCATTACAGTGCAGATGCATTTACAGGAGGTTACCGCGTTTACAGGACGTTACAGCGCAAGTGCGTTTACAGGAGATTACCGCGTTTACAGGGCGTTACAGTGCAGGTGCGTTTACAGGAGGTTACCGCGTTTACAGGACGTTACAGCGCAAGTGCGTTTACAGGAGATTAACGCGTTTACAGGACGTTACAACGCAAGTGCGTTTATAGGAGGGTACCGCGTTTACAGGACGTTACAGCGCAAGTGCGTTTACAGGACGTTACAGCGCAAGTGCGTTTACAGGAGATTACCGCGTTTACAGGACATTACAGCGCAAGTGCGTTTACAGGAGATTACCGCGTTTACAGGGCGTTACAGTGCAGATGCGTTTACAGGAGGTTACCGCGTTTACAGGACGTTACAGCGCAAGTGCGTTTACAGGAGATTACTGCGTTTACAGGGCGTTACAGTGCAGATGCGTTTACAGGAGGTTACCGCGTTTACAGGACGTTACAGCGAAAGTGCGTTTACAGGAGATTACAGCGTTTACAGGGCGTTACAGCGCAAGTGCGCTTACAGGACGTTACCACGTTTACAGGACGTTACAGCGCAAGTGCGTTTACAGGAGATTACCGCGTTTACAGGACGTTACAGCGCAGGTGCGTTTACAGGGCGTTACAGTGCAGATGCGTTTACAGGACGTTACAGCGCAAGTGCGTTTACAGGAGATTACAGCGTTTACAGGGCGTTACAGCGCAAGTGCGTTTACAGGACGTTACAGCGCAAGTGCGTTTACAGGAGATTACCGCGTTTACAGGACATTACAGCGCAAGTGCGTTTACAGGAGATTACCGCGTTTACAGGACGTTACAGCGCAGGTGCGTTTACAGGGCGTTACAGTGCAGATGCGTTTACAGGACTTTACAGCGCAGGTGCGTTTACAGGAGATTACCGCGTTTACAGGGCGTTACAGTGCAGATGCGTTTACAGGACGTTACCGCGTTTACAGGGCGTTACAGTGCAGATGCGTTTACAGGACGTTACCGCGTTTACAGGGCGTTACAGTGCAGGTGCGTTTACAGGAGATTACCGCGTTTACAGGGCGTTACAGTGCAGGTTCGTTTACAGGACGTTACCGCGTTTACAGGGCGTTACAGTGCAAGTGCGTTTACAGGAGATTACCGCGTTTACAGGGCGTTACAGTGCAGGTGCGTTTACAGGACGTTACCGCGTTTACAGGGCGTTACAGTGCAGATGCGTTTACAGGGCGTTACAGCCCAGGTGCGTTTACAGGAGATTACCGCGTTTACAGGGCGTTACAGTGCAGGTGCGTTTACAGGAGATTACCGCGTTTACAGGGCGTTACAGTGCAGGTGCGGTGCGTTTACAGGGCGTTACTGCCCAGGTGCGTTTACAGGGCGTTACAGTGCAGGTGCGTTTACAGGGCGTTACAGCCCAGGTGCGTTTATAGGGCGTTACAGCGCAGGTGCGTTTACAGGAGGTTACCGCGTTTTCATAGCGTTACAGCGCAAGTGCGTTTACAGGAGATTACCGCGTTTACAGGGCGTTACAGTGCAGGTGCGTTTACAGGAGATTACCGTGTTTACAGGACTTTACAGCGCAGGTGCGTTTACAGGAGGTTACCGCATTTACAGGGCATTACAGCCCAGGTGCGTTTACAGGGCGTTACCGCGCAGGTGCGTTTACAGGGCGTTACCGCGCAGGTGCGTTTACAGGGCGTTACAGCGCAGGTGCGTTTACAGGAGGTTACCGCGTTTACAGGGCGTTACAGCGCAGGTGCGTTTACAGGAGGTTACCGCGTTTACAGGGCGTTACAGCCCAGGTGCGTTTACAGGAGGTTACCGCGTTTACAGGGCGTTACAGTGCAGGTGCGTTTACAGGAGATTACCGCGTTTACAGGACGTTACAGCGCAGGTGCGTTTACAGGAGGTTACCACGTTTAAATGTCAAAGCTTGCAGTAAATGTCATTGAGTCTAGGGGTGTGCCGGTTTCAGAATTGGTGATGACGGTTATGACGAGAGTCAAATGTGACGGTTCGTTACATAACCGTCGTCGGGGGGGGGGGTTTGCGACGTTCGTCTGTTAGCCTATAGGACAGCTTAGTTTGAATAAACGCGCAGACACTGATTAGCTACTTGATCGCCTAAATTAAAAAATATATATATTTGTGTAGTGTTCAATGTTGTTATCGAAAGAGATACGTGGATGGGGTATTATTTCATCCGCAACCGCATCACAAAACTCGTCATCCGCACCAACGTTTTTTTACCAAATTTCAAAGCCGCACCCGCCCGCCATCCGCTGATTGTTTTGCGGTCTATGGATGCAATGCTCTGCTGATGCGAGCCGCAAGAAAGCCCTTGTCTGTTCTAGAAAGGATGCAGCAAAGATATTTAATGCTAATGTATGAGGCATAGGCCTACGCTGAGTTTCATTCATTTACGATGAGATGCGCTCTAGTTCACAATGCAATGCAAGTGAACACGGCGCGCCGGCGCCTCAATGTCACGGTTATTATATTGTATGCTATATTTGCTTTTTATTTATTAAATAAGCTACATGCAATTGGTTGATGAAACATTTATAAAAATTAAGATACAATTTTTACAAAACGAAATTCGCTTTAAACAAAGGCTTTCTACAAAGCAAAACTTAATGAAGTGGTAAAAATCATGTCTGACGATTTACAAAACAAAACTTCATTAAGTGGTAAAAACAGTGTCTCCTGATATATTGCGCATCTTATGATCCTATCTTTTATTACAATTGTTTTTGAGCTAAAATGTAATACACATCATATAGGCTGTATACACACTGTGTATGTTTCTTTTATCAAACATGTTTGGGGCCAGTCAAGGTGTAATTAAACTGAACGATCAGTTATCGGTAATGGTACGTTGTTTATTATTGCAAATGTTTATTGCTAATGTTTATTATTGCAAATGTTTTTCATGTGTTTAATAAATCTCATAATGATGGCACATCACTATATCATAGTCATAGCTTTTATTTCTATCTCAAATGATTGGCGGTCGGTCAGGGGGTACTTGGCAAACAATCAAATACAGTTGGAAACGACGTAGACCATTAATAACACAGACTGTTAACAGTTGTTTTTAATTAGTATTTAAACATTCTCTACAATAAAAAATGTTTGTATATTTAAAAAAATATTTTAATAACACGGTTTTGGCGGTTATAGAGTTCTAATGACGGTGTTCAACTATAACCGTCGGTCTCACGGTTATATACTAACCGTCACACCCCTAATTGAGTCATTCATTCATTCGATTCTTTCAAACGGCTGATTCATTCAGGAGTGAAGTAAATGTCTCTCTTTATGAATGAATCATTGAATCAATCACCTGATTCGTTCGAAACGCAGATTCATTTGGAAACGAATCGCTGCTGTGTGTTCAGCTCTGCTCTTGGCTTTATAGGTAATATTTTTGTTAGCAAACTTGAGCAAAAACAGACAATACTGTGTCTAAAATATACCACAATATTAACATCTAATTTACTGAACGGTTGAATAAAAGAATGAGCATCATGCAGCAGTCTGAAGGAACGGATCGTTTCATCATAACGCTCATCCTGACCTTCATCGCTGGACTCTTAAATATCTCTCAGTGTCAGTTCGGGATGTTTCAGTCTCATTATCCCACATTCATCTGTGTTTGTGACTTTCCCCCAGTCATCAGTGTTGAGGGGAAGCATGTGCAGGTTACATAACCCCAGATCCACTTTAGTTTCCTTCCAGGGAAATTCATGCTGCTTATTTGTGTTCAGGCCATTTGAGCATCTTTCATCATCCAAAACATGAGGAAGAGGATTATATAATGTGTGTGTTTCACTTCAGGTCACTTCCTGTTGACTCATTACAGACACATAGAGCCGGTCAAGAGTTAAACTCATTTATTCCAGATTATGGTTTATAAATGAGAGTTAAAAATGGGAATTTTCCGTTTTTCCCGTCAGACGTGGACGAGTGTGAGACGCATGTGTGTGAGGAGGAGTGTGTGAACACGCCGGGAAGTTTCCGCTGCTACTGTGATGGACGGCAGGGGAAAAGACTGGGCCCAGATTTCCGGAGCTGTGAGGTGACACACACACACACACACACACACACACACACACACACACACACACACACACACACAAACACACACACACACACACACACACACACACACACACACTCACACACACACACACACACACACACACACACACACTCACACACACTCACACACACTCTCACACACACTCACACACACACTCTCACACACACACACACACACACACACACACACACACACACACACACACACACACACTCACACACACACACACACACACACACACACACACACACACACACACACACACTCACACACACACACACACACACACACACACACACACACACACACACACACTCACACACACACACACACACACACACACACACACAGATCTATAAACTGTCATGGATGGGATATTTATATCACATGATCAGTGATGCTCGTTTACTAAAGGATATACTCAGCGTGTTCATGTTTGTCTGACCTCGACACCTCAAAGAAGGCGGAGCCTCAGAGCCACACCCACCTATTACATCATCAGTACACTGACCAATGGGAGCTCAGAGGTGTTTCCCTGCCGGAGCAAACTTTTCCAGAATGTTCACTTTGGGAAACTGTGTCAGACTCCTGAAACAAACTCCATATGAATTTCATTTTGGCCTGATTTTATTCAAAATGACACGAGTATATCGGGGTCTTCACATTTACATTTACATTTGATTGGTCACATAGAATTAGAGCATTTATTATTATTATTTGCATCATAATGTTTCTTTTTAAATTGTTTAAAATTCTAAAGCTTTATTTCCATGTTTAAAATAGATATTGAATCCCAGAATGTCCTTGTGACGTCTTGGACAAATAAATATGCATACACACATAAACATATATGAAGGATAGAAGGTCAGTATGATCATAAGCTTCATATTTCATATTCTTTCAGATGTGTAGCTGTATTCTGAACAAACCCAGTTTCGCATGTTTACACCCTCGAAGGTTTAAAGAGTTTTGTTTCATTTAGAATGTTAAGTTTCAGTTTTATCTTTCACTTTAAACTGGTGATGAAATAGTTTTACTTTCAATTCTGTCTTTTGAAAATGACTTTAAGTTTCATTTATGATTTTAGTATCAGTGTTTCTTCACTCTTTCATCAGAAGTGAATCAAGAGTCTCGATCGTGTCAGACTGGACTAGTTTTGCCACTATCATAACTAATAACTCATAATAATTCAGTTTTTTGCGATTCTGGATCAACTTTATTCTCTATAGAGAAAGTTCTTCTCTATATCAGAGTCGGTGTTTCTGAACTCCTGAAACGCCTCCATTGTAGTCTTGAGTTTCTCCCGGGAACGAACACGTCACAATATTCCTCATTATAATAATTCATGCGCAGAATAAAGGGGCGGGGCCTGGTTGAGTTAGTCAGAAGTGTGTTAAACTGGCGGTTATGGAAAGGGGCGGGACATTTCCCAAACACACTCGAAGCGCTCGACCAATCACAACACACTGCTCCAGCCGACCAATCAGAGCACAGTGTGCTTTTCAGAAGGAGGGGCTTCATAGAGACAGGAAGTAAACAGAGCGTTACTGACAGACTGGGAAGAGAGGAGCCGCAACAATGGAGAATATGAGGAGAATAATCAACATTCAAGCAGGAAAACCTGTTCTAGTCGAGCCTGAAAACAAGGGCACAATATGGCGATAGTTTTTGCTCTTTTGCACATCCTGAGTTTGATTATTTGCACATATTTTGATCTTCTTCCTCTCTGTGTGTTTCTGAAGACCATCGAGCTTCATCTGCCGCAGGACATGAGGAGGAACTCACGCTCGCTGTATCTCGGACGCATGTTCAGCGGGATTCCTGTGGTCAGATTACGCTTCCGCCGCAGGGTCCAGACCGGGTGAGCACAGATGATCACATGATCTGAGACATGTAAACATTAGGGCTGGGACGATAAATCCATGCATCGTGAATCGAGCAATTTTTTACGAATGCATCGCAATTCTCTCTTGAATCGATTTTATCGATATTAAAGATTCGTTCACAATAAACGAATCGTTCATGAACGACCCATCACTAGTAAACATGCATTATTTCAGTGGCTGTTTCCCCTCAGATTCACGGCGGAGTTTGACCTCAGGACCTTCGACCCCGAGGGCGTGATCTTCTTCGCCGGCGGACACTTGAACAGCTCCTGGATTGTTCTGGTGGTGCATCATGGGAAACTGGAGCTGCAGCTGAAATACGGAGCCGTGAGTCGAGTGACGAGCAGCGGCCCGCAGGTCAATGACGGACAGTGGCATAAGGTCAGAGGTCACTGCAGGGGTCACGACTGAAACACACAACTGATCCTGATCCTGTTCTCTCTTCCACATCATTTCCTGTCATAAAAGTCAAATAATATCATATCTGTTTGTGTATTTCACAACAAAACTCTTATTACACTATAATAATAATAATAATAATAATAATATTCCTATTTAAAATTTCAGCTTCCAAAGATTCTTTCTCAGAACTTCAAAAAATATCCCAATAAATGTCAATATGATTTTTTTATTTGGAAATTAAAAACTATATGTATTATAGTCAGGTATAAACATTTCTGTTACTTGAAAGAAAATAAAACCTTAACTGAATAAAATAAAATAAATAAATAATTATCTTTCAGCTAGTTGCAACATTTCTCATTTTCATTTAGTTTAACATTGAAAAAAAAAACTTAAAGAGAAATGAAAATTAATAAAAAAAAACTCAAAATGACTTATATTGAATTATAATTCAAAATATGATTAACCCTTGTGCTGCATTAGGGACATTTTTGTCCTTTTCAGTTTAATTTCTTTGACCATTTTGGCTGTTTTAATGCAAATGGTATGTAATTTAGCAAAAATTTGACTTTTTGGATAAATTTAAAAAATTTGATTCCATTTTGCATATGTAATATAATTGGCATGGAGTACTTTCCATAAGATCATCTCTCAATGCAAATCAAACCAGCTATTAGGCTAACTGAAATAAAACCATGCCATCTCTAGGTATGGTGAAGGCTATGTGATGATGTGGGGATATTTTAATTCCAAAGGCCAAGGAAACTTTATCAGGATGCATAGTATCCTGGATCCATGAAGTAACTGGCCTTTAAAAATAAAAACCTGCCTGCCTCTATGGGAATTTAACATAGGGGTGTCCAGACTTATGCACCCTGTATTTTAAGGAAGAACATTTATTTTATTTATTTACGATACATTATTCATTCACAAAGAAAATTGGTGTCCTTAAATGTTGGATTTTTCCTAATTTTTTTAATTAAGGCATTAAGTTCAATTTCCAAAAGATGATTTTTTTATTCCTCTTTTTAGTCAACTTTAACATGGGTATCTAAACTTATGCATAGCACTGTATAATGCAGCACAAGGGTTAACTATAATATATCCCAATTATTCTAAAATAACACTTATTCTCTTCATTGTCTGCGTGAATTGCATTAATAATGTTTTTGTTAGTAAATGAATAGATCCAGTAACAAAAACAGCATCACGTCATTAAAGACTTTAAATCACTTTTTCAGGGTTTCTGCAGTTCTTAAAAACTCTTCATTTGAAAAGATCTTAAATTGGCGCAGAAAGTTCCAAACTCATAAATTCATGACATTAAACGTCACACGTTTTCTTTAATGTTTTAATGAATTCAAAAGTAAAGTAAATCTGCTGAAAGCTGTTTATAGCAACTCTTCAAAGTTTAAAATGTGTGCTTGATGTGACACACCAAACTTTCCCTTGATTGTGTGTGTGTGTCTCAGATCTCAGTGGAGGAGCAGGGGCGGAGTCTCGTCATCAAGATTGACAGGGAGGCGGTGATGAAGATCGCAGTGAACGGGGATCTGTTCACGATGAATAAAGGCATGCATGAGCTCAACCTGACGGTGGGAGGCGTTCCCTTCAGAGACGACGGGCTGGTCAGCAGGGTGAGACACGGGCGGCTTACACACCAGTGACAACTGTGACTGTACACTGACCACACCAGCTGATACGTGATGGCAACTACTGTACATGCATGCCATTTAAAATGTCTACATATTATATATATATCTTTTTTATTTTTGTGTGTGTTTTAAATGTGTCTATTGTATGTTCTGTTGTTGACAATTTGATTTCAGGTTCCAGTCTGGTATCATTTGATTTGATTATTATTTACTTACATCAGTCTCATTCATCTCACATTAGTCTCTTATTAGTTTTACATACGTCTCACATCATTCTCTCACTAGTCTATAATATGTTTCATCAGCCTCTCATTGGTCTCGCATCAGTCTCATATCAGTCTCAAATCAATCTGGTTAACTGGTGTGTGTGTGTTGATTATCGCAGGTTAACCCTCGACTGGACGGTTGTAAGAAGGACTGGCGCTGGTTAACTGGTGTGTGTGTGTGTGTGTGTTGATGATCACAGGTTAACCCTCGACTGGACGGTTGTATGAAGGGCTGGCGCTGGTTAACTGGTGTGTGTGTGTTTGTGTGTGTGTGTGTGTGTGTGTGTTGATGATCACAGGTTAACCCTCGACTGGACGGTTGTATGAAGGACTGGCGCTGGTTAACTGGTCTGTGTGTGTGTGTGTGTTGATGATCACAGGTTAACCCTCGACTGGACGGTTGTATGAAGGACTGGTGCTGGTTAACTGGTGTGTGTGTGTGTGTTGATGATCACAGGTTAACCCTTGACTGGACGGTTGTATGAAGGACTGGCGCTGGTTAACTGGTGTGTGTGTGTGTGTGTGTGTGTGTGTGTTGATGATCACAGGTTAACCCTCGACTGGACGGTTGTATGAAGGACTGGCGCTGGTTAACTGGTGTGTGTGTGTGTGTTGATGATCACAGGTTAACCCTTGACTGGACGGTTGTATGAAGGACTGGCGCTGGTTAACTGGTGTGTGTGTGTGTGTGTGTGTGTGTGTGTGTGTGTGTGTGTGTGTTGATGATCACAGGTTAACCCTCGACTGGACGGTTGTATGAAGGACTGGTGCTGGTTAACTGGTGTGTGTGTGTGTGTGTGTGTTGATGATCACAGGTTAACCCTTGACTGGACGGTTGTATGAAGGACTGGCGCTGGTTAACTGGTGTGTGTGTGTGTGTGTGTGTGTTGATGATCACAGGTTAACCCTCGACTGGACGGTTGTATGAAGGACTGGCGCTGGTTAACTGGTGTGTGTGTGTGTGTGTGTGTGTGTGTGTGTGTGTGTGTTGATGATCGCAGGTTAACCCTTGACTGGATGGTTGTATGAAGGACTGGCGCTGGTTAACTGGTGTGTGTGTGTGTGTGTGTGTGTGTGTGTGTGTGTGTGTTGATGATCACAGGTTAACCCTCGACTGGACGGTTGTATGAAGGACTGGTGCTGGTTAACTGGTGTGTGTGTGTGTGTGTGTGTTGATGATCACAGGTTAACCCTCGACTGGACGGTTGTATGAAGGACTGGCGCTGGTTAACTGGTGTGTGTGTGTGTGTGTGTGTGTGTTGATGATCACAGGTTAACCCTCGACTGGACGGTTGTATGAAGGACTGGTGCTGGTTAACTGGTGTGTGTGTGTGTGTGTGTGTGTGTGTTGATGATCACAGGTTAACCCTCGACTGGACGGTTGTATGAAGGACTGGCGCTGGTTAACTGGTGAGGACACGTCCATTCAGGAAACCATCCGGAATAACGAGCGCATGCAGTGTTACGCCGTCGAGGACCACAGCGCCTTCTACCCCGGACACGGCTTCGCATATTTCAACCACAGCCACGGTGTGTGTGTGTGTGTGTCAGGGCGCTCTCAGTCTGATTTATGTACTACTGTAGTGTTTATTCATATTTCAAATTCATTCAATTTTATATTTTCAGTTTTCATTTTAGTAATTTTTATGTGTTTTTGTCACTTTTAGTAGTTTTTGTGGTAACACTTTACAACAAGGTTCCATTTGTTAACATTGATTAACGATAGTTTTAGGTAACGATAATCTCCCTGCTTCCCGTAGGAGACGATCAGACGCTCCGTGTGCATGTGACCCTGCGCCCCGCCTCCTCTAACGGGGTCCTGTTCGCTCTGGTCCGTCAGGATAAAGTCCCGTTCTCCATCTCTCTGTCAGACTATCATCCCGGGACACTCGAGTGGACAGAGGTGAGAGTGACAGTGTGTGAGTGAGTGTGTGTGAGAGTGAGAGTGAGTTTGTGAGTGTGAGTGTGACTGAGTGAGAGTGAGAGTGAGTGAGAGTGAGTGTGAGAGTGAGTGAGAGTAAGAGTGTGAGAGTGTGTGTGAGTGAGTAAGAGTAAGAGTGAGAGTGTGAGAGAGAGTGAGAGTGTGACAGTGAGAGTGATTGTGAGAGTGAGTGTGTGTGAGCGTGAGAGTGAGTGTGAGAGTGAGTGAGTGTGAGAGTGAGTGAGTGAATGTGAGTGTGAGTGAGTGTGAGAGTGAGTGAGTGTGAGAGTGAGTGAGTGTGAGAGTAAGAGTGAGAGTGTGAGTGTGACAGTGAGAGTGATTGTGAGAGTGATTGTGAGAGTGAGTGTGAGAGTGAGTGTGTGTGAGTGAGCGTGAGAGTGAGCGTGAGAGTGTGTGAGTGTGAGAGTGAGTGTGAGAGTGAGAGTGAGTGTGTGTGAGTGTGAGTGAGTGAGTGTGAGAGTGAGTGTGAGAGTGAGTGTGTGTGAGTGAGCGTGAGAGTGAGCGTGAGAGTGTGTGAGTGTGAGAGTGAGTGTGAGAGTGAGAGTGAGTGTGAGAGTGAGCGTGAGAGTGAGTGTGTGTGAGTGTGAGTGAGTGAATGTGAGTGTGAGTGAGTGTGAGAGTGAGTGAGTGTGAGAGTGAGTGTGAGAGTGAGTGAGTAAGTAAGAGTGAGAGTGTGAGAGAGAGTGAGAGTGTGACAGTGAGAGTGATTGTGAGAGTGAGTGTGAGAGTGAGTGTGTGTGAGTGAGCGTGAGAGTGAGCGTGAGAGTGTGTGAGTGTGAGAGTGAGTGTGAGAGTGAGTGTGAGAGTGAGTGAGAGTAAGAGTGTGAGAGTGAGTGTGTGAGTGAGTGAGAGTAAGAGTGAGAGAGTGAGTGAGTGAGAGTGAGTGTGAGAGTGTGTGAGTGAGCGTGAGCGTGAGAGTGAGCGTGAGAGTGTGTGAGAGTGAGTGTGAGTGTGAGTGAGTGAATGTGAGTGTGAGTGAGTGTGAGAGTGAGTGTGAGTGTGAGTGTGAGTGTGAGAGTGAGTGCGAGTGTGTGTGAGTGTGTGTGAGTGAGTGTGAGAGTGTGAGTGAGTGTGAGAGTGAGTGTGAGAGTGAATGTGAGTGTGAGAGTGAGTGAGTGTGAGAGTGAGTGTGAGAGTGAGTGAGTGTGAGAGTGAGTGAGTGTGTGAGAGTGAGTGTGTGAGTAAGTGTGAGTGTGAGTGTGTGAGAGAGTGTGAGAGTGAGTGTGAGAGTGAGTGAGTGTGAGAGTGAGAGTGAGTGTGTGTGTGTGTGTGTGTGTGTGTGTGTGTGTGTGTGTGTGTGTGTGTGTGTGTGTGTGTGTGTGAGAATGAGATGATGGTGTTTGACATGTTCTGTCTGACCTCTAACCCTACAGCACGTGCTGGTGTCGTTCGGTGATGTGGTGGTGGCCAGTGTCCCGGTGAACCTGTGTGACGCTCACACACACACAGTGAACGTGACGGTGTTCGGGAACAGTTCTGAAACTGTACTGGAGGTGGACGGACGTCTCGCTCAGATCGAGCTGGGGGAGAATGGAGACGCTCTCGATCTCACGTCATCATACAGCACCTTCATAGGAGGCATCCCAGGTAACGGCTCACATCAGTCTCAGTCTCACATCAGTCTCAGTCTCACATCAGTCTCAATCTCACATCTGTCTCTCAATCGCCTCACATCAGTATCGGTCTCAAATCAGTTTCATTCGTCTCACATCAGTCTCACATCAGTCTCAGTCTCAACACAGATTTGTGAAGAATATTTGAGAGAAATAGGCCTTTTGTGTACATAGAAAAAGCCTTAGATCTTTGAGTTCAGCTCATGAAAAATGGGGGCAAAAACAAAAGTGTTGCGTTTAAAAAATTTTTCAGTGTATAATAATCGGACAGACACGTCATAATATAATTTTGCAGTGTATAACTTTATCTTATTTTCTGCAATATATCATGTTTCATATCACCTGAAACGTGCAGCAGGTTTTATTCCAATGCAATTCATGTTTTTCCCACATGACGGTATGTGTTTCGCTTAAAAAAATTATTTGAACTAATTCATGATTTTCGAGAACTAAAATAAGTTTTTAGTGTTTATATTTTTTTCCGGTACTTACAATTATTTCTGAATTTAATATTAAAATTGAACATATACCGATGCGATTTTGTCTATTTTTTTATCCCACTCAACAATGAAATGATCTTAAAACGTGACCCCTGAGATCCCGCTTTCTTTATTGGCCAGTTCCTTCACATGTGGCCTTTAGTCTCATACAGTCAAACCAATATTTACTCACACACCTTCAACATTTCTCACATTATCACAGTTTATTCGCTATAGTTTAGAAAATGGTACTAAAATTTAACTCAGAGTTATCAAATCAGTTTATATTTGACTGGTTTTGTCCGTCCTTCTGTTAGACTGTCTCACACATGAATTATGTTGAATATCTGTGAGCTGTTAAATTACCAGCACTGTTGAATGTTATTTATGTTATTTCTGAATCTGCAGACTCTTGACATGTGCTGAATCTTGTCAAGTCTCCTTCATATATACAGCGCTTTTACCAATATAGATAGTTTCACAGCAGCTTTACTAATGCTGTTTTCTGGTGCAGATGTTTCTCTGGTGTCCACCCCGGTGTCGGCCTTCTTCACGGGATGCATGGACTTGCGAGTGAACGGTCAGATGATGGATGTGGACGAAGCCCAACACAAGCACAACGACATCCGCTCTCACTCCTGTCCTCTGGTGAACACAGAGCAATAACAGAAACCAAACGCCATCGAAGTGCTTTCGACCGCGAGAGGATCCGCTTAATCAGGATCTGATCCTCGTCACAATCGCGTCACGCACATATAGCACAGCCATATTGATGTATTATTACTCACTGACACGCTTACATTAGACCAATCGAACACAAGCTACTGAAGAGTGTGCTGGAAAATACTGTATCTGTACATATGCCACTGTAAAATGCTTTTAGAGGAGGACGATTTAAAAAACAGCCAAGCTCATCAATATAGGCCTTCAAGGCCTCGATGTAGGTGCTCAACTTCATCATCATCATCATCATCATCATCATCGTTTCTTTCACTGGTTTGAGTTGTTTTTCTAGTCCCGCGTTTGAGTTTTTTAATCTTGTTTTTATTGTTGAAGTTGTTTTGTATTCCGTTCATGTTCGCTCTGTGTGTGAGACTGAAACGCTTGTTGAAAACAAATAAAGGCGGATGTTGTTATTACGAAAATGTATGTCCTTTAATTCCAGACATTTAGTGGCTCGCGGTAACTAGTGTTACTTTGCTTTACTCTGATACTTACAGGATTCAAAAAAACATAAAAACAAAAGTTCGGATTCACAAATCCCTTTTTTTTTAAGAAAATGTTAAATTTCTTGAGAATATTTAGTTGTTGGGAAAAAAAACTTCTGAACCTTAATATTTTGTGAGGCTATTTCATTTTCTTCAGGGACAGGAAGTGATGTCAGCAGTGACGTCCTAAAAAACACCTCTATTGGGGTGTTTATAGTTCAAAGTTCTCATTCTGTGATGTTATCTTCAAATAAAACACAATGACATTATAAATGAATTTTATAAGGTAAAAAGTGGTTGTTGTATATATGCTGAATAGACACAAAACATGAGGACAATGCAAATACTGCAAACAAAATCACATGGGAAAATCGATTGTGTGCAAGAAAAACCCACATGAATATTTGAACAAAACAATAAATTAATAATCATATCTATTGGGATATTTAAGTTTTAAGTGCCTTTGGACATGAGGAAAAAAACAATTCATATTTTTGTTCAAACAAGAGGCAACACTTTACAACAAGGTCCCATTAGTTAATGCATTAACATTAACCAGTTACAGTAATTATTAACTCTTTCCCCACCAGCATTTTTTAAGTAAAAGTTGCCAGACACCATCAGCATCTTCAACAGAACAAAACATCTTTGTTGAATTATTTTCTGTATGAATATCTGAACATGCAATATATCGAAAGAAAGACCAGAGCCTCTGCTTTTAGAAAACATTTTATTCCAGATTCATGCATTATTTTTATCGACGCTTGAATGTGGGGAAGATTCATCATAAAGCTGAGAAAATTATGTTTTTGTCAAAGTCTTCGTCCGGATGGGATTCAGAACGATGATCATAAACACAGATGGAGTAGATCAAGGCCATCCACACACACACACACACTCTCTCTCTCACTTACACACACACACACACACACACTCACTCTCTCTCTCTCACTTACACACACACACACACACACACACACACACACAGATCAAGGCCATCAACACACACACACACACTCTCTCTCTCTCTCTCACACACACACACACACACACACACACACACACACACTCTCTCTCTCTCTCTCTCACACACACACACACACACAGATCAAGGCCATCAACACGCACACTCTCTCTCTCACACACACACACACACACACACACACACACACAGATTGAGTCCATCATCAAACACACACACACACACACACACACACATACACACACACACACATACACACACACACACACACCGAGTCCATCATCACCTCAAAGCTTCACAGTCGTTTCCTCTTCATGGTTCAACAGCATATAAATCAAAACATTACTGAATGAAGTTTAAAGTTTGATGATCGCGTTATAATTTACATGTGCGTCAGCAAAGCTTCTATCTCTCCTTTCTGCTTCTGGTCTGGAGATTCTGGAAAACTCAGTCAGTGGCCGGGAAAGAGTTAATCTTTTACATTAGTTAATAAAAATCCAACTTTTAATTATTCATGTTAACTAATGGAACCTGTTATGAAACCATATGTGTGTTTTTCAGGAATCTGATATAAACATGTCGACATGAACTTTCTCAGCAAGATTCTCTTCAGACTGATGACTAGATCCTCCCGTAGAAGAAGACTAAAGCACTGTGTTGTGCGCTTGAGTTATGACTAGAGTCGGACACATTTCACAATACAATAGTGTTTAAAACGGATCAAACAATGAAGATCCACCAAAGGATCAGGGAGTTAACCCTCATCCTTCCCTGGAAATTTTTTGACATTTTTTTAAAGATTGAGTGTTCATCGAAGGGGTCCGAGACTACAGGACTTTTGTCGCACTTGAACCACGAATACACCAAAAAATGTAATGGATTTGAGGAGTTTTGTGGTTGAAATATAAAAAAGTAACAAATCCTTCTCTCATGGGTCAATTTGACCCCCTTAGGAATGAATGGAATGCCAGGAATGCTTCAGTACACATAGAAACACCTAATAATGCTCAAAATGCAAACTAAAAATGCTCAAACTTTAACAAAAAAAATGATTGTATAATGTGTACATGTGTATCTGAATGCACACTGAAGAGAAACTGGCTTTAGGACCCAGAGGAACAGCTCATTTACTCCATATAGAGATATAAGCCCATCTAGAGTCAGGAAATATCATCTTATATTATTTATTTTCCTCAAGAAGTCAAAGACACACAATATGAATTTTTAAGTTATTTTGAATTTAAGTTGAAAGAATTTGAGGAATGTGCTTAAATTACTATTTATTATTTATTAATCAAAACTAGTTATTTAAAGGTAAATAAAATTAAAAAATGACAAAAAAAATCTCCCAAAAAAATTGCATAAAAAAAATAGAAAAAATATTATCAAAATGAAATAAAATAAGATTTCTGGACAAAAAAAAAGTAAGTATAATTTTAGGGCTTTGGGTCATGATGAGCCGGGAGGGAAGGATCTGTTCCAAAACGCGAGGGAAGGATGAGGGTTAAACAAACCCTAAAGTTACCCTATAGTTTTGGAAACTACCGAAGAACAACATCGATCACATTTGCTACGAGAAACACTGACGATTACAGAGGTAATTAGCGGCGAGTGTCACACAGATCGTCAGGGGTCAGGGGTCAGCGGTCCGGGTGTTTCAGGAGGCGTAGGGAGGAGGCTTCTCGAAGGGCCCTAAGGAGTGAGCGTAGAGCGAGGGAGCGTTTGGAGTCAGCATGTATGCGCTGGTGTCCTGAGACTGGGTTTGGGTCGGTCCGGTCGGGTTCGTCCCGTTCTGAGCCGCCGGTTGAGTCTCATCGGACGGGGAGTTCGAGACTTCGGGAACGGGAAGAGCTGCGGATGGAGCCGGGTAACCGTTCAGATGCTGGAGGACAAACAATCAAACATAACCTCACAGATTAGACCAGATTAAGGCATCGTGTTGACTTTCTAGCAGCTGCCTTCTTTAAACTACATTTTAATCAAATTGTTAAAATGTTAAAAATGTTAAAATGTCTTTTTACAAACAAACAAACAAACTGGAACAAAACCGACCGACGTTTAAATCTGTTAACGGAACAAAACCATCCGACGTTTAAATCTGTTAACGAAACAAAACCGACCGACGTTTAAATCTGTTAACGGAACAAAACCGACCGACGTTTAAATCTGTTAACGGAACAAAACCATCTGACGTTTAAATCTGTTAACGGAACAAAACCATCCGACGTTTAAATCTGTTAACGGAACAAAACCGACCGATGTTTAAATCTGTTAACGGAACAAAACCGACCGACGTTTAAATCTGTTAACGGAACAAAACCATCCGACGTTTAAATCTGTTAACGGAACAAAACCGACCGATGTTTAAATCTGTTAACGGAACAAAACCGACCGACGTTTACATCTGTTAACGAAACAAAACCGACGTTTAAATCTGTTAACGGAACAAAACCATCCGAAGTTTAAATCTGTTAACGGAACAAAACCATCCGACGTTTAAATCTGTTAACGGAACAAAACCGACCGACGTTTAAATCTGTTAACGGAACAAAACCGACCGACGTTTAAATCTGTTAACGGAACAAAACCGACCGACGTTTAAATCTGTTAACGGAACAAAACCATCCGACGTTTAAATCTGTTAACGGAACAAAACTGACCGACGTTTAAATCTGTTAACGGAACAAAACCATCCGACGTTTAAATCTGTTAACGGAACAAAACCGACCGACGTTTAAATCTGTTAACGGAACAAAACCATCCGACGTTTAAATCTGTTAACGGAACAAAACCGACCGACGTTTAAATCTGTTAACGGAACAAAACCGACAGACGTTTAAATCTGTTAACGGAACAAAACCGACCGACGTTTAAATTTGTTAACGGAACAAAACCGACCGACGTTTAAATCTGTTAACGGAACAAAACCATCCGACGTTTAAATCTGTTAACGGAACAAAACCGACCGACGTTTAAATCTGTTAACGGAACAAAACCGACCGACGTTTAAATCTGTTAACGGAACAAAACCGACCGACGTTTAAAACTGTTAACGGAACAAAACCATCCGACGTTTAAATAAATTAACGAAACAAAACCAACCGACGTTTAAATAAATTAACGGAACAAAACCGACCGACGTTTAAATCTGTTAACGGAACAAAACCATCCGACGTTTAAATAAATTAACGAAACAAAACCATCCGACGTTTAAATAAATTAACAAAAAAAACCGACCGATGTTCAAATCTGTTAATAGAAAACTAGCGTGCTACTCCATCATAGGCATAACAGTATGACTTTCTTTAAAGCTGCTTTGAAAGGAAGTGTATTGTGAAAAGCACTATACAATACAAATAACATTGAACTTGACGTTTGAAATAATTTAGTCTCTGTGTTTGCGATTGACCAGTGATGTCATTCTGTATCTAATGAAAATCATTCCCACTCTAATCAATATTCCATGCTGATGTACAGAAGCATTACCGCAGTAATACTCAGCCAGAGACGCTCACCTGCATAGGTAGTGAGTAGTTCGGGTACGCGGGGAGCGTTTGTCCCGACGGGCAGAAGCCGGTGTAGGAGATCAGGTGTTGACTGGGATTGTACAGGATATGAGGGGGCGGAGCCGGACTGGGTGTCATGTGACTGTGAGCCACAGGAGCCTGAACACACACACGTCATGTAAGAGCTGATATCAACTTACTGAGAAGCTGCTCTGTAAATCTGTATTGTATAAGCACTGTAGAAACTGAATTGTGAATGTTATGACACTGAATTGTGAATGTTATGAAACTGAATTGTGAATGTTATGACACTGAATTGTGAATGTTATGAAACTGAATTGTGAATGTTATGAAACTGTGAATTGTGAATGTTATGAAACTGAATTGTGAATGTTATGAAACTGAATTGTGAATGTTATGAAACTGAATTGTGAATGTTATGACACTGAATTGTGAATGTTATGAAACTGAATGGTGAATGTTATGAAACTGAATTGTGAATGTTATGACACTGAATTGTGAATGTTATGACACTGAATTGTGAATGTTATGACACTGAATTGTAAATGTTATGAAACTGAATTGTGAATGTTATGAAACTGAATTGTGAATGTTATGAAACTCAATTGTGAATGTTATGAAACTGTGAATTGTGAATGTTATGAAACTGAATTGTGAATGTTATGAAACTGTGAATTGTGAATGTTATGACACTGAATTGTGAATGTTATGAAACTCAATTGTGAATGTTATGAAACTGTGAATTGTGAATGTTATGAAACTGAATTGTGAATGTTATGAAACTGTGAATTGTGAATGTTATGAAACTGAATTGTGAATGTTATGACACTGAATTGTGAATGTTATGAAACTGTGAATTGTGAATGTTATGAAACTGTGAATTGTGAATGTTATGACACTGAATTGTGAATGTTATGAAACTGTGAATTGTGAATGTTATGAAACTGAATTGTGAATGTTATGAAACTGTGAATTGTGAATGTTATGAAACTGAATTGTGAATGTTATGACACTGAATTGTGAATGTTATGACACTGTGAATTGTGAATGTTATGAAACTCAATTGTGAATGTTATGAAACTGAATTGTGAATGTTATGAAACTGTGAATTGTGAATGTTATGAAACTGTGAATTGTGAATGTTATGAAACTGAATTGTGAATGTTATGAAACTGTGAATTGTGAATGTTATGAAACTGTGAATTGTGAATGTTATGACACTGAATTGTGAATGTTATGAAACTGTGAATTGTGAATGTTATGACACTGAATTGTGAATGTTATGACACTGAATTGTGAATGTTATGAAACTGAATTGTGAATGTTATGACACTGAATTGTGAATGTTATGACACTGAATTGTGAATGTTATGAAACTGAATTGTGAATGTTATGAAACTCAATTGTGAATGTTATGAAACTGTGAATTGTGAATGTTATGAAACTGAATTGTGAATGTTATGAAACTGTGAATTGTGAATGTTATGACACTGAATTGTGAATGTTATGAAACTCAATTGTGAATGTTATGAAACTGTGAATTGTGAATGTTATGACACTGAATTGTGAATGTTATGAAACTGTGAATTGTGAATGTTATGAAACTGAATTGTGAATGTTATGAAACTGAATTGTGAATGTTATGACACTGAATTGTGAATGTTATGACACTGAATTGTGAATGTTATGAAACTGAATTGTGAATGTTATGAAACTCAATTGTGAATGTTATGAAACTGTGAATTGTGAATGTTATGAAACTGAATTGTGAATGTTATGAAACTGTGAATTGTGAATGTTATGACACTGAATTGTGAATGTTATGAAACTCAATTGTGAATGTTATGAAACTGTGAATTGTGAATGTTATGACACTGAATTGTGAATGTTATGAAACTGTGAATTGTGAATGTTATGAAACTGAATTGTGAATGTTATGAAACTGAATTGTGAATGTTGTGACACTGAATTGTGAATGTTATGAAACTGTGAATTGTGAATGTTATGAAACTCAATTGTGAATGTTATGAAACTGTGAATTGTGAATGTTATGAAACTCAATTGTGAATGTTATGAAACTGTGAATTGTGAATGTTATGAAACTGTGAATTGTGAATGTTATGACACTGAATTGTGAATGTTATGAAACTGTGAATTGTGAATGTTATGAAACTGAATTGTGAATGTTATGACACTGAATTGTGAATGTTATGAAACTGTGAATTGTGAATGTTATGAAACTGAATTGTGAATGTTATGAAACTGAATTTTGAATGTTATGACACTGAATTGTGAATGTTATGAAACCGAATTGTGAATGTTATGACACTGAATTGTGAATGTTATGAAACTGAATTGTGAATGTTATGAAACTCAATTGTGAATGTTATGAAACTGTGAATTGTGAATGTTATGAAACTGTGAATTGTGAATGTTATGAAACTGTGAATTGTGAATGTTATGAAACTGTGAATTGTGAATGTTATGACACTGAATTTTGAATGTTATGAAACTGAATTTTGAATGTTATGACACCGAATTGTGAATGTTATGAAACCGAATTGTGAATGTTATGACACTGAATTGTGAATGTTATGAAACTGAATTGTGAATGTTATGAAACTGAATTGTGAATGTTATGACACTGAATTGTGAATGTTATGAAACTCAATTGTGAATGTTATGAAACTGTGAATTGTGAATGTTATGAAACTGTGAATTGTGAATGTTATGAAACTGTGAATTGTGAATGTTATGAAACTGAATTGTGAATGTTATGAAACTGAATTGTGAATGTTATGAAGACTCGCCAGGTCTTTGAAGGCTCCCAGTACGGCAGCGGTGATGATTCCCAGAAACACACCGAGAACGTTGAGCGTCACACAAGCCCACATCAGACGGTACAGATTCACCACGTCCCAGCAGCTGCTGACGCCCGTGAACTCGTAGTAGTGCACGTGATAGTCCACACTAACACACACACACTGTTACTGTACACACACACACACACAGTGCTGTAACACACAGGGACTCACGAGCGTCACTCACCTGTCGCAGTTGAATAAGTCACAGCAATAGCAGGTGTTGCTCTTCACCTTCACTTTACACTCTTTACCGTAGGCATTACAGGGAACCTGATCACAGAACAGCAACACAAGCTCTTTAAACTTGACATTGTGTGTTATGAATATTGTAGATTTTGAATATTGTAGATTTTATGACAGACTGCTTGTGATGTTCCTCATGTTGGATAATTGTTTGACAAATGAATAAACTGAAATGGAAATGTATATTGAATGACATTGATCCATTAATACTAACACCTTCTCTTCTATTCTATATCTATCAATCTACTGTATCTATCTATCTATCTATCTATCTATCTATCTATCGATCTATAAAATAA
>CM038623.1:56597492-56657492 GCA_021554675.1 Leuciscus idus
TTTCCAGTTTATCACTGTGAAGCTTCTTTGGAAATCTATTGTATAAAGCGCTATAGAAATAAAGCTGACTTGAAGTTGAGCAAATGAGCTGATATTCTGATGACGAGCATTTAAAATAAAACTCAATGACACATAAAATAAAGTTAAATCTATAATCTAACGTGTGTGAGTTCAGAGTCAGTGTCTGTCAATCAATCATAAGTGCTGTGAAACATGATTAACCCCGAGCGCTAGCTAACATCCTCTCATGCTAACCGCACATCACAGATCAACATCCATCACTCGTTAAATGAGCTATTAAACGACTGCAGATTTACGGCCGTGTCGTTTTCCTGCTTAATTACGCTAACTAAATTCATTGGTGATAAACGAACCGGAGGAAAACATCACATGACCTCCAGAACAAGCCAATAAAACGAGTCCTCTGAGCTCATTAAACCTGAGACCAACACTGGCCTCGATCCAAACCACATCATCTCTCAGAATTACTGCAAGTCACTGATGATGATCAGAGTTAATCACGTCACGACTACTGAACTACCAGCATCAGTGCTTCAACCATAGGGGGTGGTGGGGGATGATGGGAAAAATACATATAATCACTTAAGGCGAGACACTACAGTACAATTCTTAACTAGCAGATATCACCATGAAACTTTCCCAGTTGATTACCTACATTAAGATGAGAAAAAAATGTATTACAAGTTTTCTGTAATTTAATGTTTAAATATGCAAATTAGGCAATATCTAATTAAATATGCACTCATTTGCATATATTTAAAAAAACGGAATCTGAGTATTGGATAAAGCCAGGTTAAAACAATTTTTTTCATTGTGTTCACATATTAGATTACCGAGGGATTTCTGGATATCTACTTTTGTTATCCTGTAAATCAGAATATACTGTCAATAGCCTTAAAAAAAAGATTTTCGCCATGTTTTTTGGAATAAAATGTTATATAAATCAGGCTAGGAATAATATATTTACAAATCCCACAGTAAATGTCTTCATAATATAACTAGGTGAAAGACTGGAGAGTTTGGTGTATATCGGTGCTGCTGAAGTGGAGATTTCAGACTTGGAGAATGAGAGAAAAGTCATTTTGAGAAAACGGGCTTTAAAGATTTATCATCAGCCAATGAGATTGCGCATTCAGCCCTTTTACTTTCACGATTGGTTGCTGATAGACAGGAAATTACCATATTTGGATGCGACAGCATTGTACAGGAGAGAGAGAGCTTTCCAGCGGTGTGTGTGATGACAGGGAGCAGACAGAGATCGCGGAGCAGCGGGAGGATTAAGAACGCCAACTTTTGTTGAATTTATGAGAAATCTACAGACGCAAACAGACAAAGTGTGGTAAAATAAAGACCTAAATGTGTATTTCGCACTTTTTTTCACCACAAGTCTGAAAGAAGACATGCTATTGAAGACAAATATCCCAAAATCTCAAAATTGACCAGTAAAAAAAAAAAAAAAAAAAAAAAAAACTGTTTTTGCCTGCCGTGTCTCGCCTTAAAAAGTTTTTTTTCCCTGTAATTTATTAAAATGTTTGTACAATTATTATTACCCCTATGTGTTTTTTTTCATGCATATTTGTTAGTATGTTTTATTTGTTTGCATTTTTAAAAAAAAATTGTAAAATTGTAATTACAGATCATCTGTTAAAATACCAAATAAAAAGATTTAAACATGAACAAGTATTTTAAAATGTAATTTGATCTAATTACAAGCACTTCATTTTTGGAATCTGATGACCGTACACAGTCCAGATTACATGTAATCCTGCATGTAGTTTGAGTTCTCTCTAACTAAAGCTTTTCAGGTGCTCGATTTGTTTATTAATGGCATTTTCAAGTTTCAAGTTTGTTTTATTTATAAAGCACATTTAAATCAGCAAGTACAGCTGACCAAAGCGCTGAACAACACCAACCACGGAGAAACACACATTCATGACAGAGACTCTCAGTGACGGGAAAGCCAAGGGAAAACAAATGTTTTAAGAGACTATGAAAATCAACCATGCTTTTATTATAGTAAAAGTGCAGTAACCATTGTTTTTGGGCAGATTGAGTAGGCTACCACAGTTTTACAACAAATACCATGGTTAAACTATGGTTAGTGTAACAAAACCATGGTTCATTTTTAGTTATCATGGTTTAACTATAATAACCATGTTTTTTTGGTTTTATTTGTAGTAAAACCATGGTTAATCTTCGTAAGGGTAGTTAAAAACATTTAAAAATAGTGTGCCGATCTGATATCCGCCGGAAGCGATAGCGATAGCAATAGCGATAGCAATAGCGAAGGCTCGATCTCTATCTATGCTTTAATGGTGATCTGGGGACAGAGAGAAGTCTCGTATCACCTGACCTCAGATGATGTCCTGGTGTAGATAGAGTTGATCAGACTAATAGCTCAGTGCCAGATTATTAAAGGATTTGAAAACATAAAGAAGAATTTTAAACTCAATTCTAAAATTAGCCAAAGCAAGGATTTCAAAATTGGAGTAACGTGATCAAATTTACGTTTGCCTTTGTGGAGTTTTGCAGTAATTGGAGACGAGCGATGGAGGATCTGAACAGAGTAAAGAGAGTTGCAATAATCCAAACGAGACGTAATGAGATGTAGGTTTTCTCCGAGAGAGAGAGAGAGAGAGAGATAGAGAGAGATAGAGATAGAGATAGAGATAGAGATAGAGAGAGAGAGAGAGAGAGAGGGAGATAGAGAGATAGAGATAGAGATAGAGAGATAGAGATAGAGAGAGAGATAGAGATAGAGAGAGAGAGAGAGAGAGAGAGAGAGATAGAGATAGAGATAGAGATAGAGATAGAGATAGAGATAGAGAGATAGAGATAGAGATAGAGATAGAGATAGAGATAGAGAGAGAGAGAGAGAGAGAGAGATAGAGAGAGAGAGAGAGAGAGAGAGAGAGACGTAGCTGAAGAAAACAGGAGCTAATAACCACATTTTATTTGTTTTTCAAATCTGATCCCAAAACACACTTAAGTTCCTAATGCAGGACGAAGTGAAGAGCAAGAGCAAGATAGTCCAGTTCCTGCTTCAGTTCCCCGAGTTCACATGAGGGACAAACACTATAAACTCAGTTTCTGACTCATTCAGAAATAAGACATTTTGAGAGAACCACATTTTCTCTTTATCTAGGCATGAAAAGAGGTTTCAGAGCAGCGTGTTTGTTTCAAGGTTTGTGTTCTCGAGCTCTAAACACGGTGTGTGTTAGCGGCCGCTAAGTTAATCACTAATGATCTTTACAATGGAAGTGAATCAATCAAAACTAACTTTATCTGGACAATAACTTTATTCTAGATCTGCTGTAAAGCCTAAACACTCTCTGTTACTGTAATCTCCTATTATCACTGTAAAGCTGCTGTGAAACACTGTAGTGTTAAAGCGCTGTATAAATGAGGAGACTCGACACGTTTCAGTTTTTCTGGAGCGATAACCAGGAGCTCCTGAAGAGACGAGTTTGAGAGCGAGACCTACAGACTCTGAACACTGACGCTTTAAAGATGCATGTGAGAAGCTCCATGTCAGAAACTCAACACCGGCTCTCTGCTTACCAGTCACTCCAGTATACCAGTCCAGTTCAGACCAGCTCTACTGACTGACAACATCATGAACCAACGAGGGGGACTGACAATAAGACAGACATGCACGTCTACACACACACACACACACACAGAACTAGAGTAAAGAACAGGAGTCACACACACACACACACACACACACACACACAGAACTAGAGTAAAGAACAGGAGTCACACATACACACACAAACACACACACACACAGGCGCACACACACACAGGCGCACACACACACACACACACACACACACACAGGCGCACACAGGCGCACACACACACACACACAGCTGCCTTTGTCACCATTGGCTTTTGTCTTGCTTAGTTGGGGACATTTACATTTAATTTAATATTCAACAATATTATTGATCTCCTGCACTGACACCATTATATGAGAACTGAACTGAGCTGGACGATGACATCACGGTTTTCTCCAGAGCGGCTATATATATATATATGAACTAATAACTTTTTAACAACAAAAATGAATCTGAACTTCACTGAACTTACTTAAGCTGGACTGTGACGCTATTTTCTTCTAGAAACAAACTTAGTTGCATTCATGAACTGAACGATTCTGATTCAAAAACACGCGTGAACTGAGTCGTGAAGAACTGAACGATTCTGATTCAAAAACAAGCGTGAACACTGAGTCGTGAAGAACTGAACAACTCTGATTCAAAAACATGCATGAACTGAACAATTCTGATTCAAACACGCATGAACACTGAGTCATGAAGAACTGAATGATTCTGATTCAAAAACACGCATGAACACTGAGTCATAAAGAACTGAACGATTCTGATTCAAACACGAATGAACACTGAGTCGTGAAGAACCGAATGATTCTGATTCATTAACAAATCCATTCATGATTCTTTGATGGAAGAATGATTAAAATGTTCTTCACACTAGGAATAACATTGTCTTTTAAGAACTCTTCACTGAAAGGTTGCGAGTGTCTCACTTTTTCTCTAACCAAGCACTACATAATGGATGATGCTTGAGGATCTTGTTCTCTGAGGCTGAAGGTGATGATACAAGAACATCTGAATCATCATCATCCTGACGGCTCGTTCTATTACAGTCGTGATTCTGCAGCGTTTGACCTCCAAACTCTCTGGCAACAATGTTCTGGTCACTTCCTCTAATCTCCGAGGGGTCAGAGGTCACGGGACTGTGTCTTCAGGAAATGAAACCTAAAGCTGCAGTGTGATACGGGCTGTTGCACATTAATGTGTTCATCTGAGCGCCTGGTCTCAGCTTACTGTGTGTGTGTGTGTGTGTGTGTGTGTTGTACCTATAGAACCGCCTTGTGTAATGGAGCATGTGCATGTTGATTTTGTGAATGAGTGTGTGTGTGTGTGTGTGTGTGTGTGTGTGTGCTCATTAAATGTTAAAGGCTGTACTGGGATCAGAACTCAGGACACAACAGAAGCCTAAATCACACACGGACGTCACACAGACTAACGACACGTCTCCATGGTTACAGACACACAACTTCCCTTCACCACGGTATCATTCTGATGGAGTGTGTGTTAGCAACCACATTGAATGCATTAGTCACATAGCAACACCTTAATGCATTAAATGTGGTTGCTAAGGTGTTGCTATGTGGCAGTAATGTGTTAAGTGTGGTTACTACTGAGTGTGACTAATGCATTCAATGTGGATACTAAGGTGTTGCTATGTGACCAATGCGTTCTGTGTGGTTGCTAGGGTGTTGCTATGTGACTAATGCATTCAATGTGGTTGCTAAGGTGTTAATATGTGTCTGCAATGTGTTCTGTGTAGTTGCTAGGGTGTTTCTGTGCGACTAATATGTTCAAAGGCATACTAAGGTGTTGCTATGTGTCTGCAATGTGTTCTGTGTGGTTGCTAGGGTGTGTCTATGTGACTAATGCATTCAATGTGGATACTAATCTGTTGCTCTGTGACTGTACTGTGTTCTGTGTGGTTGCTAGGTTGTTGCTTTGTGAATGCTTTGTGACTAATGAGTTCAATGTGGTTACTAAGGTGTTGCTATGTGACTAATATGTTCTGTGTGGTTGCTAGGGTGTTGCTATGTGACTAATGTGTTCAATATGGTTACTAAGGTGTTGCTATGTGACTAATGTATTCTGTGTGGTTGCTAGGGTGTTGCTTTGTGACTAATGCGTTCAATGTGGTTACTAAGATGTTGCTATGTGACTGTAATGTGTTCTCTGTGGTTGCTAGGGTGTTACTATGTGACGAATGCATTCAATGTGGTTGCTAAGGTGTTGCTCTGTGTTGTGTGGTTGCTAGGGAGTTGCTGTGACTAATGTGTTCAGTGTGGTTACTAAGGTGTTGCTATGCATGCAGCTGTAATGTGTTCTGTGTGGTTACTAGGGTGCTGCTATGTGACTAATGCATTCAATGTGGTTGCTAGTCACATAACAACACCCTAGCAACCACACGTAACACATTAGTCTCATAGCAACACCTTAGCAACCACACGTAACACATTATAGTCTCATAGCAACACCTTAGCAACCACACTGAACACATTACGGTCACATAGCAACACCTTAGCATCATGCCTGTGAGTTTTAGATAGGCAAACGTCTGGTGATGATCAGGACAGGCACTGAAGGAAGGACGCAGCTCCATTAGCTTCATCTAGCCATCAATGCTAATCTGATTCATCTAAAACTTCACCTGATCTGTCAGCCAATTACGCTCAGCATTACTGAGCGTGTGTCCAATCGCGCTCATCGATCTGACAGCGGATGTGCCTCGTGTTCCCTGGTGTAAACTCAGTTTACTGGCCCATCTCTCACGAGTAATACTATCCGAACTATATTTCACAAGGACAGAAACAAACAGCACCTGAAATACACAGGCTGTAATTGTATTGACGAGCCATTATGTCCCTCAGAGAGCCGATACACCGCGACTAAAATAGACCGTAAAGACATGTTCTGGCTGGTTTTGATCTGGTACTCACCATCGGTCTGCGATTCTCCACCACGTTCAGACCAACGACTCCCAGGAACGCTCCGAAGCTCAGCTGCCATCAACAAGAGAACAACAACAACACAGTTGATTCAGCATGCAGTAATAACTCGACTTCATCTTTTAGCCAAATAATGACAGACTTTAAAGGTGCAGTGTGTAACCTCTACCAGCATCTAGTGGTGAGGGTGTGAACTGCACCCAACAGAAGTTGGTCGGTGGCCGACAGGAAGTGATGTCATCGTCTGAGACGGCAGAGAGTAGCCAGTTACACAATGAGGATTCTTTACAAAGATAAATTAAGAAATTATGTTTAATTATTCAGTAAAACTATGTTATTGCGAATATTATTGTGACTTGTTCATCATTGTGTCAGTGTTTTATTCGCTGACTTTAGTTCACTTCTTTACATGAAGAACAACATAGTGACGAAACACATTTGTCCGTTCAGGGCCACCGTAGAAACATGTGGATGTAAGCGGACCCGCGGTGTGTGTAGAGAGAAATGCCTCATTCTAAGCTAATAAACACATAACGCTTCATTATGTAAGGTCTTTATACACCACTGAAGACACAGTTATGTTTATGATATTGCATTTCTGTCGACCAGAGTCGATCAGGCCTATACACACACTACTCAAGCTGCATAGGGCCCCGTAAATTACTCAAGGCCCTGCCTACCCCTCGCGTCAATCAAAGTTTACAACATCGCTGAGAAACTTAAGCAGAACTATCCTTCTGGTCACGAAAAGAGAGAAAAAAAACACCATGAGAGTGAATTCACCCTTCGCAGGGAGTTTGATTGACAGGCGATCTGACCAATCATAATCCGCCATCTGCCATTTTCTTCCGAAAAAGCGAAATATCTTAATTTGTGTTCGAAGATGAACGAAAGTCTTGGAACAACATGAGGACGAGTAATTACTGACAGAACTTTCATTTTTGGGTGAACTAAACCTTTAAACCACACAAATGGGTAACATGGCTCATGGCTCAGGGGTCAGGGGTCACGAGGGCCCCAGGGTCGGGTCATGATCGGCTCCGCTGTCGACAGATCCTCCTGTATATTACACACTGCACCTTTAAGGCTCAAACCGCGGCTGTCCTGGTGTTTTATGGCACTAATGAAAGGACAAAACAAAGAGTTCATTAAAGTAATTGAAGCTCACTATAATCCCGGGATAGTATCCAGACACCGCCACGTTATCCGTGTGTGTGGCCGACAGGAGCCCGACCACCAGAACCAGAACCGAGAGTCCGAACAGAGACACCGAACACCAGAGAGCCGTCCGCCGGCGCTTCACGAACACATCTGCACACACACACACACACACACACGAAGCCTTCACTGGGAGACACTAGTTTACACATATTGCCAGAAAACATAAACTATATTATCGCTCAGCCCTAAAAGCATTATAGACACCCACGCATGACGAGTGACCTCTGACCCGAACACATGACCTCTGACCCAACGCATGACCTCTGACCCGACGCATGACGTATTGACGAACGCAGAGGATCGGGGCAAAATAAAACACCGGTCACGAATTAGAGTCTAAAAAGAGGATTTTTTAAAGAGAAAAGTGGGAGGAGCTTGAGTTTGTTTGAACCACGAGAGGCGTCGACTTTCACCTGAGCTTACCATACTCCTACATCATGCGTGGGGTCAGAGGTCACTCTTCCGCCGGAACTAGACTCGTGTACGGCTGTTACCGGAAGCCAGTGATTACATTTATAAAGATATAAACATGGATATGTTTCTTCAGAAGGCCTGTATTAACCCCTGCAGGAGTGTGCATTACTGATATGATGATGGAGGCACGTTTCAGGGCTGCAATTATATAAACTCTCATTATAAAGCTGGGAAGAGCCAGGATATATGTAATATAACTCTGAAGTGTTCGGCTGGAAGAAGAGAGTCATGTACAGCTGACATGAGAGCGAGTACATGATCGGATTATCTTCATTTTTGGACGAAATATCCGTTTAAACTTTAAAGGGACATTCCGTGTGATGATTTTGCTGAAATATGGTAATGTTACTGTTAAATGTTCTCTGATCTGAAACAAGTAACATTTAAAATCCGTTAAACAAACATCCAACTAAAATGTTTCAGAAAATGTAAAACATCCAAGAAAAAAACGTTCCATGAACGAATGTATTGAACGAACGTTTGTTCATTTATTCGAGAACGTTCCGTGTTTGCAGGATTACAGCAAATCTCGTGTATATCGACGCAAAACGTGAACTATACGCGACTATATGAAGATATCATAAACATTAATATCTGTAAAACTGCCGGGAAATTATTTTTTATACACAAATACAATTGGCTTGACTGAAATCTCTGACATTAGAAAAACAAAACGGACAGTAAACGTGTAAAACACTGATATCTGTCAAACACACCAATGCAAAACTCTATCATATGCATAACTGAGGCTTAGAAATAAAACAAGTTCAATTAACTTCATGCATACAAGACAACTATTAGATAAATATAACTTAGTTTCTCAATGGAATAATTGCACTTTTTAAATAAATGAAATGTTTTTTTAAATACATGAAACTTATATAAATAAAGAACATTAAAAAAACGCAGTCTTTATTCTTAATTAAGTAAACTTCTCATCACAGATGCTCTTCTGATGTACGGTTATTAACAGATCTCATCATGTTATCATGAGAACACACGCTCCTCTAATAACATGATGATTAGTGTATGATTATAACTCTGCTCACCTGCTGTATCTGCGCTGGTCTGCGGCGCGTTCTGCTGCATCGCGTCCGATGTTACACACACACTCACACACACACACAGAGAACCTTATCCACAAAATAAAGTTTGTATTTTCCTCCGTGTTTATTATAATTCCTCTCAGGTAAAGTGTCGCGCGCGGGACTCACAACACAAACTCACGCGACTGAGGAGCTGACGGTGACGCACGAGCGGGGCGCGCACACACACACACACACACACACGCACACACGCACACACACACACACACACTCTATTTTACGGGCTAAAAAAGAAATTAATACGGAGCTTAAAGCCTGATGTAAAGTTTTTCAAGACAGTCTTTGAATGACAACTTGCCTAAAAACATTTTAAAAACAGAAAAATATGCTTATTCCAGACTCGATTGATTTTTATTATTTAATCAAACGCTTTTATTTTAGTTTAAATCAAATGTATTTACTCAATGTTTTTATCTTTTTTTTTTTTTTACGCTTTCTTTTAAGCCCAGTTTAAATTTCATGAAGGAAACCATGAACACTTGATCCACCTGAAACACAATGGATTTCAATAATCAAGCAGAGAAATACTGAAATCAGAGCTTTGATAAAGTATTAGGTAAACTTTTGATCAGGGAGAAAAAAATCAACACTAAACACATTAACATTTAAAACACTGACTTTATTAACATTTAAAACACTGACTAAAGTCAAACATGTTTAACATAAAACAATCACAACAGAACATAAAAAAAAGATGAAAAGAAGTTCGTAAGAGAATCAGAAGCTCCAGCTGTGAAGATGATCAGTGATGAGTGACAGGCAGTGATTGAGTTCAGAAGATCGTTCATGTTAGCGTTCACATTAGCATCGGGGTCATCACTGCGTCGGACAGGCGTTAGCATCGGGGTCATCACTGCGTCGGACAGGCGTTAGCATCGGGGTCATCACTGCGTCGGACAGGCGTTAGCATCGGGGTCATCACTGCGTCGGACAGGCGTTAGCATCGGGGTCATCACTGCGTCGGACAGGCGTTAGCATCAGCGTCATCACTGCGTCGGACAGGCGTTAGCATCGGGGTCATCACTGCGTCGGACAGGCGTTAGCATCGTGTTAGCATCGGGGTCATCACTGCGTCGGACAGGTGTTAGCATCGGGGTCATCACTGCGTCGGACAGGTGTTAGCATCGGGGTCATCACTGCTTCGGACAGGTGTTAGCATCCGGGGTCATCACTGCGTCGGACAGGCGTTAGCATTGACGTTAGCATCAGCGTCGTGCTCTGAGGCAGAAGCGCTGGGAAGCTGCCACCAGTCGTCTAGCGTAGCGGCGCTCGATCTCACGCCTGCGCTGGACTCTGAAACGACATTCATTTCAATTAATCATTATGAAATTACAGTAATTTAGCAGCTCTACAGGAGACAGTCATTATTCAGATCCATTTATTCAATTACTACGTTCAATACTGCAAATTCATCAATTATGAAAAATTCTATTAATATTATTCAGCTCAGTTCAGATAGATGTTGATTCAATTAAGTTTAATTGGCTTCAATGTTACAAAGTTCAATTAGTAGAGATGCTTTACAGCAGAGTTGAATTTTTCATTATTATTCAATTTTGAAACATTAACGCCGTTATTGAACTGAATTAAATCAACACTGAACTGAATTAAATCAACACTGAACTGAATCGATCTGAATGACGCCGCCATTGTGTTTAGAGATTAACTGAATTTTTCATAATTGATGAATTATTGTGGTGTTCTCATGCGAGTGTGTCAGTGGGGTCAGATCAACAACACTTTATGAGTATTAATCATCTTTTAAACCTCAAATAGTGAAAGAAATGAAACTCCATTAAGTGACTGTGACAGAAACCGTGTCTGAACCAGAAGAGCTAAACGTGAGACTCTCTCCCCGACGACACACAACCCGGCACTCAGACGTTAATATTCATATTCTGCAGGATACTACTTTATTTCCCTGGTTCCTTCTACTCCTCACCAGACCCAATGTGAAACACCGTGTCCCAAAAGCAAGTTAGTGACCACACACACACACGTGCAGTTTACCCTCGTCATCAGTGTCAGAGGAGTCCAGGAGCGGCCCAGCCGACGAACACGACACCTCTGACATCACAACACACACACACACACAGCGCATGTAAAACTCCTGTGCCAGACATCCACATAAATCAATATCACGATACGGCTTAGTGCGATTGCACGTCATGTACGCGCCTGACGTGTGTGTGTGTGTGTGTGTGTGTGTGTGTGTGTGTGTGTGTGTGTGTGTGTGTGTGTGTGTGTGTGTGTGTGTGTGTGTGTGTGTGTGTGTGTGTAGGAGCAGTGCCACGCTTTACTCTGGAACCAGCAGCGCATTTGTGTATTTGACAGCAACCCGTCAAAATAAAAGCTTGATATTCACCATTAGAAAATTAAGACGTAAATATAAGTATAATTTCAGTAAAATAAAATGACTATGTAAAATGTATTGTTTAATATTTTTATTTAATATTAAATCACAATAAATTCTATTGTAACTTTAAAGCCATCAGAATTAAAAAAAAAATTACTTTTCACAGAAACGGCAAGTAACGAAAATGGTATTATTCTCTTATAAAACATACTCCAATAATATTTGTTTTATGTATAACTTAATATTTTAATGACACTGAAGCTTTTCCTTTAAAAAAGAAAAAACTGAAGTTGCTTTTTTTAATAGTGAAATTAATTTATTATTTATTTATATTAGAGCTGCACGATTCTAGGATACACTGAGAATCACGTTTTCATTGTTTCAAATAGAGATCAGAAAAAAAAACAACAACAAAAAATAAATATTCACTAGAGGTTCTGACAAAAATATTAAATGCAAAATTAAATTAGAATGAATATTTAAAGAAAATTGGTTTGGACGAATGATTCAATGACTCACTCAAACACTCATAACTGGATGAATCTGCGTTTTTTTTAACAAATTCATTGTCATTTAGGAATAAGATCCCGATCCTTAAACGATTAATCAAGCAGCTCTAATTGGCATTTTCCATGCAGATGAACTCAATAAATCACCCGCTTGTTCTAGAATGATTCAGTCTTTCCAAATGTCATCTGGAGAAAGTTCCAGTGTCTTCACAGAAAAACTAAATCTCTCCGCGTCAGTTCGGCGTTTCCCCTAGGAGTGGTAGACCTCGAGTCTGGAGCTGAAGTTCATGCATACGTGTCCTCGTACAGGCAAAAACCAGTGCGAGCATCATTCGAGCTTCAGTGTGTGTATGTGTGAGTGTGTCTGTGTGTTGGACCATTTTTCCTGCCGACCAAAATTTCGTTATTTTAAATGTAGGCGCGTTGCGCGTGGCAAGCGCACTCATAATGAGACGCCGGCGCGACCACAACATTGCCCAACATCAATGGCAAACGTAATGCAAGCGGAACGAAACTGCTGGTTATTGTGTGGTTGAAGGACCGTTTATCAGTTTGGACCAGTGCAGCGCGAGCCGATCGTGATCATGTGACACTGTTACTACACAGCGCTAATAAGAGATCCAGTAAAGAAAGCATTTGAATTCTCCACAGAAGTAATAACATCACTGCGAGATCTAGTGACAAACATTCACATTTCTCCGTTATTAACGGATCAAACAGCGCTGACGTGGAAACCTGGAAGAAACATTGTGCCATGAATGAACTATCCAGTGTCCACAGATCAGCAACATTCACCATGGATTTACTGTAGTAACACTCACTGCAACCATGGAAGTTTGGCAGGAATAGTAGGCTATAATGCCTTCAAGTAACATTACGTCGGTTTTATTTTTACATTATGAATACAATTGCTGCCCTCAAATGTTAATCTGAACTAAAATAAACCTTTGTTTATAACTACTACAATATTACATTTCATTTTTTCCAAGGAGCTGTTTTGTTTTATATGCTCCTAAGAAGTCAATTATAGCTCTAGAATTGCTCAAAGTAAAAAATAAATAAATAAAAATTAAATCAAGGAAATTTCTCTGGCATTTCTTTATTTTTGCTGTATCAAAAACGTATCGGACCGAACCGTGAATTTTGTGAACCGTTACACCCCATATATATATATGTATGTGTGTGATTGTTTGACTGGCAGGGGAAACGGGAAAGTGCAGTGGTTTGGTCAGGGCTGGTTATGGCGGTGCAGAATGAGTACCTGGAACGGTCCCGAGGCTGGAGTTGTCGAAGAACTGAGTGGGATGGCCGAGGGAGATGGGAACGCTGGAGCGCGTGTCGAAGATCTTGCTCTTGGGAGAGTCGAGGAAGGCTCTCTTCGGGGAGTTGAGCTCAGTCTCGCTCAGCGGCGGCTGCCGTTTCTTCGGTGTACATGGAGCGTCTCTCACGCTCTCCTTGATCTTATACGCTCGACGCTTCCACTTGTGGAGCTCCTCCTGCTGCTTGCTCACCAGACTACAGGAGGAGGGACACAGGGCAGATTAGGGTTAGGGGACACACACAGATCGAGTTTTGGATCGGATTTTTTATGTTTTTACAAGAAGTCTCTTCTGCTCACCAAGGCTGCATTTATTTGATTAAAAAAAGAAAAGGAAAAAAAAAAAGTCAAATATTATGACGATTTAAAATGACTGTTTTCTATGTGAATATATATAGTAAAGTGTAATTTATTCCTGTGATCAAAGCTGAATGTTCAGCATCATTACTCTAGTCTTCAGTGTCACATGATCCTTCACAAATCATTCTAATATGATGATTTGATGCTCAAGAAACATTTATGTGTTGAAAATAGTTCATATTTTTGTGGAAACTGACATACATTTTATTTTTCTGGATTCTTTGATGAATAGACAATTCAAAAGAACAGCATTTATTAGAAATAGAATCTTTTGTAACATTATAAATGTCTTTACTGTAACTTTTGATCAATTTAATTAATCCTTGATTAATCCTTTTTTTCTCAATAATGTTGCTATGCTGATGACCACATCATCTAGAGTCACTCCTGTTCTCCGTTCACACACTGAAGGCTTATTGAGAGGATTCAGGGCGTCACTGAAACGTAGTGATTTAATGAAGAGATGTTTCAGTGCGGTTACCTCTCAAACTGAGCGTTCTTCTTCTGAAGCTCCTCGATCTTCTTCTCTTTGAGGGATGGTACCGCTCTGGGATTTGAGCCCAACTTCAGGTCAAACTCGTCACCGTCTGCGACTGCAGAAGACATTTACAACACTTATATAAAGTCACATGACCTCAACACTGAATCTGTTTCTCTCTTAAAGGGCTAGTTCACTAAACAGTGCAATCAGAGCCCATCTACAGAGAGCCTGGCCACTCCCTATTAAGTCCAATTGTACCAAATTGTGGTTGTAGTTCCACCAGAGCTCCACTGGGGGCGATCGCCCATGAGTGCAGAATGAATGTGAGTCTATGGGGCTAGACGGCTAAATTTGTCTCTTTCACTCTATTGCCGTTGAGAAATCTCAGATTTGATTGTAGGTTTTGCAAGTTCAACATGGGTTATAGGTCGAAAGTTGAATGAACGAGTTCTTATGTCCTTTCAATTTCTTACAGGTTGAGTTGTTGCCTATAACACACTAGCATTCTGCTAATGAACGCTGATTGGTCAGTGAAGGACTGATTACAACCAGAGAAACCGCTTGATGTATGTGACCGTGTGTGTATTTTCGGCGTGGTCTTTTAAAACAAAACAAAAACTCTTCTAGCACGTGTATTTAGCCTACCTGTGTCGGCTGTGTTGTGGGTTTACCTGTGTTACCTGTGTCGGCTGTGTTTACCTGTGTCGGCTGTGTTTACCTGTGTCGGCTGTGTTTACCTGTGTCGGCCGTGTTTACCTGTGTCGGCCGTGTTTACCTGTGTCGGCCGTGTTTACCTGTGTCGGCCGTGTTTACCTGTGTCGGCCGTGTTTACCTGTGTCGGCCGTGTTTACCTGTGTTTACCTGTGTCGGCCGTGTTTACCTGTGTTTGGCTGTGTTTAGCCGTGTTTACCTGTGTCGGCCGTGTTTACCTGTGTCGGCCGTGTTTACCTGTGTCGGCCGTGTTTACCTGTGTCGGCCGTGTTTACCTGTGTCGGCTTACCTGTGTCGGCCGTGTTGTCGATGCCTCGAGAGAAAAGCTCCAGAGTGACTGAAGGATTGCTGTAAAGCAGTATCTCTGGTCGTACGATGTGTATGACGTCATTTACATTTTAAAAGACTTTTTAAAGCAAATAAGTGACTCTAAAAAAATCTAACACCCAGCAATGTGTAATTTCTTTGCATCTCCTTTCGAATACAACATTCAAATTACTAGACAAATTATATCCTGAGAAAAGTGGATTTTGAGGGGTATACCGCCATAGACCTCCATTCATTCTGCACTCGTCATGTGAGCGCCCTCATGTGGAACAAGAGTGGAACTGCAACCAGTTCAGAAGCCGGAAGTTTACTGAGAGTGGAAGTTCTCCCCTTACGGCGCTGATCCACTTGTCCGACACGACTGTCGCGTGATGTCGCGACGCCTCCCCACATTGGTACATTGATGGGCGTTTACCGCTATGGGCGTGGTTTTGACCGAGCGGGAAATGTAGCATATTAGAACAGAGGACCTGCGAGAGACTTTCCTCTGTCTCCATATGCTCTACTACTATTGGATAGTCGCGCCGCGTTTAACGGAATTCACTTGCATAAAGATGGGCATCGGCCAGCTTTTTGACGCGCAGCATTTTTCCAAATGAAGCGCCGCCTTCCCAGAATGCTTTGCGGGCGCGTCAAAGTCGCTTGACGTCACCCATAGGAATATAGTGGAGAGCGTCGCGACAGAAGTGTCGCACGGACAAGTGGATCAGCGCCGTTAGACATTCTCTGGTGCAATCCATCAAACTCACTGTAGTTCGGTCCCTCACAGCCTCGTTTTTTTATTACTCCGTGATAAAAATCAAGCATGCTCTACAGAATCAATGGTTGGTTGCTGTTTTAACGGTGAGAAGCAAGTTAAACTATAAGAGTAATTTAAAAAGATAAATTTGCATAAGATAAAAATGAATTCAGGGTCTTTTAAAGCGTTTCACCATGTGATCAATCGTTTTTTAGACTCTTACATGACTGCTCATCGTCCTGCTGCACCTTCCTCAGGGTCTCCTTCAGCTTGCGGATGACATCGGCTCTGTGCTCCAACATGGAGCTCATCTGAGCGATTCTAGAAGGAAAGAATCACAGGAGAACGTTACACACGCTCTTCCCAGTTTCCGGATCTCCACGATGCTAATAAACCGGCTTCAGTCTGTATTACAGCACGCACTCTTTCTCATGGCTTGTGGAGACCGCGATGTGATCCAGCTCCATTTTGACGAGTTTGTCCTTCATGCCGGCGAGTTCAGCGGCAGCCGGTGTCATGTTCTTCTTAAACAGGACCTGCGGGACAAATTTAAGGAAAAATACCAAGCATGAAGTGGATACGGAGAGAAACCCAAGGTGAAAACCATCTGATGGTACAGCAGCCGTGACACTATGTGAGTTTAACTTTATTTGCAAATGTTTTATGTGATATTCCAGTCACTTCCTGGGAAACTGGCACTAAATATCAGTAATAAAACTAAGTTTCTTATTCCCTCCATCATGAACGAGTGTGTCTTGAGCGTCAGACGAAACACAGTAAACGCTGTCATGTTCTCTAGCGTTCGGATGCTGGTGTTCGGGAACACACTCGTGTGTGTGAGGCGCTTCTGGAGGGAATTACACCAAATCATTCTGATCACACACTTCGACTTTCAGAAACACCAACCCAACATTAGAGATGCTGCGACGCCATTGGTCCGCTGGTTACTCCAGTTATCCAATCACAGCCGACGCTGAGGCAAAGTCACGTTTTATTGAGGGATTTATACAGTAAATGCGTTTCCATCGTAGTTTAAGTGCATGACGACTTATCGGATAAAAAAAAAAGTTATCCACCTCAATTAAGCTCATATGGGGTTTTTTTTGCTGATTTTTAGAATTTATGCAGATCTTCGCGTTTCCATCCAGTTTTTTTTTGTGATAACAAATTGAGCATAAAATAGGAGGATGGAAAGTGTATACGCCTCAATTGAGCACGGACGTTTCTTATGCATATTACAATTTATGCACATCTTGCCGTTTCCATCCAGCGCTTATGTGACATCACAAAATTTGCATAATAGTTGGATGGAATCATAGCTATTGGTTCACCCAGACCGATATCTGCTCCACCTATGGTCACAATATAACAATTAACAGTTTGTAAATAAAAAATAAAATGAAAAAACACAAATTGTCACAAAATCAAAAAACCCCACATGTTTCTGTTCAGTATATTGTTTTTACTATGGAAAACCTAGATATGGTGCTGATGATCTAAACTGGGTTTCACATTCCTGTTTCCTTTTTATAAACTCAACTGTCCAATGACCATCATGAAGTCAACTATTAACGAACCTCTGACTCTTTAAGTTTAGCTTCCAGGTTCTGAATGAGGCCTTGCTTCTGCTTGAGCTGGGCACTGAGTTCCTGGAGCTGAAGACGTGTCCGGTTTGAGGAATCAGCCTGAAGCTTCAGCTCCTTCATCTGCTCCCGAATCTCCTGCCAGGCAAACAATGGGTAACGCTTTACGATCAGCTACTGAAACTACCAATAAGCAATGAATTTGTAACAATATTCATTAATATTTGTTGAACTTAGTTAATATAAAGAGTCTAAAGGTGCAGAATGACAGCTAGTGGTCGAGATAGGTACTGCAGTCCAAATTCAAAATATCAGAGATTGTTGTTTCCCCGCCTCCTCAGACTCGACACTCATGCGGGTTGCCAGTTTGAGGCCTCGCAAAAGGAACGAGCGCAATGAAAGCCAAGGAGACTTACAAGTTGATCAATTGTAAGTTGATTTATCCGTGTTTTAATATGCTCTCGTTCATAGATTTGTTGATGGATAGAGGCTTTTTAGGCAGTGTGGAATCTGCGATCTCTGACCCAGTTTGTTTGCTCGTTTCCCACCAACTGACACCCCAGGGCTGTCGAGATACTATTGGCTGAATTGGCAGTGGGTGGAGTCACACAGACCAAAACAAAAACCGACTGACAACACAGAACGTGTAAAATAATAAGTAAAATAACTGGCTGTAGAAGTGTTTTCAGAGAAACGAGGATGTGAACTTAGCATGTTTCCTGAATATCTGCAAACATATGGTATTTTTATGCTTTAGTAGAGTAAAAAAAAGTTACAGCACCTTTAAAAAAAACATGCATGGACGAATTGTTCACAATAAGATGCCCATTACATAAATTCCCCCTCTCCGTACCTCCATCTGCTTCTGCGTTTTCTGCAGTTGCAGCGACAGACTGAGATTGTCCTGCAGGAGTTCAGCCTCAGTTTTGGGAAGCGTGCCGTTTAGCGCTTTCAGCAGAGTCACAGTCTCTCTCCTCAGATCCTTCAGCCGCCGCTCAGACTCAGATGACGATGATGATTTGAGCGGCGAGATCTCAGACTCGCAGTCGTTCAGCAGAGCCTGTTGACGAGCACAGATCGGTCAGGAAAGAGGAGCGAGACAAAAACAGAAAAAACATTTCAAAACATGAATTACTCACAATATAATGTGCATTCAGATGCTCGATGGCTTTAGTGCGACGCGCGATCTGTTGCTCGAGGAGCTGTACGATAGCGGCGCACTGAGGAGACGTTAGCAGAGCCGTGAGATCCGAGAGCTCACGAGTCCTGTGCTGACGCTCCTCTGACACGAGCACCGAGTGTTTGGCTACACCATCCTCCAGAACCCTTAGAACACACTCCAATTTCTGATGAAAACACAAATTAAAACACTTTAGTACCAGAGAGTAACATGGAAAACTACAGTCAAGTCATTCATTTATCAGTATGGAATGCCACAAGGCTCAGTACTAGGACCGTACAACAACCGCAGAATTATTCAATGTAGAACAATGTGAATTGAGTAAACATGAATGGTTGAAATTGCCAAACAATGAACGTGATCACACCTGCAGGTACTGTTGTCGTCTTTCCACCAGATCTGACAGTCTCTGATCCCAGACCTGTTGTAAGTCGTCCTGAAGTGACAGTGAAGCCAGAGCCGGAGCCCGAGCCGTGAGGACGAGCAGGTCCTGTAGTCGAGACTCCTCGAACGAGGCCACGTCACGCCGGACCTCCGTCTCAAAGTGAGTCTTGCAGCGCTGCGCTAGTCTCCTGTACGCCTCCTAAAACATCGGGTTTCGCTTACGTTAACTTCAGTAGGGGTGTAACGATACCCTCACGTCACGATTCGATATTATTACAACACAATTTTTGTATTGCGATATATTGTTACGCAGAACATGTTCAAGTGAGATGATTTTCGTGTCTCTGCCGACTCTTACCGCAATCTTGATCAGCACGGTGTTCAGTCTAGTGGTTTTTGTTGTGTGCATCAAGTGGACGTTTCTCTGCGCCACTGGAATGAACTGAACCAGCGGATAGATCACGGCCCACTCTTCACGATTCACGTCGTGTAACGCATCAGTGGGACGATCGATGATCAGCTGGAGCTTCGCAAAGGCCGCCTTCACATGGAAGTAAAACCTCACGTCAGATTTCTGGTCAAAGAGTCTTGAGGTTCACATGTAAACCAAACGTTTCAGACTCATCAGCATTTACCTGCAGCTTCTCCTCAGACGCATCAATCTCAGAAATCAGATGTGCAGATCGGTGTTTGGACTGCATGTTACTCTGATCAGCAGACACGCTAGCGTTCACCTCAGTGAGAGACTGAAACACAAGACACTCTGCTTTAAAAACAACAAGTTAAGAATAAAAGGGATAGTTCAGCCAAAAATTAAAACTCATTATTTACTCCCATGTTGTTCCAAAACAGGCTAAAACCAAACTCTGGTTAGAGGGACAAAAACATCTCAGGTTTCAAAAGAAAGATCTTATTTGGGGTTCAAATATTAACCAAAGGCTTATGGGTTTGGAACAATATGAGGGAGAGTAAATGACGGAATGTTATTCTGGGTTAGAAACACGACTCAGACTCTCACCAGACTGAGCGAATGGACTTCAGATTCCAGCAGGATCTTCTGCTTCTCCAGTTGCTCTGCTTTAGACTCGATGTGTGTCAGCTGTGGTGGAGAATAACAGGGTTAACACAATCATACGCTCACTAACCAGTGAACACTTTCCTGCACTGAAGTATGATCTACGGTCACACACACACGAAGGGATAGTTCACCCAAAAATTAAAAACCTTAAGACTTTTATCCATCTTTAAAACACAAATGAAGATATTTTAATGAAATCTGAGCGATTTCAGTCCCTCCATTGACAGCTACGCAATTTTGTCGCTTCAAAAGGTTCATAAAGCGATCTAATAGAGAGAAGAAAACTAATCCATATTAATTGAATATTCTGAAGCGACTCGACCGCTTTATATGATGAACAGATCATGTGCGTCGATTCAGTCTGTTCATTATTAGTCTCTTTAGAAAATTTGGACTAAACCACTCGACTCATATGATTAGTTTTACGATCTCTTTATGAACTGACTCTGGTAATATCTAATTTTAAAAAGTGGGTTTTTGCAGAGATGAAATTGAAAGGTTCTTCAGTGTTCAGAACCATTATTTTCTGAGTGTGAAGAACACTAACAATCTAAAGAACCTTTTTTGCAATGGAAAGATTCCATATTAATAAAGGCTCTTTATTGGCATTGATGGTTCCATGAAGAACCTTTAACATTTATGAGTTCATGAAATCTTGCGATTAAACAGCTTTCATTGACCTGACCCCTGACATCAGATCCAGCATGTAGAAGTGAGATTTATTCCTGTTTCCCTCACCTTCTCCAGCTTTCCCTCCAGTTCTCGTCTAAGTTGATCCCTCTCTTTTGTGACGTCTCTTAAAGACTCGAGGACCTGCTCAGCGCGAGTCTTCTCGTCCTCCAGCTGACCAGTCACACAACTGAGAGACTCCAGCTCCTCGCTCAGACGGTCTCTCTAAAGAAACAACAGATTACTTTAAAGGGGACATACCAACCCAGAAAACGTGAAAAGTGAAACCCAGTAACTGTGTTCTAGTGAGCCTTTCTCTGCAAGCATGTAAAAAAATAAGCCAATCAGATTTCGCTCTCCTTCTGACGTATGAAGAGGATCTTATTATAATATTACCGGCCCTTAATCTGCACGTTTACACACACCAGCCGACATTTGGTTCCACAAGCGACAACAGAGACCAGTTCTAACGCAATGATAAAGATCCAGCAAAGCCTGAAACTGTTCTGTGGTTGAGCACAGACGAGCACTGAACACTATTGACCAGAACATGTCACCGCTGTCTTATAAACACCTCAGGAACTGTGGACACTTGTGGAGAAGTTAAACATGATGATGAGATGATCAATGTAACTCCACAACAACTACAGAAACGTCTCCACTAACATTCAGAAACTCTTCCTGAGTCTCTCCGTAAGGCTGCACTCGCTACTGGTTATTCTGGGATTCTGGATGAGTGAGGCTGGCCTGTTCTGTTGTTGCTGGAGTTTCTGAAGCTTGTGTAAAGACTCCGCCCTCTTCTGAATGGAGGCGGAGCTAAAGCTCATTTGCATTTCACACACAAAAACGGCGTGTTTTTGCTCACACACAAAAAGGGGCAAATTTGACAAGCTATAATAAATGATCTGGTATTTTGAGCTGATATTTCACACACACATTCTGGGGACACCATAGATTTATATTACATCTTGTGAAAAGGAGCATGTGTCACCTTTAAGAAAGGTGCTGTTTTTACAGCAGTGTGAGCTAAAATTACCAGATTAACACGCTTACCGTCTGTTCGCTCTTCTGAAGATCAAGTCTCAGTTGCTCTCCCTCCTCCCTCGTTCTCCTCAGAGTCTCCAGGAGCTCATCCTTCTCTTCTGTAAGCGAGGTGAGGTTTGTTTGGAGTTTCTGGATCTCCGTGTTTTGCTGGTCTCGTATGGCACTCAAAGCCGACAGATCTTCACTCATTTGACTCAACTGAGAGGAAACAGAGTAAGAGATTCAGCACTGAATCACTGACCCGTCACATCACATGTCAGGGTTGTTGATCCGTGTCTAACAGCACTCACTACGACAGAATCATTCAAATGTCAGGGAATATGGCAAATGTTGGATGAATCAAAAGCAGGGCTGCACGCTTAATCAAAAAGGGATATGGACGAGTAATATTAATATCCGAATTTCGAATATTCGTAAAAATAAAAATAAAAAACCTGCATGTTCGAATGCAAAAAACATTTTTGGTGTGTGAAGAGGTGCACGAGACTACTGGATGAGAGTGTGTGTGTTCATCAGCTGGAAACACTCAACAGAGAGCGCTCAGCATGTGAGTGTGTGATCAAGAGCGTCTGGTGTGTGTGATGATCTATATGTAGATGTAGAGAGTAGAAGTGTGTGTTTCTGAATGTCAGTTTGCTGTTGTGTGTTCATGTAGTTCATTACGCTGTGTGTTGAAGTGTGTGTTCTCAGGTTACTGATGCACTTACAGTTTTATGCACTATTGTAACCTCATTTTCCCTGCATTCACATTAAGGAAATTATACTTTAAGAACAATTGTTTCAAAAGTTAATGCACTTTAAATAGTGAATGTCATTTCAATAAAAGATGTGATGCTTGATGTGGTTTATATTGCGCCCTCTTGTGGACATAGGACACAACAGCACTTTTTGCCTTTAACATTAAGCATTGCCTTTAGAATTCAAATTCTGCTAATATTTAAGAAAGAAATCTGAATTTATCCTTTACCCTCTGCTGAAGCTGGGACTCCTTCACTGCGCTCTGCTCCATCAGCTCTGCCTTCTCTCTCTGCTGCTGCTTCAGCTCCTCCTTACTCACATGGAGCAAATCCTGATACATCTTAGACTGCAGGAGAGAACAACAACAGTCAGTGGTGTTGAGGATCTCAGAGGACGTTACAGTGATGTCATGAATCCTCACAGTCGCTGCTGCCTCCTGAAGGTCCTTCTGGATCATCTCTCTCCGACGACTCAGAGACTCCAGCTCCTCCGTCAGAGCCTGAATCTGGACACCATCACAAAGAAATCACACATTATGAGGGATAGGAATTGTAAGTGATAGAACTGGTTCCCCTTTTCCCACAATTTATGGGATTGAGAGCTGTTTGATGGACTCATTGCATAGAATAGAAAACGGTTCTCTATTGCAGCAGAACTCAACATGATGTAATATGTAGAGAACACACAGACCGTTACGTACCTTCTCAAGCTGAGCTTTCTGGCTCATCTGATCAGACTCCTGATGTTTCTTCTGTTTGAGCTCTCCTTGGACCTGGATCAGCTATATAGAGATCGAGAGAGAGAGAGAGAGAGAGAGAGAGAGATAGAGAGAGAGATTTTATTGAGAAAACACTTAAACTGCTTCATTCAGAAAATATTCATCATGAAATCAAAATTGACAATTCTTGTAATCAGTGTTTATTGTAAAATGTTTAATCGGTGCACATCATTATTGTTATAATAATCTTGAATAACAGCGACTTCTCTTCTCTGATGATGAGGGCGGGGCTATAACCTGTCACTCACATGAGATCAGCCAATAACAAACCACAACCATCCAATCAATTCCCCACAGACACAAATCAAGCCCCGCCCACATTTGTTCTTGTTCCAGAAGCGTTTCACACGGATATACGACACAATAGAGGAGCGTAAATACCATGTCAGATGGAGCTTCTCTTCCATCTTTTTCGGTGTAAAGTTTATAAACTATTAAACTATTTTAAGCTATAAAATGCAAAAGAGACACTAAAATAAACTGTCACCTAAATATGACTTGTTCATAAATTTACGTTTAGCAATTACTTCTATCAATCGGAATACAATAGATTGTTATTGATAAGGCTAATGTGACATAAAACACAATATACATTTAATAAGGTCAATCATAAAAATTGCACTTATAAAAGGTAAAAATGGACCAGAAAATCAGTTCCAACCCTTAATGGAGGATTATTAGGAGTTAATAACTCTTCATCACTGGCTACGACACACGCTAATAACTCTTCATCACTGGCTACGACACACGCTAATAACTCTTCATCACTGTCTACGACACACGCTAATAACTCTTCATCACTGGCTACGACACACGCTAATAACTCTTCATCACTGGCTACGACACACGCTAATAACTCTTCATCACTGGCTACGACACACGCTAATAACTCTTCCTCACTGTCTACGACACACGCTAATAACTCTTCATCACTGGCTACGACACACGCTAATAACTCTTCATCACTGTCTACGACACACGCTAATAACTCTTCATCACTGTCTACGACACGCTAATAACTCTTCATCACTGGCTACGACACACGCTAATAACTCTTCATCACTGGCTACGACACACGCTAATAACTCTTCATCACTGGCTACGACACACGCTAATAACTCTTCATCACTGGCTACGACACACGCTAATAACTCTTCATCACTGGCTACGACACACGCTAATAACTCTTCATCACTGGCTACGACACACGCTAATAACTCTTCATCACTGGCTACGACACACGCTAATAACTCTTCATCACTGGCTACGACACACGCTAATAACTCTTCATCACTGGCTACGACACACGCTAATAACTCTTCATCACTGGCTACGACACACGCTAATAACTCTTCATCACTGTCTACGACATACGCTAATAACTCTTCAACCAGGAAAACATTCCTGTGGGAACCATTAGTTCTCGGGGACACACCCTGGTTGCTCGTTCCGCGAAAGCCCCTATATAGTCATGTGGTGTTACCTCTCGAACGCCCTGCAGGATCTCCTGAAGGTCTCCTCCCTCACTCAGTGATGTCACACTGACGGAGGCGCTGGATTGGTTGGATGCAGCGTCTCTCTCGGCCATCAGACGGTCTCTCTCGGCACACGCGGATAGAAGCCCTTGCCTCAACAGCTCCATCTGTGAACCAGCGGAGAAACGGGCTCATAACGGATCTCAAATCACAGGAGATCATGTTCAAGAAGCTTCAGAAACACTTTATTCTGATGCAGCCCTATAGACATTCTGTTGACTAGAGTATTAAAGAGTAACTTTCAGAGTATTAAAGGTGACACATGACCCTTTTCACAAGATGTAATATAAATCTATGGTGTCCCCAGAATGTGTGTGTGAAATATCAGCTCAAAATACCAGATCATTTATTATAGCTTGTCAAATTTGCCCCTTTTTTGTGTGAGCAAAAACACGCCGTTTTTGTGTGTGTCCCTTTAAATGCAAATGAGCTTTAGCTCCGCCTCCATTCAGAAGAGGGCGGAGTCTTTACACAAGCTTCAGAAACTCCAGCAACAACAGAACAGGCCAATCTCACTCATCCAGAATCCCAGAATAACCAGTAGCGAGTGCAGCCTTACGGAGAGACTCAGGAAGAGTTTCTGAATGTTAGTGGAGACGTTTCTGTAGTTGTTGTGGAGTTACATTGATCATCTCATCATCATGTTTAACTTCTCCACAAGTGTCCACAGTTCCTGAGGTGTTTATAAGACAGCGGTGACATGTTCTGGTCAATAGTGTTCAGTGCTCGTCTGTGCTCAACCACAGAACAGTTTCAGGCTTTGCTGGATCTTTATCATTGCGTTAGAACTGGTCTCTGTTGTCGCTTGTGAAACCAAATGTCGGCTGGTGTGTGTAAACGTGCAGATTAAGGGCCGGTAATATTATAATAAGATCCTCTTCATACGTCAGAAGGAGAGCGAAATCTGATCGGCTTATTTTTAGACATGCTTGCAGAGAAAGGCTCACCAGAACACAGTTACTGGGTTTCACTTTCCACGTTTTCTGTGTCGGTGGAAGCACCAGATTATAGCACCTTTAATCGTCTGTAAGAGTGCGCAGTCTTTGTGCATCTAAAGTTTTTGCTTATAGTCAACAGAATGTCTAGAGGGAAAGTGAAGTGTCTCACCATCTCGCTCTTCTCCACCAGCTCTCTCTGGATCTGCTCTCTCTCGTCTCTGATGACCCGCAGAGACTCCAGGAGCCGGTCTCGCTCTTCAGTCAGAGCGCTAACGTTAGCTTCAGCCGTCTTCATCGCCGCTAACTTCTCCTGCTGCTCTCTGGTTCTCTCAGAAGAGGACAGAATATCCTCACGAAGCTGCAGCATCTGATGAGAGAGAAGAAACTGGGGCTATGGGTGGATGCGCTTTGATGGACTTCCAAAAATACATATACCAATTGACTCCCATTATAAAGCTTAGAAGCGCCAGAGCATTTTTTAATACAACTCTGTGTTCGTCTGAAGATTGTCATATACATCTAGGATGAGAGTGAGTAAATCATGGGCTAATTTTTATTTTTGTGTGAACTATCCCTCTAAGCTGAACTCGTCAAGACTCACGATCTGGTCCTTCTCCTCCAGGTCTCTCCTCAGCTGGCTCTTCTCCTCTCGGCTGAGCTTCAGGATCTCCAGGAGCTGCTCTCGCTCCTCACTGACGGAGGCCAGGCTGCTCTGCAACTCCTCTCGATCACTCTCGCTCTTCTCAAACAGCAGACGCTCTCGCTCGGCACTGACGGACCGCAGCTGCTCTCTCACCTCCACCAGCTGGGGATCATGGGAGAACGGGGACACTTTTATCCTCTATAATTCAAATTCTGTGAATATTTAAGAAAGAAACTCGAATGTAGCTGTTCATCCATTCTGCCAGCCCTAGATGAGGGTCTCACCGCCTCGTCCTGCATCTGCCACTCTCTCTTGAGCGTCTCGCTCTCCTGTGTGAGCCGTTGAAGAGACTCCAGGAGCCGATCCCGTTCCTCAGTCACAGAGATCATCCGCTCCATCTGATCCACATCTCCGATCCTCTCAGAGGACACTCGGTCTCTCTCGGCACACACGGACTGGAGCTCTGACCTCAGCTGGGCCATCTGAACCAAGGGAACACTTTATTAGAATCAGAGAGGCCGCTGTCGGACACCTCATGTGTGACCCTGGACCACAAAAGCAGTCACAAGGGTCACACTTGTGTACAAACAGTGTGTTTGTACCGTCTGGTCTCTCTCCTGCCGGATCTGGTCTCTCTCCTGCCGGATCTGGTCTCTCTCCTGCGTCAGCGAGGTGATGCTGGCCTTCATCATCTCCATCTCACGTGTGTTCTCAGAGAGTTTAGACTCCATGAGCGTCCGCTGAGACTCCAGCTCTAGTAACGCGTTCTGAAGACCTTTGACCTTCTCAAGAGCTCCTCTCAGCTCATCTTGATTTTCAATCGTCTGCATTTGAAAAAGGAAATGTATAATTAGTGCTGGGCGGTCTACCAGTCCATACCGAACACCGGTGTTCATTTTTGTTATATGAATTTTTTATATTTTACATATTTCATAATGTCTTGATGTTATTTCACTGCCCATTTACACTACCGTTTACAAGTTTGGGGCGATTCCAGGTTTATTTGTAAAATTAAAGCTTTTATTCATCAAGGACACATTAAATTGATCAAAAGTGACATTTATAATGTTACAAAAGATTCTATTTCAAATAAATAAACTTTCTATTCATCAAAGAATCCCGAAAAATAAAATGTATGACAGTTTCCACAGAAATATGAAGCGGTTTTCAACACTGATAATAATCATAAATGTTTCTTGAGCATCAAATCATCATATTAGAATGATTTCTGAAGGATCATGTGACACTGAAGACTGGAGTAATGATGCTGAAAATTTACAGGAATAAATTACACTTCACTATATATATATATATATATATATATATATATATATATATATATATATATATATATATATATATATATATATATATATATATATATATATATATAGAGAATAGAAAACAGATTATTTACATTACAATAATATTTCACTGTTTTCATCCTCCTTTGAAAAACAGCGGCATAACTCATGAATGAACTCATCTCATCTCACCATTTCCACATTCTCCTGTAGATCAGACTTCAGCTGGCTCTTCTCAGCGTTCACAGTCTCCAGCTCCTCTTTCAGCTTCTGCATCTGTCAGACAATTCATATTCTCATAAAAACCACGATAATCAGCATCTAATGCGCTCAAATCAAGAGTGTGTGAAGGTTCAGATCACCTGCAGGAGGAGTTCATCATGATGTGAGTCAATCTTTGGGCCGCTGCGTTCCTGCTGAGCCTGCATGAGCTGACACACACACACACACACACACACACACACTTAAAGGAGGACCTATTATGCTTTACATTTATGCTTTTCGTGATCATGAAGAAGCTTCAGTTCTTCTCTATATCAGTGTCAGTGTTTCTGAACTCATGAAACGCCTCCATTGTAGTCTTGAGTTTCTCCCGGGAACGAACACGTCACAATATTCCTCATTATAATAATTCATACGCAGGGGCCTGGGCGGGGCCTGGTTGAGTTAGTCAGTATTGTGTTAAACTGGCGGTTATGGTAAGGGGCGGGACATTTCCCAAACACACTCAAAGCGCTCAACCAATCACAACACACTGCTCCAGCCGACCAATCAGAGCACAGTGTGCCTTTCAGAAGGAGGGGCTTCATAGAGACAGGAAGTAAACAGAGCGTTACTGACAGACTGGGAAGAGAGGAGCCGCAACAATGGAGAATATGAGGAAAATAAGCAACATTCAAGCAGGAAAACCTGTTCTAGTCGAGCCTGAAAACAACAAAACTTTGTAAAAACATAACAGGTCCTCTTTAACATATACAGTAGTCAACATTTAAATTGGATCAAAACCTTTCATCAAAATTATACATGAATTCTGAACAATACCCGTTCTTGTCTTAGGACATCTTTGATGGACTTTTTTGATCCACTTCAAATGTTGACGACTGTATATAATATGAGCAGATTTCAGTATTTACCATCCCATTGCTGTCTTCGAGGTCGCTCTTGAGCTGGTCCCTCTCGTCTCTCAGGGCCTGTAGGATCTCCTGCATCTGCTCTCGCTCTTCAGTTTGAGAGATGATGGTGCGTCGCAGGTTCTCCATCTCATCCGGCTCACTCTGAACTCGCTCCATCTTCTCCGTCAGAAGCACGTCTCTCTCGCCGCACACACACTCCAGCTCTGAGCTCAACTGCAGCGACTGACAGGATAAAAACAGTGTTAAACACTCCGGTCTGGTGGGAGAGTGTGTGTGTGGGGTGTAAAGTGCGCGCACCTTCTGCGTGGCCTCCTCTAGTGCCGCCAGCAGTGTGTGTTTCTCCGTCTGGATGTTCTGGAGTCGTTCTGAGGTCTCTGTGAGCTGTCGGGTCAGGTCTGCTTCCTTCAGCTGAGCCTCCACCAGATCGCTCTCCATCTTCAGCAGTGGATCCGCAGACACACACGTCTGATCCTCTTCTGCTTTCACACTGGACTGAGCGGATCTCAGAGCGTCTCGCTCCTCTCTCACAGAACACAGCTCTTCTGACAGAACACACACCTGGGAAACAGCACATTTATTCACACGTGTCACGTACAGCTAGGGACGTCTATATTCATATATATACCGTAAAACTTCAAATAATAGCCGAGTCCCAAATAGACGCCTGTCTCTTTTAAACGCCCGGTGTGACGACAGGTTTGGGTAAATAAACGCCGGTCTCAAATAGAGGCCTGGTCGTTTTTTTTGTTTCGGTTTGTATTTAATCTTCTAAAACCTGTCAGATCATCTTTTTAAACCAGTTCTATGGTGCAGATTGCGCACGCAAGAGAGCCGTGCGCTCGGGAGCTGTTAGTGCAAGCAAGGCGGAGAGGGAGAAGTGGACGGGAGCGACGAGGAGGAATTCGCCAATGAACTTGTAGTTGAGGTGTATCGCGGTGAAGATGATAGTAATGAATGTTTTTTTTTATGCTGCCAATAATCTCGCACACAAGACGAGAAGCGCCACGCTGCGTCAATGACAACTCGAGGTATTATGATATCTATTCATTCAGTTAACGGACGCTCTGAGGTAAAGTGTTCAGACTGCAGACTTAGCAACGACTGTATTTAATTGTACAGTACAATCATAACATAGTACAGTACAGACATTATATTAACTCCATAATGTCCTTAAACATAAAAATATTGCTGGCCATAAACTGAGCAAGTGCGCGACCGGTGTGTGATATCGTTACCTCGAGTTGTCCTAGACGTGACACGACGCAATATAATGTAATTCTTACCTTAACTGATTTGTTAAACACATTCGAATTATAAATAAAACGTAATATGATGTGGTAAACTCTTACTGTCATGCTTTCTGTCTGTCAGCCTAAATTCTATGGATATGCTACACTCAATGAACAACATCAACACTGAATTAAAGGCCTGTCTCTTATAGACGCCTGTCTCAAATACAAGCCGGTGCAGTTCGGCGATTTGGGAAAATAAAAGCCCGGGCTATTATTTGAAGTTTTACGGTATATATAAAAAATTCTATAGAGTTTCAGATCTCCACCTGTTCAGACGTCTCCTGAAGTTCCAACGTCAGCTGGTTCCTCTCCTCTAATAAAGTCTCAAGCTCTTTCTTCAGTGTCTGGATCAGTAGAACATGTCACAACATCAGATTAACCCACACAAACTCTAAAGCCAAGTCATCTTCATTTATACAGCGCTTTTTACAGCGGAGTGTTTCAGAGCAGCTTTACAGAGATAACAGGAAAATAATGCAACAAAGTTTGTTTCTAGAAGAAAATAGCGTCACAGTCCAGCTTAAGTACGTTCAGTGATGGTTCATTTCTGTTGTAGAAAAGTTATTAATTTAGTTATTTTATATATATATAGTCGCTCTGGAGAAAACCGTGATGTCATCGTCCAGCTAATGGTGTCAATGCAGGAGATCAATAATATTGTTGAATATTAAATCAAATGTCCTCAACTACGCAAGCCAGAAACTCACATCATGTCGAACAGAAGTCATAGTCACGAACCTGCTGAAGCGGAGCATTGTTCTCCTCGCTGGAATCGTGTGGTTCTGGACTCAAACGCTGTTGCTGTTCCTGTAACTCGGACTGAACCTGCAGCATCTACAACAGAACACACTTCAGGTCAGAGGCTAACTGTGTTTCACTGGCTCGGTACAATGACAATAAGGTTGAATCTGAATCCATTTCCATTCAACTTGCATTACAGTGCTATTTCTCGTGGCCTTGTGTGAAACGTGACCTGGAGATTGACCCTTTTAACTGAACTCCTCTTCCTACACGTGTTAGCTGTAGTGTAGTCGAGTGACGCTAACTCTCTCACCATCTCAGTCTTCTCTTCCAGAAGTGTCTTCATCTGCTGTAGGCTCTCCTGAAGCTGGTCTCTCTCCTCCGTCATAGATGAGAGATCTGCTGTCATCTTCTCCATCACCTCAGACGGTTCATGATGGTCAGATCTCTCAGACAGCAGTCGCTCTTCTTCTGTCAGCTGCTTTATCTGCAAACACACACATGACACGCTTCAACACTGAGATCTGGTGTGTGTGGATACTTGGGTGTGTGGATTTTAGGAAAATTAACTGTTTAATATCAAGCACGTCCTGCATTAGACCGCATATTTACGACACTCACATTTAACCGATTTGGATGTTAAAGTCTAGACTTTTAGGGAATAATGAAATCACATCACTGTGAAGAGGAAGGAAGGAAACGCAAATCATTGGGAAACAGAACGCAGCTCAATAAACGTTTTATCTCCATTATCTTCTTTTCATAATCACTGGAAGCCAAAGATTTTTAAAAAATGAGTGAAATCTCAAGAGCTGTAATTTACAAGTACCTGATGCTCTTGGTTCCTCTGGTCCTGATGTTGGTCGAGCGTCTGAACTCTCTGTGACCTCAGATTGTGTATTTCTCCCTGCAGTTCCTTCACCGTCTCCTGAGCATCCCTCAGTTCTGCTTGAGTCTCAATCATCTATGAGAATAAAGCAGAGGGTTTAACCCTTGTGCGAAAAAAATAGTTCCTCTCAGGACCTGTTGAACTGATGTCCCCATTGAAAGGGCCATTTAACTATAAAATGATGCAATCTTTGTAAATAGGCTTTCATTCTGTTGGCAAGGCTTCAAAATGTACATTTTTACTGTTGTATTCCAGATGTGCCATTTTTCAGGTTTGGCCTATAAAGCAAATCCTCGCTTTATTCCAGTTTTCTGCTTATGCACATAACAGAGCCAATTGGATAGATTATGCAGCTATAATTGTGCGTTTGTATGTGTGTAATGAACATTTTGTGCGTGTGTGTGGGTATGTCAGTGTGGTTTGTATGTGTGTAATGAACATTTTGTGTGTGTGTGTGTGTGGGGATGTCAGTGTGGTTTGTATGTGTGTAATGAACATTTTGTGTGTGTGTGTGTGGGGATGTCAGTGTGGTTTGTATGTGTGTAATGAACATTTTGTGCGTGTGTGTGTGGGGATGTCAGTGTGGTTTGTATGTGTGTAATGAACATTTTGTGTGTGTGTGTGTGTGGGGATGTCAGTGTGGTTTGTATGTGTGTAATGAACATTTTGTGCGTGTGTGTGTGGGGATGTCAGTGTGGTTTGTATGTGTGTAATGAACATTTTGTGCGTGTGTGTGTGGGGATGTCAGTGTGGTTTGTATGTGTGTAATGAACATTTTGTGTGTGTGTGTGTGTGTGGGGGGATGTCAGTGTGGTTTGTATGTGTGTAATGAACATTTTGTGTGTGTGTGTGTGTGGGGGGGATGTCAGTGTGGTTTGTATGTGTGTAATGAACATTTTGTGTGTGTGTGTGTGTGGGGGGATGTCAGTGTGGTTTGTATGTGTGTAATGAACATTTTGTGTGTGTGTGTGTGGGGATGTCAGTGTGGTTTGTATGTGTGTAATGAACATTTTGTGTGTGTGTGTGTGGGGGGATGTCAGTGTGGTTTGTATGTGTGTAATGAACATTTTGTGTGTGTGTGTGTGTGTGTGTGGGGATGTCAGTGTGGTTTGTATGTGTGTAATGAACATTTTGTGTGTGTGTGTGTGTGGGGGGATGTCAGTGTGGTTTGTATGTGTGTAATGAACATTTTGTGTGTGTGTGTGTGGGGATGTCAGTGTGGTTTGTATGTGTGTAATGAACATTTTGTGTGTGTGTGTGTGGGGGGATGTCAGTGTGGTTTGTATGTGTGTAATGAACATTTTGTGCGTGTGTGTGTGGGGATGTCAGTGTGGTTTGTATGTGTGTAATGAACATTTTGTGTGTGTGTGTGTGTGGGGGGATGTCAGTGTGGTTTGTATGTGTGTAATGAACATTTTGTGTGTGTGTGTGGGGGGATGTCAGTGTGGTTTGTATGTGTGTAATGAACATTTTGTGCGTGTGTGTGTGGGGATGTCAGTGTGGTTTGTATGTGTGTAATGAACATTTTGTGCGTGTGTGTGTGGGGATGTCAGTGTGGTTTGTATGTGTGTAATGAACATTTTGTGTGTGTGTGTGTGGGGATGTCAGTGTGGTTTGTATGTGTGTAATGAACATTTTGTGTGTGCGTGTGTGTGTGGGGATGTCAGTGTGGTTTGTATGTGTGTAATGAACATTTTGTGCGTGTGTGTGGGGGGATGTCAGTGTGGTTTGTATGTGTGTAATGAACATTTTGTGTGTGTGTGTGTGGGGGGATGTCAGTGTGGTTTGTATGTGTGTAATGAACATTTTGTGCGTGTGTGTGTGGGGATGTCAGTGTGGTTTGTATGTGTGTAATGAACATTTTGTGCGTGTGTGTGTGGGGATGTCAGTGTGGTTTGTATGTGTGTAATGAACATTTTGTGCGTGTGTGTGTGGGGATGTCAGTGTGGTTTGTATGTGTGTAATGAACATTTTGTGTGTGTGTGGGGATGTCAGTGTGGTTTGTATGTGTGTAATGAACATTTTGTGTATGTGTGTGTGGGGATGTCAGTGTGGTTTGTATGTGTGTAATGAACATTTTGTGTGTGTGTGGGGATGTCAGTGTGGTTTGTATGTGTGTAATGAACATTTTGTGCGTGTGTGTGTGGGGATGTCAGTGTGGTTTGTATGTGTGTAATGAACATTTTGTGCGTGTGTGTGTGGGGGGATGTCAGTGTGGTTTGTATGTGTGTAATGAACATTTTGTGCGTGTGTGTGTGGGGATGTCAGTGTGGTTTGTATGTGTGTAATGAACATTTTGTGTGTGTGTGTGGGGATGTCAGTGTGGTTTGTATGTGTGTAATGAACATTTTGTGCGTGTGTGTGTGTGGGGATGTCAGTGTGGTATGTGTGTAATGAACATTTTGTGTGTGTGTGTGTGTGTGTGTGTGTGTTTTTTGATTTTGAGAGAGAAAAACTCTTTTAGAGTTTTGCTGCATCTAATGGGGAAATCTGGTACTACGCCTAAATCTTACAGAAAGCTCATTTTTTGAGAGATCAACCTCAAATTTGTAACAACTTCTTTAGATTTAAGATTTTCTAGCAGTTTTAGAGTTCAACATGTTTCATAAATGTCTATAACTTTGTTTCACTTTTTAAACTTTTTTTTACTTTAACACTAATCTGCCACGGGTCTTCTTTAAAATGAAAACCCAATTTAAGTCTGTGCTCTCAAGCTTAACATTATTATGACAGTCTTTTGACACGGACATTTTTGTCCACTATGGACCTGTGTGTAACTTTTTTAAATGGATGCACAAGGGTTGTTAAAGGGTCTGTTGCTGAGCGAGATCATCATGTGACCTGGCGGCAGTCGTGTGCGCTCACCATCTCCACGTTTTCCTCCATGTCGCTCTTGAGCTGGTCCCTCTCGTCTCTCAGGGCCTGTAGGATCTCCTGCATCTGCTCTCGCTCTTCAGTTTGAGAGATGATGGTGCGTCGCAGGTTCTCCATCTCATCCGGCTCACTCTGAACTCGCTCCATCTTCTCCGTCAGAAGCACGTCTCTCTCGCCGCACACACACTCCAGCTCTGAGCTCAACTGCAGCGACTGACAGGATAAAAACAGTGTTAAACACTCCGGTCTGGTGGGAGAGTGTGTGTGTGGGGTGTAAAGTGCGCGCACCTTCTGCGTGGCCTCCTCTAGTGCCGCCAGCAGTGTGTGTTTCTCCGTCTGGATGTTCTGGAGTCGTTCTGAGGTCTCTGTGAGCTGTCGGGTCAGGTCTGCTTCCTTCAGCTGAGCCTCCACCAGATCGCTCTCCATCTTCAGCAGTGGATCCGCAGACTCACACGTCTGATCCTCTTCTGCTTTCACACTGGACTGAGCGGATCTCAGAGCATCTCGCTCCTCTCTCACAGAACACAGCTCTTCTGACAGAACACATACCTGAGGATGAACCATAACGGAGGAGATTTAGACATGTAGATGCAAAAACTAGCTAAGAAACCATGAGCCGGTTTCTCTAACCTGTCTCTGTAACTCCTCCACTTTAACAGAGAGCGTCTCGAACTCCTCAGTCTTGCTCTGCAGACATCGCTCCCTCTCGAGACTCTGATCGAGATCCTTACGCACGTCACACAGCGTTTTCTCCAACACGAGATTATCGGTCAGATCTGTGAAGGAGGGTGAACATCAAACGTAACAAAATTACTTCCTTAAATGACAGACATAAAACAAATATTGAAACACTGCATGTACGTTTACCATATTTGATAAGCATGTTGATCATTATTAACATATGAATAAAAGCCCAAGTTAAATGTATATTCATCATATAAGGTGATTGAGTCTCTTCAGAAGAAATGAATTAAAGCTCTTCATTCTCATGGATTATTTTTGACAATATCTTTATGTGCCTTTTGAAGCGTGGAAAGTTTTAATGGATGGACAAACATACGAGATTATAAAAATAAAAATCTACATTTGTTTTCGAAGATAAATGAAAGTCTTATGGGTTTGGAATGACAAACTATCCCAGTAAGATTAGTTCAATTCGCCTTAAACATTTGCCTTTCAACTGAATGAATGTAGACGGTAAACGCAGTCAGTTGTGAATCACACGGTCCCTCTTGCATGTTCTGTAGCGGTTCTGCACCTACTTTTCGGCACTTTCCCGTCCAGCAGAGCAGTCAGTTTGGTGTTCTCATCGAAGGCTCCCATTAGCTCTTTCTGGAGATCTGTTTGCATCTTCTTGAAGCGACATTTCTCCAGCTCCAGCTTGTCCTGAAGCGTCTTCACCACAGCCTCCATCTTCCCATAGTCTGTGGTCAGGGTCACCTGAGAGAAGTCACATGACTCGCATTAAACACGCCTCATATCTAGGGGTGTAATGAGACCCTCATGTCACGATTCGATACACATCACGAGACTGAACTCACGATATTATTGCGATACTCCAAGACACATGATAAAAGGTTAACAATTTATTTTTTACTGTTGATTAAAATGCTAAATTTGATATTACTTATTCTTGGGCTTGGTGCTGAAACCCAAAGCACAGGACAATAGAGACACCAGAATAACAATATTCATGATTCTGAAGCTGAAAATACAGAATTATTCTAGATGAATATGCTTGATCTCTGTCACTGATAGATTTAAAATAATGTCGGCCACTTTTTACTGGTAACAGACATTTGGCATTATCAGGACACACAAATATTCCATTGCATTTTTATACATTATATATAGTAGTTTAATGTAGTACTGACACTAAAACTTTGAAAACTTGAATTTTATTTTATGTGAACTATACATAATATATATTGTCACTATCCATGATACATACTGATGCAGTTTTGTATTGTGATATATTGAGACACAATATAAATGTTAAACCCCTACTCCTAACACACACACACACACACACAGCTCTACTCACGTCTCTCTCTTTGAGGCAGATGTTCTCGCTCCGCAGGAAGGCCCATTCCTTCTTAGTCTCCAAACTGAGAGTCTCTGCATCATCTAGAGAGCGCCTCAGACACGTCACTTCATGCACGAGATCCTTGTCGCTCTGCAGATTGCAATATAGCATAAATTAATATGAGATGCATAATACAGAGCATTTGTAGCCACAGGAAAGCAATCAAATCATCACCAAAATAAAATATATTGCTGTACAAAACTGTATTTAAGTGAAACCATATAATTTTGTAAGTGACTATTAGAAAGTTAGGAAACTCATTAGCTGCTCACGTGTAAATGAACACCGCCATTATTTACTTAAATGGCAGTCTTTGTGATTTGATAATTACAATAAGCCTCATTTAGGTCTTATTTTGATTAATCAAAGCCCTAGCCGACACTCGTCAACGTATAGTGTGGAAGAATTTAGCTAAATATTGTGTTAATAAATACTGTGTAAACAATCAATCAAAGTTCCCAGTGAAAACCCTCATCAGACGACCACTAACTAATAGTTCAGCGACTCGTGACGTACAAATCTCTGAAGCTCTGTGCTCAGGTCGGTCTTCTTCTGAAGCTCGGATGACATCAGCGCCAGATCAGCCTATGGAGAACAGCACTGAGTTCATATGTTTGGTCTTCGAAAGCAAATGAAAGAGAAAGTGAATGTGATCAGACCTTCATCTGCTGGATCATTTCTTCAGATCGTTTTAGATCCTGCTTCAGTCTGGAGTTCTCAGACTCTAGTTCTCTCTGTGTGGAGACAGAGAACATGTCAACGAGATCATGACAGCTGTACGCTAGGGTGTAACGAGACCCTCATGTCACGATTAGATAGATTTAAAATAATGTAGGACACTTTTTACTGGTAACATCAGACATTTAACACTATCAGGACCCGCAAATATTCCCCCATAGCATTATTATACATTCAGTTACTATATATAATGTAGTACTGACACTAAAAACTTGAATTTTAAATCTATGTGAACTATACACAATATATACTGTCACTGTCCACGACACATACTGATGCATTTTTGTATTGTGATGTATTGTGACACCGTGACGCTCTGATCACCTCGTACTCTCTCTTGCTCTCCTCCTCTAGTTTCTCGAACTCGTCTGCATCTCTCCTCTCCTCGATGTCCTTCTGCAGGGCGTCTTTGTCTTTCTGAAGCGAGTCCTTCTCTGCCGTCACACTCTCCAGGTCTTCGGTCAGCTGATCGAGTGTGTGTTTGGCCAGGTCTCGCTCAGCTATAACGGCATCCTTTACAAAATAAATAAAAAGATGTTTATTTATTAGCAGGGTTCAAACATGGCATCAGAACCCCGTCATATGATAAGGGTTGGGAATTAAAAATCGGATACTCGGTCAGGAATCGGATACTCGGTTCTTGACTGAATAACTTTATATTTGTAATATTTTATAAAGTGCCGTGTTATTTTACATTTGATTAGTTTCTGTACCCGAAAAAATTCAGTCGTATCTTTGTTCAGTTGCATCAATTTTTTATTTTACTGATTTTTATAATTATTGAGTGTTTATTGTCTTTAATAATGCTTTACATGTATATTAGTTAGGCTATAGTTGTTTTTCTATGGTATTTTTAAACCACAGGCAAACATTCCTTGTGTAAGTGTTCTTTAGCCTGATGATTTGTGTTCATGATACTCAGCCACAATTAAATGTTTTGCAATAAGACTAGCTAAATGTGAATGATATCCAAGTTTTGTTTTGTTACCTTATTGGAATCGAAATTAGGAATCGATAAGAATCGTAATTGTTCAAATTCAAACGATACCCAACCCAACATATGATGCATTTCTAAAGGAAAAAGAACGTCAACAAGACAAATTTAAAATAAAATAAAGAATTGCATGATGTTTACTCACTTTCTCAAACCCAACAGTCTCGCAGAGCTGAATGGCCTCTTCCAGATCTCTCTTCAGCTGAACACACACACACAAAACACATTTTAATCAATGATAAAGAGAAAACATCACTGCAGAAGGGGATACCAGGACTCGAGACTAACGGCGTCCTATCGTCCTGGGGACGATAGAAAATGTGTTTAGGATGAACTGAAATATTCTCCAGGACGCTTACAGGACGAAAGACATTTTTGTATGCGTGTTCATTTATTACTAGCCTATTAGGGTAACTTACTTAAATGCCAAAATTAACCGACCAAGCGCTGACTACAACTGAGCACGTCTTCTCATCAGGGTTCATACACATTTTAACCAATACTTTTCGGCACATTTCCATGACTATGTATTCCTGAAAATGTCAGTCGACATTATAAGAATAAAAATATGTGTTAAAGTTTACCCTCAGAGGTTTAACAATAAAATGGATGACAATTTATGTGGTACAATCCAAAATAAAGTGCAAGATCTTTGAAGGACAGGATAAAATACATGTACAGTGTCCTCAGTATTAAAGGATACTTTAAATATGAAACTAAAACCACCAGTAGGTGGCGGCAAGTCACTGTCTTAATAAGCGAGTTGTTGGAGTCATTTATTCAACTGATTTGTTCAAACGGCTGATTCATTCAGAAAAACAAGTGATTGTTCATTGAATCGTTAAAATGATTCGTTCAAAACGCGGATTTCATTAAATAAAAAAATAAATCATCGATGTCTGTTGGACTACGGCTTCATTATGAAATTCTCGTCGGCGATATAAAGTGAAAATTTACAATATTGTGTCCAAAAAGTAACTCACAATGTTAACTTTATTGTTAATTTAACTGTTGTATAAAATAAATGGCACTTTTGCAATTATGCACAGGAAAACGGCACTCTTGCTCATGTGATATTCTAATATAACAACATAATATGATATAAATATAAGACAAAAACTCATTTGGGGACATCTATAACTGCACTGACACATCACGCAGTGAAAGCAAGCCTGAGAGACAAACGCGATGTCAGCTCGCACTCGCAGTGCCTCGTACATAGTTAAAACAATGATTACAATATAGTTCATAGACAATATCGCACACACCTAGGCACATAAAGAATGAACTTACAACTGACATTTACTTGTTTTCTTCTCTCCTCTCGCGTGCTGGAGACATACGGAGGCTTTTATGCTGCGTATCCTCTTTCCGCTACGTTAACATTCTCGACCCACCGGTGCTTGCAAAACTTTAGCATGCTCGTGCCACTTTCCTGGCATTTCAATTAAATTTCTGTCAGCACCGACTTCGCCTCAGGCAACATCGCAACAAGTCAGTGAATCGGAAGTGAACTGAACGTTATGCCGCCCGAATATAAGGACGTTAAGACAACGCGAAAATTTTTTTTTATTAAACAGTTTTGGTATTAATCACATATTATGCTGTGTTAAAAAAAAATTCCATGACTTTTCCAAAACTTTCTGGGTCTTTTTATTTTTTCAAAACCTTTCCAGGCCTGGAATTTGCATTTTTCAAATTCCATAACTTTTCCAGGTTTTTTCAAAACGTACGAACCCTGTCTCATGCTGTTACTATAGTCACTATCACCGGCCGGCTACTCACCCGGAGACTTGTTTCGCGGTACATCGATCACATGGCTTATTTTCACAGACAAAAACGAGATAACTAAATAAAACTAGTTTTGAATGACAAAAACCATGACGAAAATCTATTGACATTTTCCTCAACTAATAAAAACTAGACAAAAATGTTAGATAGTGACGATTTGGGAAGCGATCCAGTCAGAACTGATGTCCTGCGTTTGATGCGCACATTTGTAGTGTAACGTGCTGATCTACCCAGCGGCACACGGGCTGACATGCGCTGAATCCTGCATGTCTCATAAAACGTTAAAAAATGTAAACGTCTGGGAGAATGAGTAGAGCAGACATATAGATCTGAATAAGAGTGACGACGCAAGAAAAGAGCTCTATTCGGTACGGTTTTCTGTGCGCACACACCCGACCCGAAGCATGCAGCCATGCACAGAGACACCTATACAGCGCGCGAGTACTGAACTGAGCTCTCTTTCGTGTCTGAGTGGACAAATACACACAACATTATGTCGAAATGTCCGTTTTGGAGAGTATTCACGTAAACTATGTTGGTTATGTCTTAAACAGTTGTGAGTGTATCGGATGTGCATCAGTGCATTGGATCCGCATGTCATTGGACATGATTCGATGTCTTAAAGTGACAGTGGGTAATAAAACTAATGCGGTCTGTGTCCTTAATATTGATCAAGCAACAAAAGAAAGAGAAAAGCATTCATTGCACGTTAATAGCTTTAATAATGATTCATAAATAATGATTAATAAAGATTTGTTCTGCATGAATACAAAAAAGCATTTAACTCCTGTTATTTTTTATTAAATCTGTTTTTTACCTGTTTACAGATAACTACTTTAAATGGAGCTAAATAAATATAATAATATGTCATAAACATTTTAATGGTGTTTTTATTATGTAACTAACAACTATAGATGATAATAACAAAGTACAGAAACAACATGTTTATTTTGGGACGGTTGACGTTCACTTTAGGACGGTTCCAGGACGGAGGTGAAAAGAGTTAGTCTGGAGCCCTGGGGGATACGTATTAGACTTGCTACGATAGTCGGTGTTTAGAAGCAACACCGATTACATCACTTGCCCTAGGGCTGCACAATTATTCGAATTTCTAATCGCGATTACGATTATGGATGCCATGATTACGTAATCGTTCAAAGTCGCGATTAAAAAATTTAATAAAAAAAAAAAAAAAAAAAAAAAAAAACTACACTCTGCATGCATTTAGAGCATGTTATGAGAGGCAAATCACAACTACTTAAGAAAACCCAGCACAATAGGAACTACCAGGCAGTGATGTAAGTGTACGGTTAAATAAATAGTCTTTCACCTCAGAAAAACGGACGTTCCTTCCTGTCATGTCAGCCGTTATAGGGCACTGTGCTCGTAGCGCATACTCTTCAATTGCCCGCGCAAATGCGGCGGCGCGCGCTGTGTATAAAGTGCAGAGGAAACTACGACCATGCAACGTTGTTACGTTGTGAATTAGTAAGTCACGAAATAAAAGTAAAATACCAATAAGTCACGTTACTGGTACGTCGTGTGTTAGCTGAGAAGGATTTGCATGCAGGGATGATTTTCATTCTATTCACCAGGAGCAGTTTCCATGTTTCATTAACAGTTCTTGTTAATATTGTGTATTCACCATGGTAACTGTCGTTTCAATATTAACCCCAAAATGCCACTTTATTTTCCCTTTGTGTTATTTTTTATATTTTTAAATGACTGTGGTGGCTCATACCAACATTGTATTAACAAAAACTAGTTTGGGACTGCTATTTAATAGCTTTAGCATAGGCCTAATGTTTATTTCTTAGTAGCCTTTACTATTAGTCATATTCTTACAATTTATGTGTATGTTAAGTAAAGGAGGACAGTGTGTGTGTTCACAATTTTTAAGTAAACATGTATTATTTATTTTTATATATATATATATATATATATATATATATATATATATATATATATATATATATATATATATATATATATATATATATATATATGAAGAGTTCAGATGCAAAAGCCTCTAAGTGCCATCTGAAATTTGCTTCTAGAATGATCATTTTTATCAAGCTCGTATATTTAAGTTAAATAATTTCACTTAAATGGCAATGCAAATGACCTATTAATTGTCATTTAAGTGAAATTACTTAACTTAAATATACAAGCTTTATAAAAATGATCATTCTAGAAGAAAATTTCAGATGGCATTTAGAGGCTTTTGCATCTGAACTCTTCATATATATATATATATATATATATATATATATATATATATATATATATATATATATATATATATATATATATATATATATATATATATATATATACACACAGGGTGGGCCATTTATATGGATAGACCGTGGTGGCATGGGAGTGGTTGGTGATATTGAGGTCCTGTTTGTGGCACATTAGTATATGTCATGGTCACCACCCATCTTGAGGAGTTTGCCCCCTCACATGTACTGGTGTGCCACAAACGGGACTTTGGTGTCACCAGCCATTCCCATGTTGTTGCGGTGTATCCATATAAATGGCCCACCCTGTATGTATGCATGTATGTATATGTATATGTATATATATATATATATATATATATATATATATATATATATATATTCAATGTAAATTGTGATCATCGAAATTAATAAATCGCAATTACAATTTCAAGGGAATTATCGCCAATTATGATTTGTCATAATCGTGCAGCCCTAACTTGCCCACCGCGTTTTTAAAAATGAATAATTTAGTTCAGTTAGAGAACAGACACTACAATTAAAAACTGAACGTGTCTGTTTAATAAAAACCGTGAGCTGTACGAGAGTCGCAGTACAGATCAGCAGGAGTCAGATCTCATTAATCACGAGGGTGAGGAGTTGACTGGCAAGATGATGGTGGAATATTTGGTGCCAAAGCAAAAGCGAATTTGTCATTGTCCTGTTTTGTTGTTGTTTTTCATCATGAATAATAGGCTAATGAACTCACCATTCAAGCAATCCGCCCACGAATTGGCACTAATTTGAAAGTGAAACTAAAATGCGCACGGGCGCGGAGTGAGCAGAGCGAACGATTTGCCTTCAATTTAGCGATTTAAAAGCCCCGCCGGTGATACCGGTGTCGTCACACGCTGATTAACCGGTGGGAAAATATCCTCACCGCCACATCCCTAATACACATAAAACAGAAGTGCATTGTGGGGACTAGAGCTCGGGTTGTACCTGTTCACAGGTGTTCTGCGAGCGCAGGAGGGCTTCTGAAGACTTCTCCAGCTCTGCCAGCTTCAGCTCCAGTGCGACGCTCTTCTCCTCAGCTCTCTGTCTCTCCTGAACCTGCGTCTCCAGTCGACGCTGCAGCTCCTCCAGCTCAGAGAGGGTCTGCTCCTGTTCTGACGGCGTGGATCGAGCCTCCAGCTCAGAGAGGGTCTGCTCCTGTTCTGACGGTGTGGATCGAGCCTCCAGCTCAGAGAGGGTCTGCTCCTGTTCTGACGGCGTGGATCGAGCCTCCATCTTGTTCTTCAGCTCAGACACCTCCAGCTGGAGCTCAGCGCTCATCTCCTCTGCTCTGCGTTTGCTCTGAGTCTCGGCGTCCAGCTGACGCTCCAGAGACGCCACCTTCAGCGCCAGCTCGTTCGCCCGGGGAGAGTCGAGGAAATGACTCCTGAACACAGAGGAGAAATGAGAGAAACATGCATTTATGCTGCAGAAGAGCATGTGAGCACTGCTGCTAAAGCGGACCGATTAATTCCGACGCAATTTACATGAAATCATCGAGTTGGCTTATCGTGATTATGAAAACTTTTATCAGTAAACAAAACTAGGCAAACAACAAGCCGATTTAAACGCCCCATTAGAGTAAAAGCAGGGTTGATATCGATGATGCGTCCTCACCCCTCCGAGGAGCTGCGGGCCGTGATGCTGCTCGTCTCCATGTCCACATTGGGATCGTCCATAGCAGTGAAGTCAAAGCGGCTGTCGAACTCATCCATATCTGGACACAAAACACAACTGAGCAAACACCTCATGAACCTTTATCTAGTGATGGACACGCACAAATCTTCACACAATGTTCAATCTATTGGCTTGACTGGAATTCAGCATCACGTTTTTAATGCGAGTTAAATAATTGTGTTAAATGAGCCTGTCTTAAGATGGACCAGTTGGTTTGCGTTGCCGTCATATGCTTAATTACAACAATTAATTTGATATAAGGCAAAAAAAAAAAAAAAATCATCTTTTAAGACAAGAGGGATTTAAAAAGTTGAAGGTTATCTTAACTTTAAGAAATAATTTATTGTTCAACTTGTATATTTAAAGGATAAAGTTTTGAATTACTGAATAAAAACAAGAAACAGACTAAAAGAATCAAAACATTTATGATGATTTTTAAGATCATTCTTTTAAATAATTAAGTAATAAATAAGTCTTCGGTCCCTGGTGTGGCACTGACCACATTAAGGTTTTTCGGCCAAGCCTTCATTCTGAAAATGACATTTACGTGCTTCACAGCGACTGCAGAATAATCTTCAAATGCAAGTAACTTTCTCAAGTGTTCAGACAGAACTCGTACCCTCTCCCTCTTCAGGCAGAGAGCTGTCGACTCGACTCTTCTTGATGTACGGCTCAGCGAAGCTCATGTCAGTGGAGCCGAGACCTTCCTCCGGCAGATGCGTAGATCTCAGCTGCTTCCCAGCCCACGTCACTCTCCGCTTGGGAACCTGTGCGTTTAAATGCAACAATCAGATCCACGGCCTTCACCAACACTGAGCAGTTACCATTAGGGTTGGGAATTGAAAAAAAACTTGAGGTCAGGAATTGGATACTTGTTATAACATTTAGATTCCTCTTATCGATTCCTTTGTGAGCATTTCAATATGACTTTAAATGCAGGACGACTCGCTGCTTTCTGCACCACGCACACATCCAAACCGTGCCCACATCCAAAGTGATCGAAATAGGAATCGTTAATTCAACTGATAACCAACCCTCGTTATGACTGGTGAAACCGGTTACCTTCGGGACCAGGGTGACGTTTGAGGCAGTAACTAGCAGCTTGGTCAAGTTCTTGATTCGGTCCTGCTGATCTCTCTGGAGCTGGTCTTTCTCTTGCAGAAGCTGACACAGTGACTCTCGCTCGGTTTCAGTCGATTGAGTGACAGAGGACACCTGTAAGAGGAGATGGGAAAGAGTTTGTGTGATGGGTCGTGTTATTACCGGACGACTGTCAAACCTGTGATGTACATGCTCACATAATACACATGTGTACACCGTCTCCGTTATCGCAGATTCATGTTTTTGAAGTTTACACGGAGATAACGTTTTTTGCACCTTGGAACCATTTTTAAAGTTTGTGTTCTCGAGCTCCAAACTCTGTTGAACGGCCAGAATAATCAAATTCAGTTTTCTGTTAGAACGGTGCCGTGTTAGTGGCCCAGGGGCCCTATCTTTCACTCAGCGCAATTGACTTTGTACAGCGACGCATGCATCATTCCTATTTTGCATTTTCCCTCCACAGACGCACGTCGGTAAATTAGGGAATGAACTTGCGCTCCCGGGGGCGGTTCAGCGAAAAGAGGCGGCGTGTTCCGGCGCAAACGTTCCCTGGTGCTATTTTGCAGTTTCAGAAAACAATTCCGCCACTGACCAGGAGAAACCTAGTCTAAAGTCAGCGGCGCGTTCAGATGCTATTTTAAGGGCGCATGCTTGGCCATAATGTAGCGTGTGCACAACACACACACACTTTGCTTCTCTCATCTACAAACAGACATTTTTGCAAACCATACATTATTACAAGGAAAAATATTCCACACGAGGGAAATCCTTGTGGTGTCCATGAAGATGTGAAAAAAAAAAAAAAATAGGCATAAATCTAGCTTACACATTTACCCAAATTATCATACGCCTGTTTAACCGAAGCTAGTTTGGGTGTGTTTCTCCATCCCCGTACAATGTCACTTCTCTGTGTGTTACGGCCCTGACGAGAACGTCGGTCTCCTCGGCTGTGAACCGCTCCTGGCGTGCGTCTGGCAAATCCACCGATATAATAGCAAACCGCCATGGAACAAGAGCGCCTGCTCTTAAAGGGAATGTGAAATGATGCTCACATTGATGATGCTCACCCACACCTATGAGTAATGAAGCTACTTCAGACCAACACATTTTAGATTTGTGTCGGGCGCAAGAGTCATTTATCCCGCCGGTATAATAGCAGATATTTGTAGATCCACCAACAAAGTTACTTGCGTTTCGCGTTTGCGTTTAGATCGTTAAAATAGGGCCCACTAAGTTAATAACTAATGATCTTTACAACGGAAGTGAATCAAAACTAACTTTATCTGGACAATAACTCTATTCTAGATCTGCTGTAAAGCCTAAACAATTTCTGTTACTGTAATCTCCTGTTATCACTGTAAAGCTGCTGTGAAACATCTATATTGGTTAAAGCGCTGTATAAATGAAGGAGACTCGACTTACCTCTTGCAGACGGCGTCTAAGATCAACAATCTCATTGCGGTATCTCTTCAAGAGCGCACCTTCATCAGAGACCTCTGTGACGTGAGGGTCATTCTTCATGCGCTTCGCTGCACTCGCAAACTTTAAACCGCAGTAAGAGCACAGATGAGTTAAGCACATCTCCCTGTATCAGAGCAGACAGCAGTGAAGAAGCGTATGGTCCTCGTACCTGTAAAGTGCTGACGGTCTCGTCCACGGTCACTGGCGTGATGGTGCAAATAATCACAGTTTTTGCATTTCCACCCAAAGAGTTCTGGAGGATTCGGGTCAGTTTACTGTTTCTGTAATTCACGAAGCCCCTTTTGGATGGAATGGAAACCAGACATTATTGTTTGATATGGTTTGCCACCAAAAACAGGGTGAAAGTCACAATATAACTCACTTCTGACTCTCTTCGGATAACTTCTTAATGACTTGACCCAGGATGAACAAACTGCGGTTTATGTTGCACCCTTCTTTTAACCGGGCTCCTGAAACAGAAGAGAGCTTTTAACACACAAATTCATTAAATCAATAGTTAGCTTTTCCTAAATGGCTCAAACTTAGGCTGTATACGCTCATTTGTGAGCAGGAACAGTTCTATGCCACTAACCGGCTGTGAAAATACTAGATTTAATGCTTTGAAAATATACATTTGGATATTTATTTAGGCATTATACAATAATTATTTGTCATTGTTTTAATCATTGTGAAGCATAATTTTTGCGATAATGCTTACAGCCATTGACTCGCACTCATTTCACTCACTGTCTGTGTAAGAGTGTGTGTGTGCGCGTGCATGTGAGTGAGAGTGTGTGTGTCTGTGTAAGAGTGTGTGTGTGTGTGTGTGCGCGTGCATGTGAGTGAGTGTGTGTGTGTGTGTGTGTGTGTGTGTGTGTGTGTGTGAGTGTGTGTGTCTGTGTGCGAGTGTTAATCTTTTGCTCTCAGAATGTTTTTTTTTAATGACTATTTGTGCCAGGTTCAAAACACACAATATTTCTGACTGTTACAATAGTCCCTGTTATGCGATTTTGACTCTGACTCGTCGGACTACACCTTGCATCCCGACCAATCACCACTTGCTCTCATTAACGTCGTGTGTGATGTCATCAAGAGGGCAGAACTAGCGACTGACTTCCAGAAAGAAGAGCGTACACAAGCGATGGCTACCGAAGCGGCGTGTTCTGTACTGGCTGTCTTGTCAGAAAAGCCCCAAAAAAAGAAATGTTTCGTGGAGATTCGGCAACTATACGCCTGCGTTGATGATGTTTCCTCGAGGGACTGCCATGACAGAGACGCACGCTTCAGCAACCCGGTGAGAGCTTGAAACGGCTTTAACTAGCAAATCATATTCTCCTTCGCTACAGAGAAAACTTGGATAGACAATCACAGAGATGTATACATAACCAAATGTGCCAGATTTATAATCTCCATTGTTTGAAAGCTGTGTAGGGAAGAGCTTCTGTGCTCCTATTGGTCACAGATGTGACGGAACCGGTCATGGAGGACCGGGAAAAATGAAACATGTTAAGTCTTTATGTCAGGACACTGAAGCGCCGCATCAGTTGTCGTCCACTATGACACACTATGCAAGACAAAAAGATCAGTTCTTGCATCTCGACGGACATTGTCGTTTGCGAATCATTACAACTCTATAGCTGTGAAATCATGTAGTTTGCCCATTTAATTCCAAAAACAGACTAAAAGAAGAAACAGTAAAACACAGTCATTACCCTCAGCTCCCGTCTGACTCGCCCGTTCAGTGCCGGCAAGATCCACCAAGTTCTACAGAAACGGGAAACAACACCACACTGACTAAACGTGATAAATGTTGCTCATCCGAATGATGTCAGTGAATGAAGTCACACAGAAGGGTGGTGTTTGTGTTGAACTCACCAGATGTGACACAATGATGGCTCCTTCAGCGTTTTCCCCAGACGACGGTTCACTTCGGTCACGGCTCTCCAGGATCTGACAGAGAACACAAACCAGAGGAACTTAAACAGTCCAAATAAACCAGACTCCAAACACACTGCAGTTCACATGGCCTCTTACCATGCGGAAAATGGTGTGAGAGCGGCTGCTGCGCTGGTTCATTTTAGTTTTCCCATAGTGCCGGTTTTCTGTGTGAATCAAGTGAGGATCAGATAAGCACCGCAGTACAGCAGAATAAAGAACGAGCGAGTGAGTGATTCAATGACAGCAGCTTTACTTTCTCCTTTGGTGATCCAGGACAGGGCTTGTTCCGGAGACGTCACCAGCTCTTCGGTCAGATCAGCCACATACACGTTTTTCTGTGGACAGTCAGAGGGTTAGTTTACTCAAAAATCAATGATTTACTCACCCTGAAGCCACCCTAGGTGTATATGGCATTGAACACAATCGGAGCTATATTAAAAATGTCCTGGTTCTTCCAAGTGCATCTATACATGATAAGTGCATCTATCCATGATAAAAGTGCATCCATCCATCCATCCATCATAAAAGTGCATCCACCTATCATAAAAGTGCATCTATACATGATAAAAGTGCATCTATACATGATAAAAGTGCATCTATACATGATAAAAGTGCATCCATCCATCCATCATAAAAGTGCATCTATACATGATAAAAGTGCATCTATACATGATAAAAGTGCATCCATCCATCCATCATAAAAGTGCATCTATACATGATAAAAGTGCATCTATACATGATAAAAGTGCATCCATCCATCATAAACGAACTCCACACAGCTGCGGGGGGGGGGGGGGTTAATAAAAGCCTAAATCGATGCGTATGGCCGTCTGTCGGAAGCCAGTGATTATAGTTTATAAAGTTTTAAATATGGGTATTTTCCTAACACAAACGCATGGCTTCGCTTCAGAGGGCCTTTATGATGGACAGATGCACTCTTATGGACTTTAAAACAGAAACAGCCATTCACTGCCATTATAAAGCTTGGAAGAGTCAGGACATTTACTAATGTAACTCTGATTGTATTCGTCTGAAAGAAGAATGTCATATACACCTAGGATGACTTCAGGGTGAGTAAATCATGGGCTAATTTAAATTTTTGGTTGAATTACCCCTTTAAGATCTGAAACTACACTCGCATCTGCTGTACGAGTCCAACCAAACACTCACATAGTTCCCTTCCCGGATCTCCAGAGGCCGTCTTTTCCAGCTGTCGCAGAGCAGATCCGTGACCGTCTCGTTGTAGATCTCCATATAGCTCACGCGCAGGAGAAACTCCTTCTTCGGAAACTGGAAGACGACGCAAAGAAATAAAGCTAGTAAATGCTCACTGCCAGAAAAGGCCTTGGTTAATGAACCATTAACACATGTTAGGGCTGGGACAACGCGTCGAGGTCATCGATTACGTCGACGCAAAAAATACGTCGACGCAAAATATGCGCGTCGATTCGTCGACCTGTTTTCATTTCTCTCAAAAACATTTGCAAATTACTTAACAGTGTGTACCTTATGTGCGCTGATACGCGATGGCCATCATTCGTTATATAACCAATAACCAATAATGCAGGGGTTTTCCTGCATTGAATTTTTTTTGGCGGCCGCCAAAGCCTTATTTGATCTGTGAGTGATGTAGAATAGAATGACTGACTGCGCTTGACAGGGTGCATATAAGTACGAGAGAGAGTCCCGGCGCGCACTCACTCACCGTCTTCAAACAACACGAGCGCTGTCTTGCTCTCTCTCCCTCGTGCATATTAATCAAAATCATTAGACACGATAGAAAAAGGGCGGAAGACCAAAGTTTCACGTGGAGCATTCGGAGATTTTTTTTTCTCTTGAATTACCGCGGAGTGTGAATTGTGGTAAAAAAAATAAACTGCCAGGACAATCACACACCGCTTGCCGTAGGCTACAGGTCCACTAATGACACGTCCGATTCGCGAACTAATGACTCATTTGAACCGATTCACTTTAATGAATGGTTAAAACAACTGATCTGTCCAACACTGAACTCACGAGACGTCTGAATCGGTGTATAACAAATCGGTAACACTTTACAATAATGTTCCATTTATTAAATTCTAGTTAAGTACTTTTTTTTATTAGTATTTTTTTTTTAAAGAAAAAGGTGAGTGGCAGAGTGTATTACTATACGTTGTTGTTATTTTTATGTGAATGAAGAATTAAAATATGCCCTTTTTTCAGTAAGCTATAGCTTAACCCTAACCCTAACCCTATAGGACTATGTGTTTTCAACATAAATGTTCAATTCTGTTGGTTCAGGAAGGACGCCATGACAGGCTGCTGGCTCCCACTGTTAATTTTTATTTATTTTTTTGTTGGAAAAGCACTCTCTGTATTAGCTTGAAGCCCTCAAGTTTACATTGGTTACTGTATTCTTTCAATTGCTCTAAACAAGTATTTTGGGTGACCTTTTTATTTTTTTATTGAATGCTAGACATCAAGTTGTTGTTATTTTCATCTGAAAGAAGAACTTTTTCTCAGTAAGCTAGGCCCTATGTGTTCAGTAAGCTTGTTTCAGTAAGCTATGTGTTTTCAAGGCTTTAAGGTTTTATTGAATGCTACCTCTGACTAAGAATGCATTACTATGCACTTGTATAGTCTTTTATTTTGGAATTTTAAGAGCAATAAACATATATTGCAATGTTAAGGAATTCATGTTTTTTTCATTCAGATATGTAAATTAACATGTATAAATTGCTATTAGTCAATTAATGGGGATTGGGGAGATAATCGATAATCGAATCGGACTGGAAAAATGAATCGTTAGATTAATCGATGCATCGAAAAAATAATCGCTAGATTAATCGTTAAAAAAATAATCGTTTATCCCAGCCCTAACACATGTACAAGACAGACGTACTGAAATAAATTACAATGATTCGCCCCAAAAAGACAATGCCGTCATTTATGAGGAAAAGCCTGAAGCGTGAGCACTGTAAACCGGTTCAGATCTCAAACCTCATGGTAAAACTGGACTTTATTAATGCATAATTCAAGCACTTTTTATAAATATGACTGTTTTCATGGGTTTTCCAGGACTTACATTTCAAAAAGTCAAATTCAAGTACGTCGAGCACTTCGTACGATCCCTGCCAAAAGGAAGATTCACCGACACTTACATTTTTAATAGTTTTAAAGATGTCGGCCATGGCGAGGGGAATCACTCCCGGATTATGATCACTTCCCATCATGGAGAAAGTCTTTCCGGATGACGTTTGTCCATAGGCGAATATCGTGCCTGAAAACAGGAGATGATGCATTCAAACTTTGAGTAAGTGCACAATATACCTCTAGTGTACAATACACTATTTCCTGTAACTGATATTGCACTATGTCTAAAAGGATTAGTTCATTCCAGGATTTCTCTCCATATAGTGGACTACAGTAGGCCAAGCAAAAATTAAAATGTACATACTTTATAACCACAAATGATCATCTTGCACTAGCTGTGATGCGCCACACATTACATCATCAGGTTGAAAGGTCACACGTGGAGCAATTTCTCCTCCAACTTCACAATCGTCTGATATCGTTGTTTTCCCTTTTATTTATTCATTTAGTAAACCCCATTTGACTTAGTCTTTGCACGTCCGCTTTGTAAATATTGGATGGTACTTTCGCCTACGTCACGCTTGACCTTTCAACCTGATGACGTAATGTGTGGCTGTTCCGGCCTCACCGTTATAGCCTTCGACTGCAGACACGACCAGGGGCTTGGCGATGTCCTGGTAGAGCTGAGCGGTGGTCTCTGCAGCGCTGAACACTCGGTCTGAAACACACGAGGGTCAGAACACACACACACACACACACAGGAAGATCCACTGAAGCTCAACTCACCGAAGCTGAAGCTCTTAGTTGTAGCGCCATCTTCGTCCAGCTGATGGATGGCCTGTTTATCGGCTCTCCAGAAGAGCTGCACTGGCTCTGAACTCTCAGACTCTTCCCTGAAAACATCAGGATTATCAGTACATTGATGTCAAAACACTGAAAATAAACATGGAATAAACGAGCTGTATGGAGACTGGCAGACTGTCGCTCGTTGTAAAACCTTGTAGCCAAACAGTTGATGGACCCCATTGACTTCCATAGCAGGAAAAAAAAAATACTATGGAAGTCAATGGGGTAACATTACATCAACTTATTGGTTATATACATTCTTCAAAATATCTTCTTTTGTGTTCAGCAGAAGACAGACATTCATTCAGGTTTGGAACAACTTGAGGACGAGTAAATTATGACACTATTTTTCATTTTGATGTGAACTATTCCTTTAAGACTGGTCATAACTTTATGTCAGATACATAAAGTAGATTGTATGGTATAATTTGAACCTATGATTACCAGCTAGTTGGTCAGATTAATATTGAAGCTTGTTTCCGCCAATAAAAAATTAAAAAAAGGGTAACGTTAACGTTTTTTTACTCAGAATTGGACTTTATAATCTTACAATTTTGAAATAAGTCAAAATTGCGAGATACAAACTCGCAACTGAAAGATTAAAAAGTCGCAATTATCTTTTAAAATGTTTTATTCAGTGACGGACACAAGATTCTATGGGTTAACGTTAGTTCCGAAGACACAGTCTGGCCTCTGGTAAACCAGCGACATATGTTAGATATATTATTAATGAATTGTTCATAATCAGTTTTTAGAAAAGGTTTACCTCAGAAAAATCATATAACAAAAACAGCTTTTGGTACTGATTTATGATTATGTCATTAGCTAATGACTGTTCACTCGGTGAATCCCTCAGCTATAACGTTACCTCTAGACTGTTTTTGACGTCAAATTCACCTCCATACTGTAAATATTGATCTTTTCTTACCTTTTAATAAGGGGTCTGACCCTAACGCAAACTTTTACAGCAGACTCTTCCGTCATTTTCGATTCATTCATTAACGAGAAACCGCAGCGCTATTTAAACTAACGTTAACTGAGACTGACTGAGGCTGAGCGCATTTGAAATATTAACCGACTTTCCATTGGACGATCTGTGCGCATGCGCAGTTCAACGGCCGCCCTCATTGGTCCCTGACACAACAAACAACATGTCCGTTGAGTTCCCTGTGGAATGTAGGAGCGAGACTCCGCCCATGTGTTTTTAAACGAGCCTCATGAATATATTACTTTTAATATCATCCATTCGTGGAACGTTGTATAATTTTATACAATTTATTAATTACATTTCATTGGTTTAATACTTTTGAATGTAACCTTTTTAATTTTTGTTGTTTGTTTTCAGAAGTGTTTTACTGCTTAAGTATATCGTAAAACATTTTGAATATGGTATTTTAATGCAGTAATTTCTCAAGTGAGTGTCAATAACAACTCATGAGCTCGTGCTAAATACCTTTTTTTAAATGTAAGACTTTAGGTTTGTGTCTATACAGAAACTGACTTTTAAAAATAAAACCACCTGGAGAAATATTCACTGGAGTAAAAAGTGTGACAACTAGCCCCGGGCTAATCAACTAAACTCCAATATTCATGGGTTTCATCCGGTCCCTTTCCACAGGTGTATAAAATCAAGCACCTAGATTATGAATGCAGACTGCATTGTGCTTGATTAATACACCTGTGGAAAGGGACCGGATGAAACCCATGAATACCGCATAACAAAAATATGTTCTAAAATTCTTTCGCTATAACGTTCCCGTTCAGTTATGGAAACGATATTTCTGAATGTAAAAATGTTTTAAAGACGTTGTTTGCAAACATTTGTCGTATTACAAGTTTTTTTTTAAATGTAATGTTTGAATATGCAAATGACGTGTTTTCTAATTAAATATGCATTTCTAGAACAAAGAAAAGGTTCAAATTCTTGTTGAATTGTTTTGATATATTAGAGTCAAAGGCTTTTACAGAGGGGATTTTGGATATTGCAAATCAGAAAATACATTCAACATCCAAAAATAAATAAATTGTAAAAAAAAATATGTAGCAATAAAATGTTGTATAAAATCAGGAAAAGTATATATGAACAAATCCCCCAACAATAGATAAAGTGCTCTAAAAGATAGAGATAAAAGTGTATTTTGGATGTTTTTTTCCCCACTAGTCTGAAAAAACACTTTTTGAAAAGCCAAAGAGCCCAAAATTGACAGATGCATAAAAACGTGTGTGTAGTGTGTAGTGTGTGTAGTGTGTCAACATCACAGATAAAGCACAGAGTCACCAGAGGTGTATTATGGTAAAACATTTATTTGAAATCATAATTATGACAACTATCATATTATTCAGAAGTACTTCAATAATCAATGCAACCTATAGACATTTACAGCTTTTTACATGAAGAAGAATCGGGTTTCCAAAAAGTCTACTGATGTCTTCGCTAGGGCACTTAAAAAGCGATTCATGCACAGAACAGAAGCGTCTGTGTGTTCATGCTTCAACAGTCCCAGACGGGAACATAGTGGCGGCCCACATCCGGCTCAGATCCGGTTCACATCTGGCTCAGATTCGGTTCACATCCGGCCCACATCCGGTTCACATCCGGCTCAGATCCGGTTCACATCCGGCCCACATCTGGTTCACATCCGGCCCACATTCGGTTCACATCCGGATCCGGTACATGTGGATCAAACGTGGCCCAGATGTGGCCCAGATGTGTGCCGACACTACGAGACGACCGGTCTCATAAAACACAATCACAATCAATCAAGGCATTAATTAAAGCAATTAGAATAATCCACTAAGACCAGTTCAGGGAAAAAGGTTTCAAAGCATGAAATCGATTAGAAAAGCACTGAATTATTCACTGCACTGTTGCAATATTCTGCTGAACGAAGGTCTATACTCCTGCTTCTGAACCACATGTTATTGATTGTAAACACAAATATACACATTCTCGCGCTTCAGATCACAGAACAATGTCAGCATCACTCGTACAGTAGATCATAGCGTGTAATATTCATTTAATCTCACGTACAGGTGTCAGGTGTTATTACTCACTGATCTAAAAGACGACAGCAAAGCATTTCCCTCTTTATTCTCAGATATTCGGTTCTGTTTAAAAGCCTGTTTAAAAAGTGTGTGTGTGTGTGTGTGATTATGAGACACTGTAGTGTGTGTGTGTGTGTGTGTGTGTGTGTGTGATTATGAGATGCTGGAGTGTGTGTGTGTGTGTGTGTGTGTGTGTGTGTGTGTGTGTGTGTGTGTGTGATTATGAGATGCTGTAGTGTGTGTGTGTGTGTGTGTGTGTGCATGTGTGTGTGTGTGATTATGAGACGCTGAAGTGTGTGTGTGTGTGTGTGTGTGTGTGTGTGTGTGATTATGAGACGCTGAAGTGTGTGTGTGTGTGTGTGTGTGTGTGTGTGTGTGATTATGAGACGCTGAAGTGTGTGTGTGTGTGTGTGTAATTATGAGATGCTGAAGTGTGTGTGTGTGTGTGTGATTATGAGACGCTGCAGGTGGTGTGTGTGTGTGTGATCATGAGACGCTGCAGGTGGAGTGTGTGTGTGTGTGTGTGTGTGTGTGTGTGTGTGTAATTATGAGATGCTGAAGTGTGTGTGTGTGTGATTATGAGACGCTGCAGGTGGTGTGTGTGTGTGTGATCATGAGACGCTGCAGGTGGTGTGTATGTGTGTGTGTGATTATGAGACGCTGCAGGTGGAGTGTGTGTGTGTGTGTGTGTGTGTGTGTGTGTGATTATGAGATGCTGAAGTGTGTGTGTGTGTGTGTGTGTGATTATGAGACGCTGCAGGTGGAGTGTGTGTGTGTGTGATTATGAGACGCTGCAGGTGGAGTGTGTGTGTGTGTGATTATGAGACGCTGCAGGTGGAGTGTGTGTGTGTGTGTGTGTGTGTGATTATGAGATGCTGAAGTGTGTGTGTGTGTGTGTGTCTCTGTGTGTGTGTGTGTGTGTGTGTGTGTGTGTGTGTGTGTGTGTGTGTGTGTGTGTGTGTGTGTGTGATTATGAGACGCTGCAGGTGGTGTGTTTGATTATGAGACGCTGCCGGTGGTGTGTGTGTGTGTGTGTGTGTGTGTGTGTGATTATGAGACGCTGCAGGTGGTGTGTGTGTGTGTGTGTGTGTGTGATTATGAGACGCTGCAGGTGGTGGGTGTGTGTGTGTGTGTGTGTGTGTGTGTGTGTGTGTGTGTGATTATGAGACGCTGCAGGTGGATGATTTGGGCGGCTGCTCCAGGATTGACTCTCGGCGCAGGTCGTTCGGCACCGTCCCGTTCGGACCCCACACGTTCAGCTCGCCGAACATGCCGGTCTCGATCATCTCCTCCTGCCACGGGATCGAGATGTTTCCCGACGCAAACTCGTCGAAGAAGTTCTTGTCGTCGTCCTCCAGGCCGACCCCCTTCACCGTGGAGAACGCGCCCACGTCGTCCAGATCTTTGGCGTAAACCGTCTTCGAATCCGGGACGAACGGAGGAGGAAGAATCCCTGTAGCGAATCAGTGTGGCATTAGTGCATCACATGACTAGAGGGCCAGTTGCATAAACATCGTCATTAGCTGTGTCCCAAATGATGCACTATACACTATGCACTTATACACTATGTACTATGAACTTATACACTATAAACTTATGAACTATACACTTATGCACTATACACTTATGCACTATGCACTTTTGCACTATGCACTTTTGCTCTATGTACTTATGCACTATGCACTTTTGCACTATTCACCTATGCACAATGCACTTTTGCACTATTCACCTATGCACTATGCATTTATGCACTATTCACTTATGTACTTTTGCACGATGCACTTTTGCACTATTCACTTATGCACTATGCACTTTTGCACTATTCACTTATGCACTATGTACTTATGCACTATTCACTAATGCACTATGCACTTTTGCACTAAGTACATATGCACTATGCACTTTTGCACTATACACTTATGCACTATACACTTATGCAGTATGTACTTATGCACTATGCACTTTTGCACTATGTACTTATGCAGTATGTACTTATGCACTATGCACTTTTGCACTATACACTTATGCACTATACACTTATGCAGTATGTACTTATGCACTATGTACTTATGCACTATGCACTTTTGCACTATGTACTTAAGCACTATGTACTTATGCACTATGCACTTTTGCACTATGTACTTATGCACTATGCATTTATGCACTATGCACTTATGCACTATGTGCTTATGCACTATGCACTATGCACTTTTGCACTATGCACTATGTACTTATGCACTATGCACTTTTGCACTATACACTTATGCACTATTCACTTATTCACTATGTACTTATGCACTATGCACTTTTGCACTATGTACTTATGCACTATTCACTTTTGCTCTATGTACTTTTGCACTATTCACTTATGCACTATGTACTTATGCACTATGCACTTTTGCACTATGTACTTATGCACTATTCACTTTTGCTCTATGCACTTTTGCACTATTCACTTATGCACTATGTACTTATGCACTATGCACTTTTGCAGTATTCACTTATGCACTATGCACTTATGCACTATGCACTATGTACATATGCACTATGTACATATGCACTATGTACTTATGCACTATGCACTTTTGCACTATACACTTATGCACTATACACTTATGCACTATGTACTTATGCACTATGAACTTTTGCACTATGTACTTATGCACTATGTACTTATGCACTATTTGTACTTATGCAATAGAGCAGACTCTTTCAGAAACATTATGAACTGGTAATGATTCAGATCCGCACCTGCGTCGAGTTTCCTCCAGTTGATTTCGCTGAAGAACGGATGAGCGCGCAGTTCGTCACACGAGCCGTTCTTGAAGCCCAGTCTCTTGTCCACTTCTTTAGCCAGTAACCCGTCACAGATGGACTTGGCTTTCTCGCTGAACTTCTCCGGGAAGGTCACGGGGTCGTTCAGGATCCGCTTCTTCACCTCTTTATTCTCCACCTGAGCAAACAATCAAACATGGAGAAGAACAGCGGCTGATACACGAGTGTGGGACAACAGAACTGTCATGTTCATCAGAGTGCGAGTTCGACTGCCAGGGTTATTGTGGAGGGATTTGAGTAAGTTATGTTTGTACTTAAGTGTATGTTATTATGTATGTTTGTTAAATGTGTTGTAAAAAAAAATTTTTTAAAAACAAGAAAAAAGAATGAATGTTGAAGAGCACCTTCTCTCCTCGAGTCCTGAACGGTCCTTTAGCGGCGATGAACTCGAACAGCGTGACCCCGAGAGTGAAGTAATCCACGGAGTAATCGTACTCTTCACCCTTCAGCAGCTCCGGGGCCATGAACCCTGAACACACACACACATTAATATAGTGTTTTTATTGCATGAAAGCAGGAAGTGTATTCAGTCATCAGTCAGAGACGAGTGTTAACGTCACGTTCATACGGCAGTGATATACAGTAATATAGTATAAAGCTATAGTAATACACATGTTATATGGTTAGTTAATGTCATGAACTCAGTTTAACAAACACAACGAGAGTGTGAGTCAGCAATTACAACTTGTGTTTGTAATGATTAAACTATAAGGATAATATGACAATGTTAGGATAATATTTGAAAGTTTTGCGTGTTTATCCAATTGTCGACGTCGCCTAAAAACCAAAAGCTGAAGCCAAACTAAACCATAAACAAAACTAAAGGGAAATAAAAATGTATAAAAACCATATAGACATATATTTAAACAACAAAAACTACTAAAAATGACAAAAGTACACAACAAAATTACTAAAATGAAAATTTTTAATCGGTTACACTTTAGTTTAGGGTTCAATTCTCACTATTAACTATGACTCTGGCCTCAATAACTCCTAATTACTGCTCATTATTAGTTAGTAAGGTTGTTAACTTTAGTATTGTAGGATTAAGGGATGTATAATATGATCATGCAGAATAAGGCATATAAGTGTTTTATAAGTACTAATAAACAGCTGATGTATGCATGATAATAAGCAACTAGTTAATGG
>CM038623.1:56664992-56709992 GCA_021554675.1 Leuciscus idus
GCTGGAGGATTTTCCCGGCCTTCTGAGCCCGATCTTTATCCTCGGCCGTGTCGTACGCCTCCACGTCCTTCCAGAGGCGACTCGGGCCTTTGTACTCGTTGGTGGTCTCCAGGTACTCTTGAAACAGGCGTTTGCCGATCGGCTGCTCCACGCAGATGCTCTTGAACTGCAGGTCCAGGGTTTCCCGCAGGTCTTCGCACACGGTGATGTGCGGGAGCTTGAGTTTGGCGTGGTACTTCTTGTCCCGGTTGGCCGCCGGGTTGGCGGATCCGTCGAAGCTCCCCCGTGCCGAGATGTACGCCGAGTTGGCCACCACCGTAGTCAAGCCTCCGATGTCCATGACGAGGAGAAGAGTCTGAGCGAGGACTGAGAACCAGACGAGGATAGATGATGGAGAGTCACAGCGAGAGCATTGGAGCTCAGCGCCTGAGACAGGAGTTCGGGAAGATCATGAGATTCGGGATAGGGGTTTCGGACAGCGAACGAAGGATCCGGTGTCTGATGGAGAAGTGAACGATAAGCCCTGACACACACACACACAGACACACACACAGATCTACCTGACTCAACATCTTTCATAAGGGTTTATCCTCTAACTCCATAATACCTTCCTCGGGTTAAAACCCTTCACGGATGGAGGAGCGAGATCCAGAACTCACTCGCTGGGGAAATAAAACCCCTGAAACAAGAAAATATTGATGAATCATCAGTTGTTATGCCTTTAACAAACAAGAAAAGCTGGATGCAGATTGTTAGATGGTCGATGAGCTGAACTACCAGCCTGGTTTTAACCTTGGTTAGACCCGCTTAATTAAAGTCCATAAGTGGTGTAACTCCAGCTTTTAATGTTGTTTATGTGTCTATGTGGTGTGTTTAATATGCTTAAACCATGTGTAAACTCATAAGTCGACACCATTGTATTTCCAATGGAGTATTCCTCCTTAAAACTGCAGTGAACCAAAGAAACGCTTTGAAATCGCTGGTGTTTCTGACGTCACAAACTACCTTGTAACCAATCAGATCAACGTGTGATCGTCAACCAGTGGATCTCTGAGCTGAGTGAGTGAGTGAGTGGAGGCGGGGCTCATTTGCATATTCATAGAACCGTGCATACTAAATGAGGCGAGGGTGTCGAGTTACATTCGAGATATTTTAAGACATTTGAATAAATGTCATTTTGGTGATGAAAGAAGATCAGGAAGGTTCTGGAAAGCATCTTTGTGAGGTGAGGGTCACATTTATTGTTGTTCAATGGATTTTCACGCGTGAAATCCAGATATTTCAATAGGAATTCACACAATTGGGAATTATGTGTGAGGGTGAAAGATTTCATCTGAAGCGGCTTCTCTGTGAGCGTCAGTGTTAAAGTCACGAATATTCAACGTTTCCTAATTAAACGTGGGCATGATTTTGGTTTCATCCGCGATGAACTGACGAAGAGCAGCGACAAATTATTATAATCAAAGATTATGCAGACAAATATTTCTCTTACTTTAAAATGGAAACTATATTTCAAGTGATGCATAAAACATTATGAGAACATCTCAAACTCAACTCCTTCCTGACATTACTAAACACGATTACTGTACCAGCACTTATTATTGAACTATATTAATCATATAATTTGCTATTTCTCTTTATTTCTCAATCATTTAAATGAAAACGTGAGGGTTTGATGTCTTGCCGATGAAGTGATGATGGTAAAGGAAAGGATCTTTTTAATTAAGCTTGTTTCCACCACAGAATAAACCAATTTAAAAGATAATTGCCACTTTTTATCTCACAATTGCAAGATATAAACTTGCAATTGTGATAAAAAAAAATCATAAAAAGTCGCAATTCCCATTTTATCAATTAATTCTGTGGCGGAAACAAGCTTTCATAGATTACATTATTTCCCAGAGAGCACAAAGAACATCCACACAAGCATGTAAATCATACGTTCGGTTTAATATCTATACATGAATAAGAAATCTATATTTTATTTAGTATTTGATACATTTTACAAAAAGGGCCGGGCGTTTGAGTTGTTGATCTCGTGTTCTCGGAGGTCATCACAAACGTCCCGAGAAAAAGCTCCAATATCAAAAATAGCTGCCGATGAGAGCCAATCACAACAAACGGGGTAACAGTTCAAACTTGCCCCTCAGCAAACAGTGCTAAAGCCTGGCTAGCTCGCTCTGCAGGAGACTCTTCCACAGGTACAGCAGCACAAAGACGATCACTCAAGCTTATCTGCTCATAAGCTACTGGAGATAACAGACTGAGCTGAAGAATTATGGGACGCATTTGAGGGAATCCTTACAGCAGGACAAACAAGAGGGAATCTGCATAATATCACCGGGTTCTGGAGCTGAAGCAAATCCATCCAATCAGAACCGCTAATCATCATCATCATCATCTTCATCAGAGTCTTCTTCCTCATCGTCCTCTTCTTCATCCTCCATGTGTGATGACGGCGTCTCGTCTCGGGACCCGTTTGAGCTGGACGGGCCTCGGTCTCTGACGGATCAGAACAGCTCGTGTTACACACACACACACACGTCAATAACACACTGATCAACATCATGGTGGAGAGATCATGTGATACTCACGTGGCCACATGGGAAAGCTTCCCGATCAGCTGGTTAACGTCACCCTGCGCCATTTCTACAACAGATAAACACTCATGAAGGTCAGCACACACTCTCTCACACACACACACTCTCCCTTAACGTACTCATCACACACACTCTCCCTTAACCTACTCATCACACACATACACACACACACACACACACACACACACACACACAGGGTCTCATTCATGAAACACGAGCAGAACGAATGTTTGTGTAAATCGTGTGTAAAGTGGTTCTGCCGTAAATTTTCGGATTCATTAAAATGTTCGTATTTTCCAAATGTTAGTTGGTACGACAGAGATCTACACCTTCTCCAGCCACGCGTAAGTGCGTTTAACATCCGAACCTTTTGCTCATTAATAAGGCTGCATTTTGTACATGTACTTGATCGGGTATACATATTTACACAGCATTTTGAAAAAATATTATATATAGTAATTACATACGGTTTTTCTTTTTACTTTTATTATGAGATTTTTTCGAAGTGAACTAATTCGTTTTTTGCAGTCAAGCTTCATGTCGAACCATTTTCTTTTCACTTCTGGGACTGTTCGATTAACAGATGAAACTCCATTAACTGCATCTGTAATATATGCTGCCAAGCTTCCTATTTTTTAGGCCCTGATACGCCACTATGTACGCTTGAAAATAAAATGTGGCGTTTTGAATGAACTTCTGATAATAAAACTTCAATTTCTGCATCTGAGAAATTTCTTTTTCATTCGCTTTTGAGAAGACATGTTGAAATCCTTCGTTTGGTGTCATAATATGATGCCCATATATAGTCAGTCGGATTTAATGGGCGGGATTTATGGTAATTGAGAATGAGCGTGCACGCGCGTCCCATTAACGACTGATTGGAATTCATTAAAGGGTGCATTAAGCAACTTTTCATGTTAAAAATACCCGTTTTCTAACCCATACATGCTTAAACAATTGCCTGATGGGCTGAATGAGCCCTTCTCTGATCACTGAGATTGTCTCTATAATCCTGTAAAGTAAAATAAATAAGAGGGATTCGGGCCGGAATTTTAGACTGGGCGTGACGTCATGCGCGTTCACGGCACACTCACCTGGCTGTCTGGCAGGTTTGTGTATTCGCCGCCATTCTCCGTAGAAGATGGATTCTATAAGAGACCGGCTTGTAGTTCATTTCAAACACCAACGCAAACTCCACGTAAGATAAAAAAAAGTAAACTTTTGTCCGTGAGCGTGCACACTTCTGGCTGCAGTTTCGCTTGCCGCCAGAGGGGGCATAGTTCTGCAAAAACTCAGAGACTTGCGCAATGCACCTTTAACACACACACACACATTTCACTATCACATCTCACGTTTACGAAGTATATGTGAATCAGGAGAAGAGTTTTCGGGAATGTCTCTTTACGCGCAAATCACTCACATATTTACTCGTATATTTACAAATGTTTCATGAATGAGACCCAATGCGCACACACTATCCCTTAACCTACTCATCACACACACACTATCCCTTAACCTACTCATCACACACACACTATCCCTTAACCTACTCATCACACACACACTCCTCTGACCTGTGAGGTAGGGCTGCAGGGCTTTAGGGACGAGGGTTCTGGCGATCTCTCACACACACACACACACACACACACACACACACACACACTCCTCTGACCTGTGAGGTAGGGCTGCAGGGCTTTAGGGACGAGGGTTCTGGCGATCTCTCACACACACACACACACACACACACACACACACACACACACACTCCTCTGACCTGTGAGGTAGGGCTGCAGGGCTTTAGGGACGAGGGTTCTGGCGATCTCTCACACACACACACACACACACACACACACACACACACACACTCCTCTGACCTGTGAGGTAGGGCTGCAGGGCTTTAGGGACGAGGGTTCTGGCGATCTCTCACACACACACACACACACACACACACACACACACACTCCTCTGACCTGTGAGGTAGGGCTGCAGGGCTTTAGGGACGAGGGTTCTGGCGATCTTCAGCTGCTCCGGGTTACAGCGACCCGACTCCAGGCCGAACGCCAGACCCATGCGCTTCAGAACCTCCACGTCATCGTGGATCTCAAACATGCTGTCGAAGTTAAACAGGTACTCGAACCTGCGGAAACACGAGCGTCAGAGCGGGACGAACTCACGCGGATCAGAGGACGGACACACACACACACACACGCGCTCACTTGTCGTTGGAGATGCTGCAGTCGATGACGGTCCTCTTGCTGGTGTTGATGATGATGAAGGGCAGGTGGATGAGTGTGTTTGGAGAGGGAGATCTCTGGCTCTGACGCTCCGCCTGACGGTTGCGCTGCACCAGGTTCTTAAACGCGATTTGCTGGAAATCAGGAGAGATGAGACGTACAGGAATCATCATTCCTCATCACCAGCACGGGAAAGCAAACCGTTTTTTTACAGTTGCCCATTCATTCATACGGGGAACATCAGAAGAAGATACATCAGGCTTGGTTTTATAAAAATAAATAAAAGTATATATACAGTATATATAAAATCATTCTTCACAATTTAAATAAGACATCTGTAATAAATAATGTTGAATGTGCTAAATTGTCACGAACATATTGTATAATTAATCAAAACATTGAATTGTTACATTAAATGCTGTTAAACAAGAAATCTGTAATAAACAATTAGGGCTTAAATTAGATGAAAATGTGCATTAAAAAAAATCTAAACACAAAACAATATTTGTTTATTTTATTAATGGATTTTTTTATAGCTTTATCACATGCCGTTAAATAAGAAATCTGCAATGATCATTTGGGGCTTAAATGTGCTTAAAAAATGTCCTTAACAGCAAAATATATTTTTTTTTGGTGGTTTTTGCCTTTATTGTGATAGGATAGTATAGAGTGGACAGGAAGTGAGGTGGGAGAGAGAGAGACGGGGGACAGGATCGGTAAAGGTCCACGAGCTGGGATTTGAACTCGGGTCACCCGAAGCGCAGCGGCGCTATATGTGAGGCTTGAGGCCATGAGGCGATATCTTTACATATTTTTTTTTGCTTTAACTTAAAAACAACAAGCACAAAACTAAACTCCACACATCTCTCTCTTCACCCGTCGCCCATATAAACGAGAAGGTATGAGGTGTGGTGTATATGAAACAGACAGGAAGTGATGCGATGAACATATATATATATATATTGAATATATATAAAAACAGAGTTCTGACAGACAGGAAGTGATGCGATGTACCTGCAGTATGAGCTCCTGCAGCTGAGACTGTTTGTGTTTGATTCTCTCGAGTCGTCTCTGCCGCTCGACCTTCAGGAGACACACAGATGACACACTCACTCATGAACACGGCTGTGTGTCAGCGCCGCACGATTAATCGCACTGAAACCGCACGCGATTTAGCAAAGGCTGAGATTATATTATGTGCAGCTCGTCAGTGCAGCGGCTGATCGTAGTTAATGCTCTATCTGAACACCAGAGGGCGTTTCTCTCTCTCACACACACACACACCCCACATATCCCTCTGAACACCAGAGGGCGTCTCACACACACACATACACACCCATCCCTCTGAACACCAGAGGGCGTCTCTCACACACACATACACACCCATCCCTCTGAACACCAGAGGGCGTCTCTCACACACACACACCAAATATGCCCTGCCGCAGAAGTACGATAACACACATTATTCCAGGAAACCCCTGTCGCTGTATCTGAAGATTGAAAGCTTTGATTAAACACGACTAATAAACACACGACTGCCTTATTCTGTGTCAGAAGCTCATCATCTCGGATGAGGAGGAGCTCAGCTGTCCTTATGAAGTGAGTCTGGAGTAAACGCATGTTATTAAATGTTGTCTTTTGTTGGACAAGAGGTTCATAAATGCTTCTGGAAAGATGTTTGACGCGTGTTGTTTTTTCAAATGCACGTTATAAGCGACTCGAACTCAGTGCTGTCAGAGTGAGCCGCGTTTACTGAGCCGTACGTCACTGACACACTGCACATTACAAACACAGCCTTTACCATTTCATAATCGAGATACAACTCGATTTAAGTGCGATTACATGTTAAGTGCGATTACTCGTGCAGCGCTACTCATGAACATTCAACACGATCAACAGTAGCTCAAACAGTAGAGCGGTGACGCTTGCAACGCCAAGGTCATGGGTTTTATTCCCAGGGACAGCAAGAACTGATAAGAATGTAAATGTGTGCCTTGAGATGCATAAATGTAAATGAACCCTGGGACTGACTGACCTCCAGATCCTCACACTCCTGAGCCGAGTTTGTGGGGAATCCAATCCACTTGATCTCCTTCTTGTCTTTGGAGATGATGTTCATGGCCATCAGGACGTTCAGGGCGTCGTAAACACGTCTGCGGATGTTCTTCTGATCGTACACGTGCTGGAGGACCAATGACACGAGTCGGTGAGCAACGTCTCAGTCGCCGCGTTTACATTACCCTTCAAACTGCGCAAATTTAAATTGCGAATTGCAAATACGGCCAATGGAAACACGGCAATTTCACGCAAAAACTCCCATATTTAAAAAATAAATAAATGTATGCTCGCATGAGGTTTTTCAGGCAGTTCTAGGCCTGAAAATATGCCGTTTTAGTCGCATAACATCCATTATTGGAAAAGCCATAATTTCTCAGTAGTTTTATATTGACATTTAGAAAATATCACAAAAGTTTCGAGCAAATGTGACCCTGGATCAGTAAACCAGTCTCGAGTCGCACGGGGATATCTGTGGCAATAGCCAACAATACATTGTATGGGTCACAATTATCGATTTTTCTTTTATGCCCCCCAAAAAAAGATCATGTTCCATGAAGATATTTTGTAAATTTCCTATTGTAAATATATTAAACATGTATTTGTGTGAGTGAATGCTGCACAATCACCAACATAAATGCACAACTTTAAAGGAGATTTTATCAATGTTTAGATTTTTTTGCATCCTCAGATTCCAGATTTTCATTCCAAATATTGTCCTATCGAACAAACCAGACATCAACGGAACGCTTATTTATTCAGCTTTCAGATGATGTATAAATCTCTATATATGTAAATGTATAAATAATTAAATGTTTAAACTATGTATAAATAAATACATTTAAAAAAATTGACCCTTGTGATTGGTTTTGTGGTCCAGGGTCACACATCTGTAATGGAAATGTGGCTCGTGATTGACAGCAAGCGAGAGAGTGTGTGTGTGTGTGTGTGACTGACCGCCTCGTTCAGGGAGATGTGTGTGTGTGTGTGTGTGTGTGAGACTGACCGCCTCGTTCGGGGAGATGTGTGTGTCACCGGAGCTGAACTCCGTCACCAGCTCGTCTGCCACCTCGTTGTAGGACGTCACCACCTTCTTCTGCACCTTCTCACACACTTTCATGGAGAAATGCCTCAAACCCTTCCCGCTTTTATCACCTTTCCTGCTGCGCCTGCCGGAGGAGCCATGATGCTCGTCACAGGAGATCTCAACAACAACAACAACAACAACACAGTGCTAGTGATGGGTCATTCATTGCGTGTCACATGACAGATTAACCAAAGACTCAAAAGGTAAATTAAATATTTATGTTCCGTGTAAATTATCTTTAACTGCATTATAATGATTTCTTAACTCAAGATATGATCTATATTGCACAGGTGGATGTTTTCTGGGAATTTGGCTGTTAAAAGTATGACATCTAAAGCCCCTTAAATGAACGAAATAACTCGAATAAAGATTCGAGAGAGTCATGATCCGAAATGATCCGAACTTTCCATCATCCCTACAGAGAACAGAACACACACACGTGTGTGTGAGCGATGATGTTCCTCACGACTGCTGGGGTTCGCAGGTGTTTCTAGGGTTCGCACAGATTCTGTAAAATTACATTTCTAGGACTTTAAGGAATTTTCAAGCACTACTTTTTTTGGTTTTCAAAACCGATTAAGGAGATTCAAAGTTTTAAAGATCCTCCTTCTGTGGTCTGAGACCTAAAGAAGGGCGTTCGACATTAGAACAGCAACATTACCCAAACATGGAAGTTTGAACACATTCCTCCTCCAGGGAAACAAGCTCATTTCCATGTGACTGATTATAGTGCATTGTGGGACACCAGTTTGATGATGTGATGATCTCCTCGTGATCCCGATGAGGACGGCACAGGGCGGCACGATCCACTGGAGAAACACCAGCATCAAGATTCGGCTTCGGGCAATTATCAAAATATATATAAATAGATTTTTTTTTTATAGTAAATTTTGTTTATTTTAAAGAGAAATATGTCAATAGCATTAGGTCTTATTTTATTTTATTAAGCAATAATATATAAGTATTCATTTATAGTCATATTGATATATAATATAATTAATAATAATTTTTATTTGTAAATAAATTTTTTATTACATTTTTATGCAATTTTATAGACATATTGATACAGAATCTCAGACGTTTGGCCTGATTGTGCAGCTCTACAATCAACCACAGCAAACCGGGGGGGGGGTATTTTTGTTTGTTTGAAAATGAAATAAATATTATTATTGTATTGTACATTTTAATTTTAAATATATAAATATTTTTTGTATTTTATTTTACATTAACTTATTATTGTAACATTACATAGTAATTTAAATAATGCAAATAAGAAACTTTTTATTTAGTAGTAATAATAATTTTCATGTTTTAATAACTTTTTAATTTTTAATTATATTTTTATGCTATTTTATAGACATATTGATACAGAATCTCAGAAGTTTGGCCTGATTGTGCATCACAACGACCAACCACAGCAAACCAGTTTTTTTTATGTTGTTTAATCACACTTTTAAAGCCATTTTCCCTTAGGATCGTGCCGCCCTCTTGCCGATCACAGGAGCATCATGTGCTGATGTACAGACGCTGGAGCCGACGGTGGACTAACCCAGTGGACCAGGGCGAGGACTCGTGTGTGTTCTGGGTCTGTGGCGTGTGGAAGTGTGTGTTGGGCGAGCGTGGGCCGGGTAACAGGACCGTCCTCTGAGGGGTTCCCATCACCTGCAGGAACACAATCACAATCACAGTCACACAATCACAGTCACACAGTCACACAATCACAGTCACACTCACAATCACAGTCACACTCACAATCACAGTCACAGTCACACTCACAGTCACAGTCTCAGTCACACTCACAGTCACACTCACACTCACAGTCACAATCACACTCACACTCACAATCACAGTCACACTCACACTCACAGTCACACTCACAGTCACAATCACAGTCACACTCACAGTCACACTCACAGTCACAATCACAGTCACACTCACAGTCACACTCACAGTCACACTCACAGTCACAGTCACAGTCACTGTCACACTCTCAGTCACTGTCACACTCAGTCACACTACCAGTCACACTCAGTCACTCACTGTCACACTCACACTCACAGTCACTGTCACACTCACACTCACACTCACAATCACAGTCACAATCACACTCACAATCACACTCACAGTCACAGTCACAGTCACACTCACAATCACACTCACAGTCACAGTCACAGTCACACTCACAGTCACACTCACAATCACACTCACAGTCACACTCACAGTCACACTCACACTCACACTCACAGTCACTGTCACACTCAGTCACACTCACAGTCACAGTCACACTCACAGTCAGTCACACTCACAGTCACTGTCACACTCACACTCACAGTCACACTCACTGTCACACTCACACTCACAGTCACACTCACACTCAGTCAGTCACAGTCACTCACTGTCACACTCACAGTCACACTCACTGTCACACTCACAGTCACACTCACTGTCACACTCACAGTCACACTCACAGTCACTCACTGTCACACTCACAGTCACACTCACTGTCACACTCACAGTCACACTCACAGTCACACTCACAGTCACTCACAGTCACACTCACAGTCACACTCAGTCACAGTCACAGTCACAGTCACAGTCACAATCACACTCACAGTCACACTCACAGTCACAATCACACTCACAGTCACAGTCACAATCACAGTCACAGTCACAATCACACTCACAGTCACAGTCACAATCACACTCACAGTCACAATCACACTCACAGTCACACTCACAGTCACAATCACACTCACAGTCACACTCACAGTCACAATCACACTCAGTCACAATCACAATCACAGTCACAGTCACAATCACACTCACAGTCACACTCACAATCACACTCACAGTCACAATCACAGTCACAATCACAGTCACAATCACAGTCACAGTCACAATCACACTCACAGTCACACTCACAATCACACTCACAGTCACAATCACAGTCACAATCACAGTCACAATCACAGTCACAGTCACAATCACACTCACAGTCACAATCACAGTCACAATCACAGTCACAATCACAGTCACAGTCACAATCACACTCACAGTCACACTCACAATCACACTCACAGTCACAATCACAGTCACAATCACAGTCACAATCACAGTCACAGTCACAATCACAGTCACAGTCACAGTCACAATCACAGTCACAGTCACAATCACACTCACAGTCACACTCACAATCACACTCACAGTCACACTCACAGTCACAATCACAGTCACAATCACAGTCACAGTCACAATCACACTCACAGTCACAATCACACTCACAGTCACAATCACACTCACAGTCACACTCACAGTCACAATCACACTCACAGTCACACTCACAGTCACAATCACACTCAGTCACAATCACAATCACAGTCACAGTCACAATCACACTCACAGTCACACTCACAATCACACTCACAGTCACAATCACAGTCACAATCACAGTCACAATCACAATCACACTCACACTCACAGTCACAATCACAGTCACACTCACAGTCACAATCACACTCACACTCACAGTCACAGTCACAATCACACTCACAGTCACAATCACAGTCACAGTCACACTCACAGTCACAATCACACTCACAATCACAGTCACACTCACAGTCACAATCACACTCACAGTCACAATCACAGTCACAATCACAGTCACAATCACACTAACAGTCACAATCACAGTCACAATCACACTCACAGTCACACTCACACTCACAATCACACTCACAGTCACACTCACAGTCACAATCACAGTCACACTCACAGTCACACTCACAGTCAGTCACACTCACAATCACAGTCACACTCACACTCACAGTCACACTCACAATCACAGTCACACTCACAGTCACACTCACTGTCACACTCACTGTCACACTCACAGTCACACTCACACTCACAGTCACACTCACAGTCACACTCACAGTCACTCACTGTTACTCACTGTCACTCACTGTCACTCACAATCACTCACTGTCACACTCACAGTCACTGTCACACTCAGTCACACTCACAGTCACTCACTGTCACACTCACAGTCACACTCACAATCACAGTCACACTCACAGTCACACTCACAGTCACACTCACAGTCACTGTCACACTCACAGTCACACTCACAGTCACTCTCACTGTCACTCACAATCACTCACTGTCACACTCAGTCACTGTCACACTCAGTCACACTCACAGTCACTCACTGTCACACTCACACTCACAGTCACAGTCACACTCACAGTCACTGTCACACTCACTCACTGTCACACTCACAGTCACTGTCACACTCACACTCACAGTCACTGTCACACTCACAGTCACACTCAGTCAGTCACACTCACAGTCACACTCAGTCAGTCACACTCACAGTCACACTCACAGTCACACTCACAGTCACAGTCACACTCACACTCACACTCAGTCACAGTCACACTCACACTCACAGTCACTCTCACACTCACTCACTGTCACTGTCACACTCACACTCACAGTCACAATCACAGTCACACTCACAGTCACACTCACAGTCAGTCACACTCACAATCACAGTCACACTCACACTCACAGTCACACTCACAATCACAGTCACACTCACAGTCACACTCACAGTCACACTCACAGTCACACTCACAGTCACAGTCACTGTCACACTCACAGTCACTCTCACACTCACAGTCACACTCACAGTCACTCACTGTCACTCACAATCACTCACTGTCACACTCACAGTCACTGTCACACTCAGTCACACTCACAGTCACTCACTGTCACACTCACAGTCACACTCACAATCACAGTCACAGTCACAGTCACAGTCACACTCACACTCACAGTCACACTCACAGTCACTGTCACACTCACAGTCACTCTCACAGTCACACTCACTGTCACTCACAATCACTCACTGTCACACTCAGTCACTGTCACACTCAGTCACTCACTGTCACACTCACACTCACAGTCACACTCACAGTCACTGTCACACTCACAGTCACACTCAGTCACTCACTGTCACACTCACAGTCACTGTCACACTCACAGTCACACTCACAGTCACTGTCACACTCACACTCAGTCAGTCACACTCACAGTCACACTCAGTCACAGTCACACTCACAGTCACACTCAGTCACAATCACAGTCACACTCACAGTCACACTCACACTCACAGTCACAGTCACACTCAGTCACAGTCACACTCACACTCACAGTCACTGTCACTCTCACACTCACTCACAGTCACTCACTGTCACTCACAGTCACTGTCACACTCACAGTCAGTCACACCCAGTCACAGTCACACTCACACTCACAGTCACTGTCACACTCAGTCACACTCACAGTCACACTCACAGTCAGTCACACTCACACTCACAGTCACTGTCACTGTCACACTCACTGTCACACTCACAGTCACACTCACTCTCACACTCACTCTCACACTCACTCTCACACTCACTCTCACACTCACTCTCACACTCACTCTCACACTCACAGTCACACTCACAGTCACACTCACAGTCAGTCACACTCACAATCACTGTCACACTCACAGTCACACTCACAGTCACACTCACAGTCACACTCACAGTCACACTCACTCTCACACTCACTCTCACACTCACAGTCACACTCACTGTCACACTCAGTCACACTCACTGTCACAATCACAGTCACACTCACTGTCACACTCACAGTCACAATCACAGTCACACTCACAGTCATAATCACAGTCACACTCACAGTCATAATCACACTCACACTCACAGTCACAATCAAGTCAGTGTTTCAAAGCAGCTTTACAGAGATAACAGGAAAATAATGCAACAAAGTTTGTTTCTAGAAGAAAATAGCGTCACAGTCCAGCTTAAGTAAATTCAGTGATGTTTCATTTTTGTTGTAAACATTTTTTTAATTTAATTCAGTTCTCATATAATGCTGTCAGTGCAGGTGATCAATAATATTGTTGAATATTAAGGAAACCAAGGAACCAAAACTCCATCAGTGACAGAATGGAGAAACACCCTTGTGAGAAACCAGACTCAGTCTCAGTTCTCCTCTGGCCAACGAGCCAACAGTGTGTGATTATGATCATGATTCAGGCAGCATTACAGGTCAGAGGTCAGACTGGATCAGAACATTCAGAATATCACCATGAGTTCTGCGGCTGTGCTCATTTCTCCAGACGAGCAGCTGTATTAGGATGATAATGCTGATGGTGATGATGAAGAGGAGGCTAATCCCGCTGACTCCAGCGTTCTGTGATCCGCTTACACAGACTCTCACGGGTCACCTCACACAATGTTAATGGGAGGGAGTGGGAGGGGCCAGCGAGTGTGGTCATGTGACCGCTCATGCTTCATTAAAGGGTTAGTTCACCCAAAAATGAATGTTCTGTCAGTAATCACTCGCCCTCATGTTGTTCCAAGACTTTCGTTCATCTTCGGAACACAAATGAAGATATTTCTGATTAAATCTGAGAGCTGTCTCACTCCTCCATCGGCTTCTCTGTTATTGAAATGAGTGAGTTCACGTAGTGTAACGGCGGTTGTACGTCAGAACGCAGGCTCACTATTGGCCGACGCTGGTCATGCGTGTGAAGATTTATTTACGGAGAAGAGGAAAACACCAGTAGTGTTTGGGTGCACCCCCATCCTTCATGCTGACTGAGCTTTCAATGCTGTTACGGAAAGGGTGAAGCTGATTGGCTGGTTCTTGTCACATGACCTGCGATGCGCTTGCGGCATTCTGAAACGTTGAGATTTTTTCATCTCGCCTGGAAAAAATGAGAATGAGCGCTTTCCGCGCGCAAGACCTTATTCAGAGCAGCGCCGCTTCGGCCAGGTGGTGTTTATAGCAGAGGGGGCGGAGCTTAGGAACACACCAGCTTATTCATAACCTTAAGGCTAACATATTCATATTAAAAGCTAAAAAACTTACATTTTAATTTCAGGAGGCCTTTAAACATGCAGTGTGTGTGTGTGTGTGTGATTGCGAGACTCTTACCACATGTGGCAGCACATGAGCGCCGGTGAGTGTTTTAGGCAGGATCTGTTTGACCGCAGAGATGGACGCCGGATGAACGGTCAGGAACGACAACACACCTGCAGCTGCAACACACACACACACACACACACACACACACACACACACACACACAGATCATTAATATTCACCAGTTCAGTTGAACATATGTGCAGTGTGTGTTTCGTTACAGTGCCCCCTGCAGGTCAGGAAGTCACTGAGTAATTAGATCAGCAATGACTGAGTAAAAGTCCCATGCATGAATGTAAATGTCCTTCCTCAGCTGCTTTTAACATGTAGAAGAGTTTACAGTCGTTCACTTACAACAAACAGGCTTTAAAAGCAGAAACACACGGGTTAAAGTGCTTTATTAATTGTTCTCAGCAAACATAGGAGTTGAGGTGAGATTAGTGATCTAGGAATGTTTTCTAGCTATACACAGATTACAGTTTAAAAGGGGTTTGGGGTCGGTAACATTTTTAATGTGAAAGAGTCTCTTCTGCTCATCAAGATTGCATTTATTTGATCAAAAATACAGTAAAAAATGTGAAATATTATTCTAATGTAAATCCTCTGTTCTCTATGTGAATATATAGTAAAGTGTAATTTATTCCTGTGATCAAAGCTGAATTTTCAGCATCATTACTCCAGTCTTCAGTGTCACATGATCCTTCACAAATCACTCTAATATGATGATCTGATGCTCAAGAAACATTTATGATTATTATCAGTGTTGAAAACAGCTTAATATTTTAGTGGAAACTGATCAATTTTATTTTTCATGATTATTTGATGAATAGAAATTGAAATAGAATTTTGTAACATTATAAATGTCACTTTGGATCAAATTAATGCATTTTTGATGAATACAAAAAATTAACTAAATAAAATGTATCTTACCCCAAACTTTTGAACAGTACTATATATTTTTATCACATTATTAGCTTTAAAAATGTGTATATATAAACCAATAATTGCATTCTATTTTCTCATTTTTTACACACATTGTAGTGTTTGAGTAGCTGTCGATCATATTAAGAAAAATCATCAGACATTATTTTTAATTAAAAGTAACTTTCGATCAACTTCATGCATCCCTGATAAAAGATATTAAAAACAATATTTTGAACAGTGATGTATTTGGATGTAACTTTACACACAAGGTTATTTAACAGTATTAATGTAACAGTAATAATGTTTAGACCACAAACTTTTGTATCCTAATTATTGTATCCCAGCTGTCGTTACCCATCATGCACTGGGCTCAGTGTGTAATGAACCCCAGCTGTCGTTACCCATCATGCACTGGGCTCAGTGTGTAATGAACCCCAGCTGTTGTTACCCATCATGCACTGGGCTCAGTGTGTAATGAACCCCAGCTGTCGTTACCCATCATGCACTGGGCTCAGTGTGTAATGAACCCCAGCTGTCGTTACCCATCATGCACTGGGCTCAAGTGTGTAATGAACCCCAGCTGTCGTTACCCATCATGCACTGGGCTTAGTGTGTAATGAACCCCAGCTGTCGTTACCCATCATGCACTGGGCTTAGTGTGTAATGAACCCCAGCTGTCGTTACCCATCATGCACTGGGCTTAGTGTGTAATGAACCCCAGCTATCGTTACCCATCATGCACTGAGCTCAAGTGTATAATGAACCCCAGCTGTCGTTGCCCATCATGCACTGGGCTCAAGTGTGTAATGAACCCCAGCTGTCGTTACCCATCATGCACTGGGCTCAGTGTGTAATGAACCCCAGCTGTTGTTACCCATCATGCACTGGGCTCAAGTGTATAATGAACCCCAGCTGTCGTTACCCATCATGCACTGGGCTCAGTGTGTAATGAACCCCAGCTGTCGTTACCCATCATGCACTGGGCTCAGTGTGTAATGAACCCCAGCTATCGTTACCCATCATGCACTGGGCTCAGTGTGTAATGAACCCCAGCTGTCGTTACCCATCATGCACTGGGCTCAGTGTGTAATGAACCCCAGCTGTCGTTACCCATCATGCACTGGGCTCAGTGTGTAATGAACCCCAGCTGTTGTTACCCATCATGCACTGGGCTCAGTGTGTAATGAACCCCAGCTGTCGTTACCCATCATGCACTGGGCTCAGTGTGTAATGAACCCCAGCTGTCGTTACCCATCATGCACTGGGCTCAAGTGTGTAATGAACCCCAGCTGTCGTTACCCATCATGCACTGGGCTTAGTGTGTAATGAACCCCAGCTGTCGTTACCCATCATGCACTGGGCTTAGTGTGTAATGAACCCCAGCTGTCGTTACCCATCATGCACTGGGCTTAGTGTGTAATGAACCCCAGCTATCGTTACCCATCATGCACTGAGCTCAAGTGTATAATGAACCCCAGCTGTCGTTGCCCATCATGCACTGGGCTCAAGTGTGTAATGAACCCCAGCTGTCGTTACCCATCATGCACTGGGCTCAGTGTGTAATGAACCCCAGCTGTTGTTACCCATCATGCACTGGGCTCAAGTGTATAATGAACCCCAGCTGTCGTTACCCATCATGCACTGGGCTCAGTGTGTAATGAACCCCAGCTGTCGTTACCCATCATGCACTGGGCTCAGTGTGTAATGAACCCCAGCTATCGTTACCCATCATGCACTGGGCTCAGTGTGTAATGAACCCCAGCTGTCGTTACCCATCATGCACTGGGCTCAGTGTGTACTCACGTTTTCCCGGACTCAGAGTCTGGTTGACAAACAGCTTTATCTCTCCATTAGTTTCTTTGAGTCCAGCCTGAGGATCAGAGAGATGGAGATTATGATCTTATAAAAGAGCTTCTTTGAGATTATAATCGTCAGGAATGCTGGAATTATTACATCAACATGAGCAGTTCATTCATTTGCAGATGCTTGTGTTTAATAATCATAGAAACAACAACACAACAGTTTCAGTTCCACAGCAACCATCTATCAGTATCAGCACATCCAGTGTGTGTTACAGTGGCTGAATTAATCTTAATTTACAGCAGAAATGACTCAGTTTCTGTGCTGTTAGATGTCATATCATCCATCATTACATGTGAGTTTAATATTTCCCCTTTTGAACGGTCAGCCTCAATGCAAACGAGATATGTAAAACATAACCGTAAACTAGTCTGGACAGGGAAATATGGCACACGTGTGTGTGTGTGTGTAATGTAAGATGTTGTCTTACATCTTTAGCCATGATGGAGACCTGAGCGTGTGGCCAGTCTTCGCTCTGAGACGGCAGTTCTGCTGAAACACAAACACTTTATTAAACTCATCATGAAAGTGAAGTTACACTGGTCTTTTCTCCTCTATTGTGTCGTATATCCGAGCGAAACGCTTCAGGAACAAGAACAGATGTGGGCGGGGCATTATTGTGTCTGTGGGGAATTGATTGGATGGTTGTGGTTTGCTATTGGCTGATCTCATGTGAGTGACAGGTTATAGCCCCGCCCTCGGGCCAGTAAACACGTCATCAGAGAGGGAAGTTACCCTGATTCAAGATTACAGTGTCAGTCAGATATTATGAACTTACATAATGCATGTTTAATTAACTCAACTCCATGTTTATTGGACTAAGATGAATATTTATGCAATTCTGTCCACATATAAACAACAACAAAAAGAAGTTGCACTTTTCTGAGCTGGACTGTACGGAAGCCCGTTTCCACCACTTAAGAAAAATATGCGTTAGTAAATCTTAATTATGTTTTATTCACATTAAAAGTTATAATTATGACATATCTGAGTCAGGCTGTCATCATTTCTACGTATTTATGTCATGATTATATACTTTTAAAAACGGGCTGTTCGGATGAGCGGCTTGTGTTCGGAGAGCGACGCGAATCATCATCGCATCGCGACCCTCGCGCTGTTGTTCGCGTTAGCTCGACGCTGCTAACGCTAAGCTAACCTAACCTAGCGAGCTAACGCTTCTACGTAGTACGTACCTCGCGCACACACACACAAACTACCTAACATACACTGATTTATCTTACCGTAACTACCCCACTCACATCCGCGTCATATCTCGCGCTGATATTGACAGTTAGTTGGATAAAAGTCAGTGTTTATCAGCAAACTACTTCAGCTATTCCTGCACACAGCAGTCAGTCAAACTGAGCTTGGCGGCCTCCCGTGAGCGCGCGTCATGATTGGATACACGCGGTGTGACGTCAGCGCGCATTCACAACTCCACTGGGAAACACGAGTCATCTCAGTGAATCGGTTCATAAACGAATCAGTGATTCACTCGAGTCATCACACACAGAATCTTCTCCAGTTACTAGTTATTGTAATATGTTAATGTTTTGGCAACACTGTGATACACAGCCATGCTAATGAAGCTCATATGATTTTTTTTTTAACTATTATAAAGGTGTTATTAACATAGTATATGGTATGTGGCCTACATACATCAAACTCAAAATGGCAAAAAAAGAGTCTGAAAGCTCTATCAGTGTGAAGGAAACCTAATAATCAGTTGTGTATGATCATGTTAACATATGGTTAATATAGTAAGTAACTATTATAAGGCCATAGTCGGGTGTTTACGGTTAGGGAATCGATTCGAATGAATCATTAACAGCATGATTCGACTCGCACACCACTCGGTCTAAACTTTGCATTTGTTGTTAATTTAGCTATCAATGTTACTCAAGAAGCCTGTATATAAATCAAAGCTCAATTTAGTTATGGATGTAATGATGATTATCTGTATGTTAATAACACACAAATGAGCGCCTGTCGTTACTGACCTGGTTTAAAGTCTCTGTTTCTGTGGTCTGATGTTATAGGAATGATCGTAAATATTAGTTTCCTAGTTAAAAATTGGACATGAACGCGCTCTCAAGCTCGTAATCTCGATTTCAGAAGTGGGAAGTGTCCGATAGCACGTGAAGGCAGGGTTAGGCATGTTCTAACCCTAACCCTAACATGTCTGTCATTCACACACACAGATCCAGCCCATCCAGCATAATGGCATTTTTAAAATGCAGTTTGACATTTACACTGCTGGCATTTTAAAACAAGTTTGACCATAATGTTGACTCACTGTGTAGGCTACGTCTCGTTTCGTATTCCTGCCACAGAATAAAAAACAAATCATGCTTTGGTAAATCTTATGACAAAAAAAAGAAAAAAAAGAAAGAATAATCAGTCAAAATTATGACATAAAAATAAAAGATTAATTATATAATGTAAGTCATAAATATGAGAAAAAAGTCATAATTATGAACATACTAAGTAATTATTATAAGATAAGATATAATTATGAGATTAAAAAACTGAAATTATGACATACCAAGTCATAATTATTAGACACAAATACATAATTATGAACATACTAAGTAATCATTATTGTGAGAGAAGTTATAAATATGAGATAAAAAGTCATAATTATGAACATACTTAGTAATCATTATTATGAGAGAAGTCATAAATATGAGATAAAAAGTCATATTATGAACAGTCAATATTATGAGATAAGGCATAATTATGAGATTAAAAAAGATGAAATTATGACAAAGTAAAAATTACGACCATAACATTGAATTATGACATACTAAGTCATAAACGTGAGATAAATAATCATAATTATGAACATACTAAGTCATTATTATGAGATAAGGCATAATCACGAGATTTAAAAAGCTGAAATTATGACATTAAGATTCAACTGACATATTAAGTTATAATTATGAGACAAAAATTCATATTTATGATCATACTAAGTAATCATTACTATGAGAGAAGTCATAAATATGAGATAAACTTTTTTATGAACATTCTGTCATTATTATGAGAAGTCATAATTATGAGATTAAAAAGGTGAAATTATGACACAAAGTAAAAATTTGCATCTTAAAATTTAATTTGAACATACTAAGTCATTATTATGAGATAAATCATAATTATGAGATTAAGAAATTGAAATTATGACACAAATTTAATTATGAGATGAAAAGTCGTAATTATTAACATACCACGTTATTATTATGAGATTAAAAAGACAAAATTATGACATCAAAAATTGAAATTATGACTTTCTATGTCAATTTTGACTTTTTATCTCATAATTATGATTTTATCATAATTTTATATTTTTAGGCGGAAATGAGCTTCTGTATTTGGCCCTGCATATAATACGTAAATTCACAACAGTGTCTACATCTCCTGTGGTTCAGTCATTCCAGAAACACAAACACAAACTTTATTTGTATTTTTTAATGGTATTTTTTGCTCCTGGAGAGAATCAACAGTCCCGAGGAATGATTCATACTTCAGTTCATCTGTGAGTAACGTGAGACCCGCCACCGTGTGCACGAGCTTAACGCACGAACCGCTTCACATCGGCTCATTTCAAGGCACGCATTACACAAATAAATAATGTTTGGTCATACATTACAGATTACAGCAGACATAAACACACATTAGAAAAGTTGTGCGTGAATATATTAAAGGAGTAGTTCATCTCCTACTACTCCTCTAATGCTCAAGTTGATGATCTGCCCTTGTGTTTCTCACAGCATCAATATGATGCATTCGTTTGCCGTGAGCGTCTCCGGAGAGTCTCAGGTGGGAGTTTTCCGGTCGGGTCGCGGGATATATCGGATCGTAGCGGCTCTCCACAACACCGGAGCCAGGAGGAGACTGAGTGTGGTGACGCTGAGGACCAGCAGATACACCTGTGAGGAAGAGGAGGAGAGGAAGGTCTATTACTGTACAATCTGCAGTCAGAATAACAGCAACATCTCTGATGACGAGGGCGGGGCTAGAACCTGTCACTCACATGAGATCAGCCAATAGCAAACCACAACCATCCAATCAATTCCCCACAGACACAATCAAGCCCCGCCCACATTTGTTCTTGTTCCAGAAGCGTTTCACTCGGATATATGACACAATTGACCTATGGCTAAGCCACGCCCCCAAACGCGATGAGCCAATCACAGTGCGCATAGCTAACCCATACACTCGGACATTCTCTGCTTCCACGTCCATTGAAATGCATTGCAGTTAGTCAGTTTTCATTCGTTTTTATCAGTTTTTTCTTGTCATTTTAAGTTTAAAATGGTCAAACGGTGTGCATGGGGTACATTCAACTCCAACACTAGGTATTCTGAGAGGCTGTGCGACAGTGTGTATTTTTTACCCTTTCCCAAACCACATCTCAACCGAGATACTTGTCTGCTCTGGATTAATTTATGCGGTAACTTAGACCACAACACCAACTAAACGTGGATAAATTAAACAAGGATGTCTACATCTGTTCTAAGGTAAGTCAACAACGTATTTGAACGTTATCTTTAACATCTCTAAAGTAACGTTAGCCTAGCTTCTAGCTGCACTGTTCGATTGCGATCGCGCCCGCGCCTCTCTCTCTCTCTGACACACACACACACATTCCAGCATTGCAATCTTGACATCGCAGCCTGTTCATTATGCTGCGTTCACACCAAACGCGAATAGAGCGTCAAATTCGCGCGTATAAAGCGAGCGTTTGAAGTGAAATAGCACCAAACTATAACGTTTACACACTGACCTGTAACGTTAAATCTTTGTCTGGAGCTGAAGCATTTCATCGACCTTCTCAAAATAAAATGATTAATATAACCCTCCAATGCATAGTTAAGGCCCTTTTGGTGACTTTGAGATGATATATAATCTTTCTGTCTCCAAAAATCATCAATTGCCTCCTGTGAAATGTCTCAAACTGTGACAGCTGCCATAGCGCCTGTTACCGAATGTTGACTGTTTGTCCGAGTGAGTGGAGGGGGCGTGGCTTAGCCATAGGTCAATAGAGGAGAAAATACCACCGCAACTTCACTTTCATGCTGGTTTAAACACCAGGGCATTCTGGGAGTAAGCGGACACCACTGACCTCTCGAGAGATGATGCCGGCCCGGCGAGCGCGACTGCCCAGGACGAAGGAGAACTCGCTGACCTGAGCCAGTCCTGCCGACACCAGCCAGCGCATGTGCCGAGAGCCCGGCGGGAGGGCGGCCGACAGAACCAGAACCGCCATCAGGAACTGAAAACAGAACCGCAGAACCACAAAGAGATCCATGATCATGTTCCTGTTCTGGAAATCAGTGTCACGTGAACAAAAATACCTTCATGATGACCAGCGAGAAGGTCAGGACTAGCAGAATGGTGAGCTCGTACAGGACGAAGGTCGGGAACACGTGCAGCCCTGCGGAAAACACACACACACACACACAGACGCATGCACACACACACACACACACACACACACACACACGGCCGCCAGACACTTCCATCAGAATTCGGTTGCATTTGATTATGTATTTATAAACCTGCCTTCGATAGCAATATAGTCTGCTTATTTATGACTGGATTCTGCGCTTTCCTGCTAATATCCCATAATTCTCAGCTCCAGGTCCGGCCGCTCACCAATAGATGCGAAGAAGATGATGGCCAGGAAGTCTCTGATTGGTTCAGCGCAGCTCATGACCTCAGCGGTGACCATGTGACCTTGTGACGAGAGCAGCGCTCCTGCTAGGAAACATCCCAACTCCATCGACACGTCCATGAACTCTGTGACCTGGAAGACATCGCAGATTATTACACGGCTCTGGGGAATACTTGATACTTGAAATCCAGTGGGATAGTATCCACATATAATAGCTCTGCGTTTAAAGACCTAATAAAATATTTAGAATCAGATCAATATTTCGTGTCTAATTATTTACTTCTGTGGCAAATATCTGTGTAATAAGCGGGATAATGTACATCCAGCCGGTTGTTATCTCAGAATAAACCCCTTCAGGTGTGTGTGTGTGTGTGTGTGTGATCTCAGAATAAACCCCTTCAGGTGTGTGTGTGTGTGTGTGTGTGTGTGTGAGTGAGTGTGTGTGTTATCTCAGAATAAACCCCTTCAGGTGTGTGTGTGTGTGTGTGAGTGAGTTTGTGTGTTATCTCAGAATAAACCCCTTCAGGTGTGTGTGTGTGTGTGTGTGTGTGTTATCTCAGAATAAACCCCTTCAGGTGTGTGTGTGTGTGTGTGTGTGTGTGTGTGATCTCAGAATAAACCCCTTCAGGTGTGTGTGTGTGTGTGTGTGTGTGAGTGAGTGTGTGTGTTATCTCAGAATAAACCCCTTCAGGTGTGTGTGTGTGTGTGTGTGTGTGTGTGAGTGAGTTTGTGTGTTATCTCAGAATAAACCCCTTCAGGTGTGTGTGTGTGTGTGATCTCAGAATAAACCCCTTCAGGTGTGTGTGTGTGTGTGTGTGTGTGTGTGTGTGTGTGTGTGTGTGAGTGAGTGTGTGTGTTATCTCAGAATAAACCCCTTCAGGTGTGTGTGTGTGTGTGTGTGTGTGAGTGAGTTTGTGTGTTATCTCAGAATAAACCCCTTCAGGTGTGTGTGTGTGTGTGTGTGTGTGTGTGTGTGTGTGTTATCTCAGAATAAACCCCTTCAGGTGTGTGTGTGTGTGTGTGTGTGTGTGTGTTATCTCAGAATAAACCCCTTCAGGTGTGTGTGTGTGATCTCAGAATAAACCCCTTCAGGTGTGTGTGTGTTATCTCAGAATAAAGGGGGGGGACAGAGAGAGTCACCGTCAGCATCAGGAACACGAAGGCACTGGTTCCCAGCACTAGGATCTCCTTGTTCCCTTTACTCTCCGCGTGCAGCTTCCTGTAGAACGGACCAATCAGATGCGAGCGCAGAATCCAACACATGACCAGCACACCGGCCAGAGACACCAGAACCCGAGCCAGCAGAACCAGTACATGCAGAGTTCCCATCAGCACACTGGGACACACACACACTTCAACTCATCAATCCCATCAGCACACTGGGACACACACACTTCAACTCATCAATCCCATCAGCACACTGGGACACACACACACCTCAACTCATCAATCCCATCAGCACACTGGGACACACACACTTCAACTCATCAAGAGTCACATTTATAATGTTACAAAAAACTCTATTTCAAATTAAAGCTGTTACGTTTATCAAAGAATCATGAAAAAAATTGATCACAATTTTGATCAAATCATATCACAAAAATATGAAGCAGCACAACAGTTTTCATCACTGATATGATGCGAGTTCTACAGTGTCACAGTGAGGTCGGTGATTCACCTCTCCTATCTATTATTGTTCATTACTGTTTTGTATCAAGGTTTTTTTATTTGTTACTGCATAGTAAAAATAAATAAATAAAGTGATTCACCTGTCCGTGTCTCCAGTTCCTCCCTGAATGAATGTGGGCATGACGGCGATGAACAGGCCGAGCTGCACATCCTGCATGACCAGCATTCCCAGTAAAACACTGCTGTAGTCCAGCTCACCTGTCAACGCACACACACACACACACACACACACACACCGATGAGAGGTGGTGTTACAGTAAATATAATCAAACATGACTCCTTGCTTCCACTAGTAGATCTGATCGTGTCGTATATACAGAGCATCCGGAAAGTATTCACAGCGCTTCACTTTTTCTACATTTTGTTATGTTACAGCCTTATTCCAAAATGGATTAAATTCATTATTTTCCTCACAATTCTACAAACAATGCCCCATAATGAAAACATGAAAGAAGTTTGTTTAAAAAGTTTGTAAATTTATTCAAAATAAAAAACAAAAAAATCAGATGTACATAAGTATTCACAGCTCTTGTCATGACACTCAAAATTTAGCTCAGGTGCGTCCCTTTCCACTGATCATCCTTGAGATGTTTCTACAACTTTATTGGAGTCCACCTGTGGTAAATTCAGTTGATTGACCATGATTTGGAAAGGCACACACCTGTCTATATAAGGTCCGAGCTAAGAACCTTCCAGAAGAACAACCATCTCTGCAGCTCTGCACCAATCAGATGGAAGCCATTCCTCAGTATAAGGCACATGACAGCCGTCTGGAATTTGCCAAAAGGCACCTGAAGGACTCTCGGGCCATGAGAGACAAAGATTGAACTCTTTGGCCTGAATGACAGAGGAAAGCAGGCACCGCTCATCACCTGGCCAATACCATCCCTACAGTGTGAAGCAGCATCAGGGACTGGGAGACTAGTCAGGGTCGAGGGAAAGATGAGGAACCGGGAGACTCGTCAGGGTCGAGGGAGAGATGGGGAACCGGGAGACTAGTCAGGATTGAGGGAAAGATGAGGAACCGGGAGACTAGTCAGGGTCGAGGGAAAGATGAGGAACCGGGAGACTAGTCAGGGTCGAGGGAGAGATGAGGAACCGGGAGAATAGTCAGGATTGAAGGAAAGATAAGGAACCGGGAGACTCATCAGGGTCGAGGGAAAGATGAGGAACCGGGAGAATAGTCAGGATTGAAGGAAAGATAAGGAACCGGAAGACTCGTCAGGGTCGAGGGAAAGATGAGGAACCGGGAGAATAGTCAGGATCGTGGGAAAGATGAGGAACCGGGAGACTCGTCAGGATCGAGGGAAAGATGGGGAACCGGGAGACTAGTCGTTCGAGGGAGAGATGGGGAACCAGGAGACTAGTCAGGGTCGAGGGAGAGATGGGGAACCGGGAGACTAGTCAGGGTCGAGGGAGAGATGGGGAACCGGGAGACTAGTCAGGGTCGAGGGAGAGATGGGAAACCGGGAGACTAGTCAGGGTCGAGGGAGAGATGGGTAACCGGGAGACTAGTCAGGGTCGAGGGAGAGATGAGGAACCGGGAGAATAGTCAGGATTGAAGGAAAGATAAGGAACCGGGAGACTCATCAGGGTCGAGGGAAAGATGAGGATCCGGGAGAATAGTCAGGATTGAAGGAAAGATGAGGAACCGGGAGACTCGTCAGGATCGAGGGAAAGATGGGGAACCGGGAGACTAGTCAGGGTCGAGGGAGAGATGGGGAACCGGGAGACTAGTCAGGGTCGAGGGAGAGATGGGGAACCGGGAGACTAGTCAGGGTCGAGGGAAAGATGAGGATCCGGGAGACTATTCAGGGTCGAGGGAAAGATGGGGAACCGGGAGACTAGTCAGGGTCAAGGGAGAGATGGGGAACCGGGAGACTAGTCAGGATCGTGGGAAAGATGAGGAACCGGGAGACTCGTCATGGTTGAGGGAAAGATGAGGAACCGGGAGACTAGTAAGGATCGAGGGAAAGATGAGGAACCGGGAGACTCGTCAGGATCGAGGGAAAGATGAGGAACCGGGAGACTCGTCAGGATCGAGGGAAAGATGAGGAATCGGGAGACTAGTCAGGATTGAGGGAAAGATGAGGAACCGAGAGACTAGTCAGGGTCGAGGGAAAGATGAGGAACTGGGAGACTCGTCAGGATCAAGGGAGACTCGTCAGGATTGAGGGAAAGATGAGGAATCGGGAGACTCGTCAGGATCGAGGGAAAGATGCGGAACCGAGAGACTAGTCAGGGTCGAGGGAAAGATGAGGAACCGGGAGACTAGTCAGGGTCGAGGGAAAGATGAGGAACTGGGAGACTCGTCAGGATCGAGGGGAAAGATGAGGAACTGGGAGACTAGTCAGGGTTGAGGGAAAGATGAGGAACCAGAAGACTAGTCAGGATCGAGGAAAAGATGAATGTTCAGAGATATCCTTGATGAAAACCTGCTCTAGAGCTCTGGATCTCAGACTGGGGCGACGGTTCATCTTCCAACAGGACAACGACACTCAGCACACAGCCAAGATAAGACAGGAATGGCTCCGGGACAACTCCGGGAATGTCTTTGAGCTCAGACTCGAACCCGATTGAGCATCTCTGGAGAGATCTGAAAATGGCTGTGCACCGACGCTCCCCATCCAACCTGATGGAGCTTGAGAGGTTCTGCAAAGAAGAATGTGAGAAACTGCCCAAAAATATGTGTGCCAAACTTGCAGCATCATACCCAAGAAGACTTGAGGCTGTAATTGGTGCCAAAGGTGCATCAACAAAGTATTAAGCAGAGGCTGTGAATACCTATGTACATGTGTTTTTCCTTTTTTATTTTTAATAAATTTGCAAAGATTTCAAACAAACTTCTTTGACGTTGTCATTATGGGGTATTGTTTGTAGAACTTTGAGGAAAATATTGAATTTAATCCATTTTGGATTAAAGCTGTAACATAAAAAAATTTGGAAAAATATGAAGCACTGTGAATACTTTCCGTATGCACTGTATACCAAAGACTGTAAAAAAATATGGCCGTAGTGTTCGTGACGTCACTCGTCACTTGAAGCCCAAAGTGGGCGGAGCCGGCCGTCCCCATCTTGGCCGCGCGTCACTCCCGGATAAACGAAAATGTGCAGCGAGGCGGATTAGCTGAGGTGACGTGACGCTAACAGACAGCAGACAAACGCTAGTAGTGACATCAGCTGCAATCCACCTGTCACTCAAGAGGCCACATCCTTAATTATGCAGAACTATAAGCCTTAATATAATTTAAACAGATGAGTTATAAAAAAATTCACCCCCCTCACAGTCGTCATGAAGGGCAAAATTAGCTTTATAGACCAAAACCACTTTTTGCACCAGACTGTAAACACATTTTTTTCTGCTGTAAAGTTGGGCATTTTAACATGGAGGTCTATGGGATTGAATCTCTTCTGCAGCCGGTCTCTAGTGGCCAGTGGATGAACTGCAGTTTAAGTCACTTCAGTGTTGGATTCAAGAGAGAGAGGGGAAGGTTGCAGCTTGATATATACACACACACCACAGTTGTGAGTGGATGGACCAGCACACACATACACACACACACACACTCACCCTCCTTGGACTCGGCTCTGGATCCTCCGGCTAGAAAGCGAGACACTACTGGAGTGCTGGAGAGAGACAGACAGCAGGAGATGAAGACGGTCTGTGAGGGCTGAAGGTGGAGCATCTTACCCCACAGCAGACCAGCGGACACCATCAGCAGACTGAGACCCCCAGAGCCCTGCAGCGAGATCCTCCACACCTGAACACATCAACAACATCAACATCAGAGAGATCCTCTACACCTGAACACATCAACAACATCAACATCAGAGAGATCCTCCACACCTGACATCAATAAAACACATGAGCTATCTATCTATCTATCTATCTATCTATCTGTCTGTCTGTCTGTCTATCTATCTGTACATAAGGAGGGTCCCTATGAAAGTGGGATCTAGTGACTGACTGGAGATCTCATTTCAGGACTTTACCGTGGGACTCTTCACACTCCTCCACCCTTCTGCTTCAATCAAGCCTGCGAGTGTAAACACCTGTCTTTACCTTGTGGAGGCGTTCGGGTGAAAACTCCAGCCCGACCACGAAGAGAGTGAAGAACACGCCGAGCTCTCCCAACGTCTCCACCTGGACCATAGACTGCAGGAGACACAGCATTACACACACGTTCAGATGTGCACACATGTGTGTGAAGATGCTCGGCGCTCACTTTAATGCTGTTGAGTCCCGATGGGCCGAGCAGAACCCCACAGATGATGTAACCGAACATGGGCGGCAGACCCATCAGCGTACACATCCATCCACACGGCAGAGACAACATCACCACCAACACCAGATCCTGCAGAACACACACACACACACACACACCAGTCAGCTTCATTTCATATTCATATTGAGTTGGTTGAGGAGATTCCCCCCTTCCATGTAAAGCGCTTTGAGTGTCTAGAAAAGCTCTATATAAATGTAATGAATTATTATTATTATTATATTAGACACATGGTTAGAATAGTGTCAAAGTCCCCCTGTGGTGAGAATCCAGCTTTTAATGTTGTTTATGTCTATATAGTGTTTTTAAGTACGGGATAATGTACATCCAGCCGGTGATTCTCTCAAAATAACCCCCGACAGGATGATGAGGACGCGAAGCGGAGGTCCTGAGATAACACACACACACACACACACACACACACACACACACACACACACACACACACAGAGACAGAGACAGACACACACACACCTGAAGGGGTTTATTCTGAGATAACACACACACACACACACACACACACACACACACAGAGACAGACACTCACACACACACACCTGAAGGGGTTTATTCTGAGATAACACACACACACACACACACCTGAAGGGGTTTATTCTGAGATAACACACACACACACACACACACACACCTGAAGGGGTTTATTCTGAGATAACATACACATACTCACTCACACACACACACACACACACACGAAGGGGTTTATTCTGAGATAACACACACACACACACACACACCTGAAGGGGTTTATTCTGAGATAACATACACACACACACACACACACACACCTGAAGGGGTTTATTCTGAGATGATACACACAAACACACACACACATGAAGGGGTTTATTCTGAGATAACACACACACCTGAAGGGGTTTATTCTGAGATGATACACACAAACACACACACACCTGAAGGGGTTTATTCTGAGATAACACACACACACACACACACACACACACACACACCTGAAGGGGTTTATTCTGAGATAACACACACACACATGAAGGGGTTTATTCTGAGATAACACACACACACACCTGAAGGGGTTTATTCTGAGATGATACACACAAACACACACACACCTGAAAGGGTTTATTCTGAGATAACACACACACACACCTGAAGGGGTTTATTCTGAGATGATACACACAAACACACACACACCTGAAGGGGTTTATTCTGAGATAACACACACACACACACCTGAAGGGGTTTATTCTGAGATGATACACACAAACACACACACACACACACGTTATTCGCTCTTTAAACGCAGAGCTTCAGCGGAGAGAGAGCAGTTTCAGCGGCGAGATCAAACTAGACGGACATGTAAGAGATACGGTATACAGTCATAACACTTATTACACAGCATTTCTCCACATTAATAATTATGGAGATCAGAGATATTGATTTCAGATTAAACTGTTTTAAAATCGTTCCTGTTTATATCTTATAATCCAACAGTGAACAAAACAATAGTCACAAAATGGCCGCCGCTGCGTTTGTATGAAACGAGAGAGAGCGAGTCCACGATACTGGATGGCATAATTAAATAACTGTACATAAAATATTGATTTGATTCAGTTTTAATATTTTATTAGCTCACCAAACGCAAAACTTCCACGAAGTAAAAGCCTGTAGAAGTAAAAGCCGAAGTAAAACACAGAGCCTGTGCTTCTGTTCTCAGCGGTAGTTATCGGGGAATAATATCCCGCTGGATGTGTGATTGACCAATCAGAATCAAGTATTCCACAGAGTGTGTAATAATGTGCTTTAACACAAACCATGTGCAAACTCATAAGTCGACAGCATTGCTGAGTATTTTCTCAAAAACACGCTTTGAAATCGCTGGTGTTTCTGACGTCACAAACTACCTTGTATCCAATCAGATCAACGTGTGATCGTCAACCAGTGGATCTCTGAGCTGAGTGAGTGAGTGGAGGCGGGGCTCATTTGCATATTCATAGAGCCACGCATACTAAATGAGGCAAGGGTGTCGGGTTACATTCAAGCTATATATTATTATTTATTATTACAAAAAACTGTTAAATATGTAATTTTGGGGATCAAAGATGAGTTTTAAGGGATAAAATGATTGACTACAGGAGGACTTGTGACGCTAACATATCCTTCCATAACTGAAGGTTTTGTTGATCATTTCCCATCTGTGTGGAAGAGCTGAACTGAATAACACAACAGTCCGAGGTCAGAGGTCACCTTGATGAAGTGGTGGTCTGCGCGGGACATGGTGGAGTCCCGTGGTTTGGTCAGCACATACTGGTTATTCTGGGAGTCGATCAGCATGCTGAGCCCCAGATTGCCTTTGTCCACACGCATGGACATGTTCTTCCTCTTCCCGTCTTCCTCGTCCTCCTCCACCCTCAGGACGGCCTCCACGTTCACACCCTTCATCTGGACAGAGACAGAGAAGGTGTTTATGAATCAATTCATGCTCAGTTTACACATGTTAGGGCTGTCAAACAAAAACAATTATTTTGAATTTTGGGGGGAAAAAAACCCCTGCTCAGCATGTGAGTGTGTGTGAGTGTGTGTGAGTGTGTGTTGAGTGTGTGTGAGTATGACAGCGCTCAGCACTCGCTCAGATCAAGAGCGTCTGGTGTTTGTGATGATCTATATGTAGATGTAGAGAGTAGAAGTGAGTGTTTCTGAATGTCAGTGTTCATGTAGTTCATTACGCTGTGTGTTGAAGTGTGTGTTCTCAGGTTACTGATGCACTTACAGTTTTATGCACTATTGTAACCTAATTTTCCCTGCATTCACATTAAAGAAAATATACTTTAAGAACAATAGTTTCAAAAGTTAATGCACTAAAGTTAAAGTCATTTCATTTCAATAAAAGATGTGATGCTTGATTTGTTTTATATTTGCTTATTGCGCTCGCTTGCGCCCTCTTGTGGGCATATGAGACAATACAGCACTTATTTCCCTCTTACTGCCTTAATTTTGCTAATGTTTAAGAAAGAAATTCGAGTTATGCTTTTCAGCCATGTTGCCAGCCCTAATACACGTGTGTGTGAGCCTGTGTTCTGCTGACTCTCTGTCCTCGTCTGTGTTCGCTCTCCACACCTGTTTGTTGTTGTCGAAGGCGTGCTCCTCGATGTCCTCCTCCAGCCGGTCCGCAGCTTTCCTCACGTCCTCCAGGATCTCGTCCAGCATGGACAGGGTTTTGTTCCGGTCTTGTGCGACCTTCAGTGCCTCCTGCTGGTGTTTCTCCGCGGCCAGCAGCTCCATGTACTCCTGCTCCTCCTGCACACACACACGGGTAAAGAGGACCTGGACACCACACTCGAGTAAAAGTGCAGATACCTTACAGCGAAAATGACTCCATTACAAGTTACAAATCACCGATTTCAATACGAATTGGAAAATAAAGGTGTCCGAGCGTGTGTGACTTTCTCTTCTGTGTTTGTCTTTGTTTATTTGTGTGTATCCTGACATTGTTAAGCACTGTGGTTGTTTTTAAATGTGATATATAAATAAGTTTGAACTTGAACTCGAAGGACTTATAGAGCAAAAGTCTCTGAGTATCTGATTTTAACAGTACTTAAGCATTTTACTCACACTGAGCGTAGGCTCAAACATGAACTAGTCCTCGACACCTAAGAGTCATGCCAGCGAAAAACAAGAAACGGTTGATTTGTGAGGAGAGCCATCACATTTATTTTCTAAAATCAAAATAAAACTGAACACCTAAATATTGCAATAAATCAAGGTCGACACAACAGCCTCTTAAACGTCTACAAACACTCGAGTCTCAGTTCAGCTCAAGTGCTGAGTAAGTAAACCCTTATCCTTCAAAAAGGTCTCTTCAATATAACGGATAAATAAAATAATGTTAAGTAAGAAATAGTCAACGCCTACGTGCACTGGGTGTGCTGGTGTCGGCCTCATTTCATATGTGAAACGCCTGCGATTGAGCAACTACCGCTAATGCACTTGCGTTCGTGTAAAGCAGCCTTGGTGACACGTTTGGGGAAGTAAAGGCAAAGACACACAAGTTATAGTACATGCCTGAAGCACATTCAGATCCCATCTCAAAACAAGGAAAACAAAGATATGTGGACAAACTGCAAGTTTTGGGTGTTTATGAATGTTCCATATAAAGCACCTGCCGCTGTTGCTTAATGTGTGCTAATACATATCAGCCCTTAAAGTCTTGATGTTGTTTCAGGCTCGACTAGAACAAGTTTTCCTGCTTGAATGTTGATTATTCTCCTCATATTCTCCATTGTTGCGGCTCCTCTCTTCCCAGTCTGTCAGTAACGCTCTGTTTACTTCCTGTCTCTATGAAGCCCCTCCTTCTGAAAAGCACACTGTGCTCTGATTGGTCGGCTGGAGCGGTGTGTTGTGATTGGTCAAGCACTTCGAGTGTGTTTGGGAAATGTCCCGCCCCTTTCCATAACCGCCAGTTTAACACACTACTAACTAACTCACCCAGGCCCCGCCCCTTTATTCTGCATATTAATTATTTAAATGAGGAATATTGTGACATGTTGAAAACTCGAGTCTACCCTGGAGGCGTTTCTCAGCTGTCACGTGACTGACCTTGATGGCGGCTTCCCTGAGCGCCTGGAGTCTCTGCCGGCTGCTGTCCCTCATGTTGACGATGTCCTTGAAGTTCCCCGTGAGCACTCGCTGGAGCCCCTCCACGGCCTGGAAGAGGGAGCGTTCGCTCTCGTTGAGCTCGCGCTGGAACACCTCGAGCGTGTGGATGCGGAACAGCTTCTCGTTCGGCGCCAGCGTCTGGTCCCGCTCCAGAACCAGCGCGGCCGAGCCCAGCTTACGCACGGCCGAGTGCTTGTGTCTGAGGAGCGTGGAGAGCCGCCGGCAGTTCTCCGTCACCCACGGGTGCCCGTACACCTGCGCTCGGTGGACCTGCTGAGCCTGCAGCGCCACCACCAGGCCGACGCACAGCACTGCACACACGCCTCGCATCCGGCACGCTGGAAATCACATCATCGCAGGGTTATTATAGTCACCGTGAAATCAAAACGAAATGAAAATGAAAAAAAGTGCATCTGTCCATCATAAAAGTGCATCTATCCATGATAAAAGTGCATCTATCCATGATAAAAGTGCATCTATCCATGATAAAAGTGCATCTATCCATGATAAAAAAGCGCATCTATCCATGATAAAAGTGCATCTATCCATGATAAAAGTGCATCTATCCATCATAAAAGTGCATCTATCCATCATAAAAGTGCATCTATTCGTCATAAAAGTGTATCTATCATTATAAAAGTGCATCTATCCATGATAAAAGTGCATCTATCCATGATAAAAGTGCATCTATCCATCATAAAAGTGCATCTATCCATGATAAAAGTGCATCTATCCATCATATAAGTGCATCTATCCATGATAAAAGTGCATCTATCCGTCATAAAAGTGCATCTATCCGTCATAAAAGTGTATCTATCCATCATAAAAGTGCATCTATCCGTCATAAAAGTGCATCTATCCGTCATAAAAGTGCATCTATCCGTCATAAAAGTGTATCTATCCATCATAAAAGTGCATCTATCCATGATAAAAGTGCATCTATCCATCATAAAAGTGCATCTATCCATGATAAAAGTGCATCTATCCATCATAAAAGTGCATCTATCCGTCATAAAAGTGTATCTATCATTATAAAAGTGCATCTATCCATGATAAAAGTGCATCTATCCATGATAAAAGTGCATCTATCCATCATAAAAGTGCATCTATCCATGATAAAAGTGCATCTATCCATCATAAAAGTGCATCTATCCATGATAAAAGTGCATCTATCCATCATAAAAGTGCATCTATCCATGATAAAAGTGCATCTATCCATCATAAAAGTGCATCTATCCGTCATAAAAGTGTATCTATCATTATAAAAGTGCATCTATCCATGATAAAAGTGCATCTATCCATGACAAAAGTGCATCTATCCATCATAAAAGTGCATCTATCCATGATAAAAGTGCATCTATCCATCATAAAAGTGCATCTATCCATGATAAAGGTGCATCTATCCATCATAAAAGTGCATCTATCCATGATAAAAGTGCATCTATCCATCATAAAAGTGCATCTATCCATCATAAAAGTGCATCTATCCATCATAAAAGTGCATCTATCCATGATAAAAGTGCATCTATCCATCATAAAAGTGCATCTATCCATGATAAAAGTGCATCTATCCATGACAAAAGTGCATCTATCCATCATAAAAGTGCATCTATCCATCATAAAAGTGCATCTATCCATCATAAAAGTGCATCTATCCATGACAAAAGTGCATCTATCCATCATAAAAGTGCATCTATCCATGATAAAAGTGCATCTATCCATGACAAAAGTGCATCTATCCATCATAAAAGTGCATCTATCCATGATAAAAGTGCATCTATCCATCATAAAAGTGCATCTATCCATGACAAAAGTGCATCTATCCATCATAAAAGTGCATCTATCCATGATAAAAGTGCATCTATCCATCATAAAAGTGCATCTATCCATGATAAAAGTGCATCTATCCATGACAAAAGTGCATCTATCCATCATAAAAGTGCATCTATCCATCATAAAAGTGCATCTATCCATGACAAAAGTGCATCTATCCATCATAAAAGTGCATCTATCCATCATAAAAGTGCATCTATCCATGATAAAAGTGCATCTATCCATCATAAAAGTGCATCTATCCATCATAAAAGTGCATCTATCCATGATAAAAGTGCATCTATCCATCATAAAAGTGCATCTATCCATGATAAAGGTGCATCTATCCATGATAAAAGTGCATCTATCCATCATAAAAGTGCATCTATCCATCATAAAAGTGCATCTATCCATCATAAAGTGCCTGACACGGCTCTGGGATGTTAATAAAGGTCTTCTGAAGTGAAACGTTGCGTTTGTGTAAGAAAAATATCCATATTTAAAACTTTATCAAATAAAATAACTAGGTTCCGGCAGACATTTATGCTCGTTTCTGCCCGATTGCAGAAACGTACAGTTTTATAACTAATATTTTGTGCCAGGAAGTGACGATTCTATTCTCCTGAACACGTGAGATGGAAACGGTCACAAGTGTTTTATACCATATTCCAATTAAATTCTCACCTTTGGATGGAAGCAGAGCTAATGATACTCAAATAACACTGATCAATATTCACTAAATGTATTCACTAAATGAATATTACTCTAAAACATGACAGAAGAGCCATTAGATATGAAACTCAAGCACTCACCTGACATATGAACTCTACAGACTGGTGAAGGTGTGTCACTAACTAGACAAACAACCCTGACGTGTGTTTACCGGAGCACACCTAAATCCTGCAGAGATACGGCTCATGTTCGTCAGCATTTCATCCCTGAATCAGTGTGGAATTAAACAAACACACAGAGTTCACCTCATCAGAGAATATTAATGACATGTTGATGATGGAATGTGGCATAACAGGGTGGACTTCTCACACACTGACACGTGGATATTTTGATGTATATGTTTTCTGTTGGGAAATGAATGAGAGGCTTACTTTATAATATGTACTTTATTATACTCTTTCAAGTTTATACATATAGCAGCACATTGTTTAAAGGCCCGTGCGATGAATGTTTCAGCGTCCACACGTTTAACGCACGATAGAGTTTTGTCGCCTGTCGCTTTAAACGCTCGAGCTCTTTAAAGTAGGATGGATTCTGATTGGCTGTCAACAGTGGGATATGCAGGAGTGGGAGGAGCTTCTGCCAAAAGTAATTAATACTTTTTTTTACAGTCTATGATAAAATCCTACGATGTCATTTTCTAAAACTTGTGTTATTTTAGTATCGTTGAGATACTTTTATAGTCTTTATTAATATTTTGAATTAGTTTTTATGTTTAGATTTTCCAAATTTGTATTCTTAAAAAAAAAAAAAAAGTATGTCTATATAGTTTTTTTTAATTAATTTATCCTAATTAATAAATTGTCTTATTCTTAATTTCAGTTTTTTAGGAAACTGAGAAATATTGCCTTGGCAACTAACTGAAATAAAATACGTTTAGGTTTTAGTTTAGATTATTTCAGTTGACTTTTTTTCAGATTCAAACTATAATAATAATAACCCTGGTAATTCTGGGGACACCGGGACAGACAGAAAACATAAAAAAAAAATGAAGACTTTTATTTTCCCAGATTATTATTTTTTTTAACAATAATATTTAATTTACCTTTTAAATTAAATATTTAATCCACGTTCTAATAAGTGTAATATGAAAGGATACACATTATCAAGGGACACATGTTGCTGATGTTTAAAAGCAATTAACTAAATTACTGATCAATGTCAACTGACTTCGACTTAACGTGACTATAAATAATATTCAGAATTAATGATCTGATCTGTCCATCAAACGCGTTATTGTTATAATGATTATTTATTCAGGTAACCTTGACGGTTGTCAGTCATCCACTTCAAGTACATTCTCTACATGGCGTTCTGCAAGATAACATCAACGCTAATAAACAGAAGGAGAGAAGAGACTCATACCTGGTGACTGTGATGCAGTTCAGTGCAAGAACTCGTCAGTAAACGGAGGAAACAATCGCGCTCTTGTGACGCCACATGCTGCGCGCGCACCTCACCGGACAGCAGCGGCGCGCGGCTCGCGCACGGACACCCGGTGACGGTGACGGTGAGATCCGCTCTCGCTCGGTTCCCGGAACAGGTAAACGACTTACCGGAGAGACAGAGAGAGAGTAGAGCAGCTCATACTAGACTACACTTCACCGAGAGTTCGCGGAAGATTGACGAACATTTTTTATTTAAAACATTTATTTGTTTTTCCGCGGTGTTTCATGTTAGTAGCGCTGAAAACAGAACTGAATCACAACAGCGCGTGGAATTCTGGGGAATGTAGTTTTCCTTCCGCACCGCGCATGACAAAAATAAGACCATTTCCGCCACACAAGAAAAAAAAAAATGCTCTGCTAAATCTTAATTGACATAAAAAGTCGAAAATAAGAGATAAAATAAAAAATTATTACAAACTATGAAATCAAAATAATTTTATTGTTATAATTTCGACTTTTAATATCATAATTGTTACCTTTTAAGTTATAAATTATTTACAAAAGCACGATTTTCCCTTAGGCTATATGGCGTAAATTTGCTTCTATAGAAATGCAGATAATGACTAGAATTATCTAGAGTCAATTACTGAATATGATTAAACATAGAAAACTTACAGGTTTAGCTGTATGATTTTGCCACATACGTTTAATTACTAATATCAAACTTTTATAATTACAAATAATCCACAATTAATAACTTCTAAATGCCTGCTAACATCAATGCCGTGTTTGTGCAAGGTTAGACATTCTGCAAACCATTGAAGAAGTTCAGATAACTTGAATTTGAGCAGCGCAGGTGAAAAAACTACATTTCCCAGAGTTCCCCCGAGCGCCAGCTGGTGTCCGCGCATGCGCACAGGGAGCTCGGCTGGAGATGAAGATGGTAGGTGAGCGCGCAGGGGGCAGTGTTTTGTGTTTATCTGTAATGTTTGATGACTGCTAACACTGGACGCTCGTTCTGCGCTGATTCTCACGCTGTTCCCGCGCGTCATTTGTTTATGAGGGAAACGGAGGGTGTTTTGCGAGATCCGAATCAAAGCTGGTCACCGGAACAGATCGCCCTTCTGCACGCGGTTCCGACACTCACACTGAGCTCTTCATAAACTCAAAACTACACGTACCATGGTAATGCACTGTTAATATCACGATGATATATGACTGTGGTAATACATACTATGGTATTATAGCACTGTACCATGGTAACACCACTGATTTATGATAACGGTTGGATTCACGTTTATTTCAGGCGATTCGTACATACAATTTTTAGTGTTTGAACAATCATAATTGCAAGTATATGTGATGTCAGTTTAACCTTTATCGAAATAAGTTAAATAATAGGTTAAATACGGTAATTCTGACTTTTTATCTCACTATTCCTACTTATTTCAAGCAATTGTAAGAAAATGTAGCCTATCTCTCTGTCCAAAATCGCGTACTGAGTAACGGTAGGTAACGTAACGAAAACACGTTCACGGTATTTTTTGTTTAATTCAGTACATTAAATGTATAATACAGAATAAGGAACACGAACATGTCGGCATACATAGAAGGAGGGAAAAATTACATAATTGTTCTGGATGTTTTCAAAGATGAATATGGGTAATATGAATGAAATGTACTGTACTGTCACGTGACCTACCAGCGTCAGGTGCGTCGCTTCAGTGTCATTCACAAATCCTCTCCTGTGAGCTCATGGGATAGGAATGATTTTAACCTAGTAACTGGTATTCTGGCATAAATCTATGGTAAATGTTTGTATCGCTGTCGAGTCATCCTGAAATTCCACACGCTGGTGATGGACTTGACTGACTAGCTCTGTTTACTGTAAACGTTTCTGTTTCCTGTGAGAACGGTGTGTGTTAGCGGCCCCTAAGTTAATAACTAATGATCTTTGCAACGGAAGTGAATCAATCAAAACTAACTTTATCTGGACAATAACTTTATTCTAGATCTGCTGTAAAGCCTAAACACTCTCTGTTACTGTAATCTCCTATTATCACTGTAAAGCTGCTGTGAAACTCTATATTGTTTAAGCGCTGTATAAATGAAGGAGACTTGACTAGTAGCTAACGGTGTTGTTGCTCCTCCAGCATAAACTGAAGTCGACCCAGAAGGAGAAGATCCGCCAGGTCATGTCCTTCACCCGGGCCGCAGAGAGAACCGCTCTGTTCTGCCTGACCCACAATGACTGGAGACGAGACACGACCTCGAGCAACCACTTCCAGAACCACCGAGAGCCCATGGACCGCAAAAAGCTGGACCAGCTCTACAACCGCTACAAAGGTGAGCCGCCGTGTGTGTGTGTGTGTGTGTGTGTGTTCCTTCATTTGTGCTGGTGCTGCTGCTTCTTGTGTGCAGATCCTCACGACGAGAACAAGATCGGACTCGAGGGAATCCAGCAGTTCTGCGACGACCTGGTTCTGGATCCCGCTAGCGTCGGCGTGCTAATCGTAGCGTGGAAGTTCAGAGCGGCGACGCAGTGCGAGTTCAGTCGCGAAGAGTTCCTGGACGGCATGTCGGATCTGGGGTGAGACGGCTCAGCTTTATCCGTACACTAACAAGCATTGCATCTTTATCTCGCAATTCTGACTTTATTTCTTGCAATTGCGAGATAAAGATGCGCAGGGTTTTTTTTTTTTTTAAGCATCAACTCACTTAATCTTTATTAATTCCCCCGGAAAAAAGGACATAATATCTCATGTAAATCTAGTAAATGCATCTTGATTTTAGAATTTTTTGATATTTCGACTGGAAACAAGACAAAAATACTAAGTAAGAAAAGCATTGTTTGCAGTGTATAAACAAACAAGCAGTAGCGTACCGTGGGGTTTCAGTCAGGGCCTTCGGTAACGATCTAACCCCCCACCCCCCACCGCCGCCGCCGCCGCCGCCATAACAACACACACAGATTCATGCAAAATACAATCATGCACTGTATCTGACTGTATGCACTACTGCGTAACATCAACGACGAGACAGTTGATCTTCAACCTCAGCGCACACGCACACCACTGTGCATTATAACAGCTGAGCTGTCCCGTCCCCACCAATTTTTGAAACATCTCGCGCACGGATGTACCTAATACAAATAAATAAAACATCTCCGGTTAACTAGCAGGACATAAATTTTCGTTTGTTTAATAAGAAGCGTTCTAGCGCTGAAATGTGTTGTTAAAGCTGAGTGCTCGTTGCCGCTGTTATCAGTGGCGCGGATGACGTTACAGTGTTCTCTTGTGGCTCGCGCACAGTTTTTACTCAGATGCGCGCTTCAATAGATCGCCGTTACGGAGACTTTCTATTCGTTGAAATCTTACAAAACAAAATGCACACAAACGCCCTGCTTGATATACAACCACTGATGAATGTATTCGGTAAAAAAAAAAACTATACGCGTGCGGATTAGAACCCAGAACCTCTGACACGCTTGGCAAAAGTTCTACCACCAGACCATTGCAGTACACAAATGTGAGATAAGTATCAATGGATTAGTCACGTGGAAATTCTCGGTACTAACAATATTAGTAGATCTCGAATGACAAATGACCCAATGTACTATTGAAATTGATTTCTGGACATCGTAATGTTATTTTTCCCGAAAATTGTTATTGTACACAAACATGTATTGTATCTGCCTACCCAACCCATGTCGATGACGTCAGCGCGGGCTAGCCGTCGACACATCGCTGGGCCTCTGGGGCGTTCTGTCATACGCATCACAATTTGATTGGCTGATAAAACACGTCAGTCAAAGTTATGATCAAATGGAAAATGGCAGCTTCAACGGAAGGCTAGCTATACTACTAGTGCTGGTCCACGGAGCTGCGTTTAGATGACATATGGAAAATCCAGCTCAGACTCACAAAAAATAACCATATTCTTTCTGGAAATATAATCGTAACGTACTGATAGACAGTAATTGAATTATAGAAAAAAAAAATTTTTTTATTTTGACAGGGCTAGCAGAGAAGGCCCTGCTGGCTCTGACGGCACACCACTGCAAACAAGTATAACTGCATCTTTTTATCTCGCAATTCTGACTTTATTTCTTGCAATTGCGAGTTTGTTTCAAGAATTGAGAGGAAAAAACCTGCACAAGGTGCTTGAATTTGACTTTTTGAAATTGAAGACCTGGAAAAAGCCATATTTATAAAAAGGTGAATTATTGAAAGACAATATATATGAGATCAGTGTTTAATTTTTCGAACCGTTTATACATAAATAACCGTTCCTCACGGCTGTGAGCGTGATAGTGTATAAAACAATCTCAGCTCTCAGATTCTGTCTATTTTATTATGAAATTCAAACAATTTTGGCGCTTGTAAATGTGACGTGACCGATCCTTAGCGCACGTGACCCGATCATCTCTACTAGCTAATAGTAAATAAACACGAACACTGTTGAAAGATACAGTACAACTTACCGAAATGTATATGATATCGACCAATCTGTGTTTTTCATCCGCGGAAAGGGGTCAATAAAACAGCTGGAGAACAATTATGTCACATCACATTTACCTCAGGAAAGCCATTTAATGACCATAATATGGGCTAGCAGTTGGCTAGAAAAATAGAGCTATAGAGAGTATTTTGCTAAATATGTGTACTATATTACTTATTATATTTTTACTTGACATATATTGTATTTTACTTTTACTAAAGTTGTTATTATAATTAAAAAAACGCATTATATTTTAGTCTATTTTTAACCTTAAATAATACTAGCAGCTGATAGGGCTCTCTGTATGTTTACAGCATTAGGTGAGTTGTTGTTTTTTTTCTTGAGAAAAATTAACGCCTATCTTGTGTATCTAATATTTATCCAAATGAGTGAATATTAAATCAAATCACAAGAATTTAATTTAATTGAAATCGTGAAATTTGTGTCAAGCAATAATAAAAAAAACTTAGCTTACCATAAATTGTACCATGTAAACATTAACATGTTGTCACTAAACATAATAAAATTGAGTAAAATTAACTCAAATGTTTTGACAATCACAATACACTTATGACAATAACCCCCCATCCCCCCATAAATCTCACTCCAAGCTAAACTCAAAAGTTGGCAGCTATGAAAAAGTGCATTGAAAAGTGCAAAATTGATGATAACAATAGATGTAATTTTGTTATTATATCTTATAAAAAAAAGAATGAGGCAAATTACAAACAACTGACAAATATGAAAATATTTAATACTAATTAAATAAACCATGTTTTCCAGGTACAGTAGGTTTATTTAACATTTACATTTATTTAACATCTTTTGTTGTTTGATTAACATTAATGACACTGACAGATATTTAAGGCTGCTGTCACTTTAAGACCGAATGCTTGGATCTACCGGTCATACAGTATACTGACACACACACATATATATATATATATATGATCCAGCTTTCATTCTTCAGGTCAGTCATATATACACGGGTTAAAAAATCAGTTTGAATGAGGAAAGCGATGTCTTAGTCGTAGTATCCTTTCAGTGTTTCGTGTGATTTCCCATGACTGCCAGCGCCGGTCAGTGGATCTAACTCTTGCGGATGCTAACTCTTACAGTGCTTGTTTGTCTAGATGTGACAGTCCAGAGAAGTTGAAGAGTCTATTACCCAGACTAGAGCAGGAGCTGAAGGATTCTGGGAAGTTCAGAGACTTCTATCAGTTCACGTTTACCTTCGCCAAGAGCCCGGGTCAGAAGGCTTTAGGTGAGCGATCGCTGTAGTGAACACCTGTGCTGTGATGACCCATGACCCCGGTGTGTGCAGTGACCCATGATCCTCTCTGTCTCAGATCTGGAGATGGCCGTGGCCTACTGGAACCTCGTTCTCACCGGACGCTTCAAGTTTCTCCACCTCTGGAACACTTTCCTCCTGGTACGGCACTGCTTTACACGACTATAATCACTATATGATCAATCAGAGGAAGTGAAGAAACACAAGGGTCAGCTTGTCGGTGATACTGTATGTGTTTCTGCTGAGTCGATGACGTTCATGTGTGTGTTTGTTGTGTCTGTAAAGGAACATCATAAAAAGCCCATCTCTAAAGACACGTGGAATCTGTTGCTGGACTTCGGGAACGTGATCGCCGACGACATGTCGAACTACGACGAGGAGGGTGAGACTGAGACTCATCAACTCAAACACACTCAAACACACTCAAACTGATGGAAACTTGGTTTTTTTTCTGCCATGGAATAAAAAAGGTGGACTTTTTATCTCACAATTGCCAGTTTATAACTTTTTTTTTATTCCATGGTGGAAACAAGCTTCCGAAAAACTGGATGTTCAAAGAAGGGAAAAAGTATGACATGGTTGATTTTATCAGCAGGGATGTGATTGGATGATGAAACGTCTCTATATTTTATATACTTTTTATAATAATAAGCACTGATGAATTGTTCACAGTAATAGGAATTTAAAGGGTTAATTTTGATTGCATGTCCATGAGTGCGTTTACATGCACGTTCTCACACCGATTGTGCTTAATAAGCCAACAATGCATGTGATTGGGTAAAACTGTGACCCGTTTTCCTTCATCGGAGAAGCAAACGCACTCTTTTATATTATTGGTTATTTCAGGGTTCGTACAAGTGCTCAAAGTACTCGAATTTGACGTTTTGAAAGTTAAATCCTGGAAAACTCTTGAAAACAGATATTTTTATGAAAAGGTACTTAAAGACAATATATGAAGAGTTCAGATGCAAAAGCCTCTTAGTGCCATCTGAAATTTTCTTCTAGAATGATCATTTTTATAAAGCTTGTATATTTAAGTTAAGTAATTTCACTTAAATGACAATTAATAGGTAATTTGCATTGCCATTTAAGTGTAATTATTGACCTTAAATATACGAGCTTGATAAAAATGATCATTCTAGAAGAAAATTTAATTTAATTTCTCAGAGGCTTTTGCTTCTGAACTCTTCATATGTGAATTTAGTGTTCAATTTATTCGATA
>CM038623.1:56719992-56764992 GCA_021554675.1 Leuciscus idus
TTGTAAATTGAAAAAGTAATGTGTTACTTTACTAGTTACTTGAAGAAGTAATCTGATTACATAACTCGAGTTACTTGTAGTGAGTTCCACACAACCCTTGATGAGCGTTTCCTTCTGCTGTCCAGAATACCAGGAGAAGTGGTTTTACTTCGAGGCTAAGTGGCAGTTTTATCTGGAGGAGAGAGGACTAGAAGACGGAGAGAGGAAAGCCACGATTCCTGAGCGATACGACCCTGAAGAGACAGACAAGGTCAAACACACACACATCTGGAATCATCACAATAATTATGATTATGATATTAAACTATGATAATTTCAACTTTTTACAGCATGATTTTGACATAATTATTACTCTATCATTTTAAATTTTGACTTTTTATTTCACAGTTACTTAGTGTCTCATAATTTCTACATTTAGGCAATAATTATTACTTTGTATCTGATATTAACATTGAGACAATAAAAAGTAATAATTGGATACGACTCTGAAGAGACAGACAAGGTCAAATACAGACACACCACTGTACTCTGGATTAAGCACAATAACACTGACATAAGACAAATCTAAATTGTGATATGAAAAAAAAATTTTTTTTCCATAAAGCCATTATTTTTTTGTCATAATTTCATACATTTTTACAGCATAATTTTGACATAATTATTACTCTATCATTTCATATTTTAATATGTATCTTATCTTATGTATCTTGATATGTAGCTATCTTAAGCTCATAATGGCTTAGTATCTTATAATTTTAACTTGTCATTGACTTTTTCTTTCATAATTTTGACATAATTATAACTTTGTATCTGACATTAAAATTGACATACTTAACACATAAGACATAAAAGTCTTAATTGTTGTGACAAAAAAGCATTTTTGCCAAATTATATTTTTGTCATAATTTCAACTTTTTACAGCATTGTTACGACTTTTTGTCATATTTATAACTTTTTAACTCATAATGTGACTTTATCTCATTACTTAGTATCTCATAATTTTCACTTTTTATGTCATAATTTGGACTTATATGACTTTTTAGCTCATAATTTCGAATTTTCATCTCAAACATTTTGTCAGCACGAACAACTCAAACTGTCATAATGAATTTTTCATCTCATAATTTCGAATTTTGACTTTTCCTCCCATAATTTTTACTTTTTTTCTCATGACATAATATGTCATAATTTTAACTTTTTTTCATAATTATGACTCTCATACTTTTGACAAATTTCAGCTTTTTTACATCATAATTTTTTAATGTTACGCTTACAATTGACTTTTTTTGTCTCATAAATACAACTTATATCATAATTTAGATTTTTATGATTTTTATCTCATAATCGTGACATGATCTAATTATTCCAGTCCTTTGGAATTCTCACATGAACTAGTGAGTGAGCTGAGATGTTATACTGCTGGTTGGTGTGTGTGTGTGTGTGTGTGTGTGTGTGTGTGTTCAGATGTTCTAGTACTGATGTGTGTGTGTGTGTGTGTGTGTGTGTGTGTGTGTGTGTTCAGATGTTCTAGTACTGATGTATGTGTGTGTGTGTGTGTGTTCAGATGTTCTAGTACTGATGTATGTGTGTGTGTGTGTGTGTGTGTTCAGATGTACAAGCGCTGGAGTTCTGAAGGCTGTCCGGGTCGCAGGGGTCACGACGCTCCCATGATCGCGTACGACGCTCTGCTCGGCGCCGGCTCCAGCTGGGAAGAGCTGTGCAAGCGGGCCATGTTCCACGGAGGTCAGGAACTCTTCTCACACACACCGTCGCATGCAGACCGCGCTCCGCTTCTAAGAGTTCTAGATACACTCTTAACCCTCTGGTGCTCTTCGCGTGTCGATCAAAAATGTTACTTTATTTGAATGAAATTAATGTGCTATATTTTAGTTCGATAATGTTTTTTAATGCATTTTTAGGGGATTTTATGGCACTAAATTATATTTATGCTGTATTTATAATCCATTTATTCATTTTTTGAGCACAGCCTTGAAAAGAAAATTTCAAACTTAAACTGTCATAAATCTTGAACGCTTGAGAGCGACAGACTCTCTTCTGATCTCTTTTCAAAGACGACACTTGGCAGATTATTGCTGAAGTGGAAAAAGTTTTAAAAAGTGAACTTAAAAAATTATTATTGTTATGAAAAATGTGCAAAAACAAATATATATATATTATTTATAATATATATGAAATATATATAAAAAAAATTTACTCTAAAACTGTGAGAAAATCAAAGCCATAAATCTAAACAAGTTGTGTTCGAAATTTAAGCTTGATATCTCAAAAAATGATCTTTCAGTGAGATGATGTTTGGCTGCAGTACCAAACGCTTCCACTAGAGGAAACTCGTCTCTATTGTTTTCAGGACTATTTAACCTGTTCGAATCATGTCCATGTTTCTTCTGTTCACATAGCAAGTGCCAAAACCTTTACCAAGTTTGGTACCGAAGAGCACCAGAGGCTTAATGAATGTAATAGCCAGAATTCCCATCTGTCTATACAGGCCGCCAGTCATTTACCCAGAATGCCTTAGATCAGAAGGTGTGTGATCTTGCAGGTGAGGGCAGTGCGACGGGTCTGATCGCTGGAACTCTGTTCGGCTTGCTCTACGGGATCAGTCCGGTTCCAGTCGGACTCTATCAGGATCTGGACAAAAGGGACAAGCTGGAAGATCTGGGAGGACGATTATACCGAGCGGCGTCGGTAGAGAAGTAAAGACCTGGACTGAGTCCGTCCATCACCTCCTTATTAACACAGAGTTTAACACACGGTCATGCGCTTTATGGACTTCAGCAACATGATTATATTAAACGTGTAGTGGCTGGAAAATATACAAAAGTTAATAATAAAAGTATCTTTCTGCAAGCGGTCCCACATGACCATTTAAAAAGCAATAAAAGGAATGATTGAGATCTGTAACATGTTACAATAATCTGTGAGTTTATGCATGGATAGTTTGTCTAGGTCTACTAAATGATATTTTCAGATACAACTTTTGATTTTATTAATGTATTAGTAAATGCTGAAGCTAATGCTTAAGAAGTATTTTCCATTGTTAGTGAATTAGTTAACCAATGTGAATACATTAAAGATTATATAATCTTACAAATCTGAGTAACTCGAGTGACAGAAGGTGGCGCCAAACTCTTCCCTGTGCTGTAAACTCTCTGACTATTACCATCCTTTATTGACTATGATCGGCTGGCTGTTTAAACATCATTAAATCTAATAAAAATGGTTTCTCTTGTTTATTAGCATATCAAATATTTCTTATTATACCAGTTAAAAGGGGTGTATGGGAGAGTGGGTGTGGTCAGAGCGGTGGTGGGCGGGGCTAGTTCAGTGATTGACACTGCTCTCAGTTCATTCACTCAGAGATTCATTTGAAGTGTTTTGTATGAGCTCATCACTGACTCTCTGAACATGAAACTCTTTCCCTAGAATCTTAATTAAAGACTAATTGGCTTCATCAAAAACTCTTTCCTTTAGCTGATGATGTCACATGTATTAACCTGTTAACTTTCACCCCTCTTTCTGACCACAGATCTGAACCTAAATGGTTGTGCTTCATGAATGATCTCTTTTTAAAGAAGAAACTCGGCAGATTATGTGTGAAAGCACTTCAAAAAAGTTGTAGAAGTTTCAGTGTTCTGTAAAGCACACGCACTGAACTGAACATTTTTATTTTATACAAAATATATATTTTACAAATTAATTTGGCCTGGAACATTTATTGTCATAATAAAAAAAAAACTTTCAGCATAATTTTTATATAATTATTACTCTATTACTCTTTTTTTATCTCATAATTACTTAGTATCTCATAATTTTTTTATATGTCATTGACATTTTTTCTCATTTTGATATAATTATAAACTTAGAATGCTTTTATTTTAACTTTTTGTCATAATTATGACTTTATATCTGACATTAATATTGACAGTAGAAAGTCACAATTGTTGTTACATTAAAAAACAATTGTTTTGTCCTAATTATGACTTTAATCTCATATTTTGACTTTTTGTATCCCATAATTTTCACTTTTTAGCTCATAATGGCTTATAATTTTTACATCTTATGTAATTAACTTTTTATCTTACATGTATTATGACTTTTTATCTCATAATGTGACTTTTTTTTATCTCACGACTTCTCATAATTTCTACTTTTATGCTATATTATCTTATTATTTTGCCTTTCTATCTCATAATGACTTAGTATCTTATAATTTAGACTTTTTATGTAAAGCAAATGCACTGAACTAAATGTTTTTATTTTATAAAAATATATATTTCACAAAATAATTTGGCTTTTAAAACCGCTAGAAAATCGATGCTGTACATCGTCTCACCAAGTTGTGTTCCAAATTTGAAGTTGATATCACAAAAATTTAGCTGCTACACGTTTTTAAAGTACCGTCTTCATGGTAGTCTAATGTTCAGAACAGGTGTTCCAGCTTTTGATTGGCACCTGATGATGATTACTAAAATATGTGGCTCCACAGAAACACACTTTTACTCCACAGATCTCAGAGAGACGGCTGCTCGTCCTCCGTTGTCTCGGCGCTGGACCGGCGAATCGTGAAGCGGCTGATCCTGGATCGTTCAACGCTTCCGGAGATTAGGACGATCCTGGAGGATCTTTTGCTTTTCCAGACCCGGGAACATCCAGCTTCTCCTCCAGCGCGAGCCGCTCCTCGTCTCTCCTCCTTCCAGCTCCTGCGCTCCAGGTTCCTGAAGAGCGAACCGAAGCCGGTGGTCTCCCGCAGACGAGAAGTGGGATCTCTGAAGAACAGAGAACATCACATTACAGACGTAAACGGGATGAGAGCCAATTCAAGACCTGGGATGAAGAGAAAAGCCTCCCGGGTTCAGGAGGTGCTGGACAGATTTGCAGCAGTGGCGGAGAAGAAGGACGCGAAGAAACGAACACACACGCGAAACACAAGCACGTTAAGCAGCATCATCAAAGCGTTCGAGACTCTAAACCATTCAACACACAAGATTAAGAAACGCAACAGCAAATCAAATCATGTGCCTGTACTGAAGCAACACAGACGTCAAACAGGAGCACAGGACCTGAGTGAGGCCTTCAGCCCAGAGATGAGTGAGAGATGGCTCCTGAATCCTGAGGTTTGGACTTACTCAACGAAACCTCTGGGAGAGACTTTAGAAACGCGCACACAGGTCCTACAGGAGCCGGGAGAAGATCTGCCGCAAGTCACAACCTCAGAACACAAGCAGGAACGTTCATCAGAAGAGCGTTCAGAAGAGCGTCCAGAAGGTCCTTCAGAAGAGCGTTCAGAAGGGCGTTCAGAAGGGCGTTCAGATGGGCGTACAGAAGAGCGTTCAGAAGGGCGTTCAGAAGGGCGTTCAGATGGGCGTACAGAAGAGCGTTCATATGGGCGTTCAGAAGAGCGTTCAGGAGAGCGTTCAGAAGAGCGTTCAGAAGGGCGTTCATATGGGCGTTCATATAGGCGTTCAGAAGGGCGTTCAGAAGAGCGTTCAGAAGGGCGTTCAGATGGGCGTTCAGAAGGGCGTCCAGAAGGGCGTTCAGATGGGCGTTCAGATGGGCGTTCAGAAGGGCGTTCAGAAGAGCCTTCAGGAGAGTGTTCAGAAGGGCGTTCAGAAGAGCGTCCAGAAGAGCGTTCATATGGGCGTTCATATGGGCGTTCAGAAGGGCGTTCGGAAGAGCCTTCAGAAGAGCGTTCAGAAGAGCGTTCAGATGGGCGTCCAGAAGGGCGTTCAGATGGGCGTTCAGAAGAGCCTTCAGGAGAGCGTTCAGAAGGGCGTTCAGATGGGCGTCCAGAAGGGCGTTCAGATGGGCGTTCAGAAGGGCGTTCAGATGGGCGTTCAGAAGAGCCTTCAGGAGAGTGTTCAGAAGGGCGTTCAGATGGGCGTCCAGAAGGGCGTTCAGATGGGCGTTCAGAAGGGCGTTCAGATGGGCGTTCAGATGGGCGTTCAGAAGAGCCTTCAGGAGAGCGTTCAGAAGGGCGTTCAGATGGGCGTCCAGAAGGGCGTTCAGATGGGCGTTCAGAAGGGCATTCAGATGGGCGTTCAGAAGGGCGTTCAGAAGAGCCTTCAGGAGAGCGTTCAGAAGGGCGTTCAGAAGGGCGTTCAGAAGGGCGTTCAGATGGGCGTCCAGAAGGGCGTTCAGATGGGCGTTCAGAAGGGCGTTCAGAAGAGCCTTCAGGAGAGCGTTCAGAAGGGCGTTCAGATGGGTGTTCAGAAGGGCGTTCAGATGGGCGTACAGAAGGGCGTTCATATGGGCGTTCAGAAGAACGTTCAGGAGAGCGTTCAGGAGAGCGTTCAGAAGAGCGTTCAGAAGGGCGTTCAGATGGGCGTTCAGAAGGGCGTTCAGAAGAGCGTTCAGGAGAGCGTTCAGAAGGGCGTACAGATGGGCGTTCAGATGGGCGTACAGAAGAGCGTTCAGAAGGGCGTTCAGATGGGCGTACAGAAGAGCATTCATATGGGCATTCAGAAGAGCGTTCAGAAGGGCGTTCAGATGGGCGTTCAGAAGGGCGTTCAGATTGGCGTACAGAAGAGCGTTCATATGGGCGTTCAGAAGAGCGTTCAGGAGAGCGTTCAGAAGGGCGTTCAGAAGGGCGTTCAGATGGGCGTTCAGAAGGGCGTTCAGATGGGCGTTCAGGAGAGCGTTCAGAAGAGCGTTCAGAAGAGCGTTCAGGAGAGCGTTCAGGAGAGCGTTCAGAAAGAATGAATGAGGAGAACGCATGTCATCCTCCGACGGGAGAAATAGCGAAGTACAGGAGCATCAACTACTGCGACCCTTCAGTGAGACGCTCCTACATCCCGAAAACCATCCGCTTCACCGACACCTTCAACTTCTGAAGACTCTTACATGAATTTGATGTTTATTATACCAAAAAATATAAACTTTCTATGTTACATAAGTCATAATGTTCTGGCAAGGTTCTCTCAAAGCTATGAACAAACATTCTCAAACGTCCTCAAAACGTTAGCACAAAAACATTATTTATACATCGTTCATGGAACGTTTTTCTGAAAATTTTGTTGGATGTTCGTCTAATGTTTTTAAAAGCTACTTCTACGTTCAGAGAACATTCAAAAGTAACATTCCCATAATGTTGAATGATGATAAAATAGAGAAAACATTCCCTTAACGTTTTATATAACGTTTTCAAAACTGGATGTTTTGAATGTTAAGAAAAGATTCACAAATAACGTTTTCAGAACTTAATGGGAACGTTTGCAAAACCTTCTAAGAACATATATTTGTTAGCTGGGATTAAGGCACGTTCACACCCAGGATTTAAACAACAACGATATGCTTAAAACGGAGAAGATTTTCCTTTGAGTTTTTCGCGTACAGACGACACCATTATCAAAACGATCCCCAAAACAGATCTGCGAAAACGATTAAAAATGCAGTATTCTGCTGCCAGGCCAGTAGATGGCGATGAAACACTATAGACTGGACACGTAATACGCAGTTTTCAAAAACGTGCACTTTGAAACTGGTTTTCAAAAGTTTGCGTTTTCAGGCCCTCAAAACGCCGTTGTCGTGTAAACGAACGACCAAAACGCATAAAAAGTTTTACGTTTTTAGTACACTAACGCACAATATCGCTCTGTTTATTTATCGTCTGTCGCTTTAAATGCTCGAGCTCTTTAGAGCAGGATGGATTCTGATTGGCTGTCAATGTTTTTATCGTTCATCAGCGGAAAAACAAAGTCGTTCTGAAAATGTTTTCAAAAATCTCGTTCCTCTGTGCCGTTATCTTTATCGTCATTGGTGTGAACGCACTTTTAGAGCTGGACGATTAATCGTTTAAAGATCGCGACCTCGATTCAAACACCCACACAATCGCTAAATGACAATGATTCGACAAGTACGATCACATCGAACGTTCAGATCTGCATTTGACCCCGAAAAAGCAGTTATCATGTATCACTATTTCTGTTTCAAATACTCTTATTATCACTGAAGTACTGGGATAAAAGATAATAGTTCGGAAATAAACACTGATGTCTACGGTAGCGATCAAAATAGAGTAAATCACCGCTTGAAAGTAACATGACGCTTCGCCTGTTATATCGATTACATTGTTACACCAGTAGGTGGCGACAAGTGGCTACAAAAACGCTGATTCATCCAGTAATGAAGCAAGTATTTATAATGAGTCATTGAATCATTCATTCAACCTTTTTTAAATAATTCATTCAGATCAAATAAACATTCCGAAGAGACTGTTAAAATGTTTTATTTGTCATTGAATCATTCAAGAGATTTGTTCAAAAACGCTGATTCATCCAGTAATGAAACAAGTGATTTATATGCGAGTCATTGAATCATTCATGATTTTTTTTTAACTTTTTAAGTAATTTAGATGAATTAAACATTTTAAATAGACTGCAGCAATTGACATTTTGTCAGAACCTCTAGTAAATTAGGTTATTTTGTTTAGTTGTTCGTTCAGAAGAATCATGATCTCATCTTAGAAACCATATAATATCTATGTTAGAAACTAGCAGCTGTAGTTTATGTCTACACACCAAACATTTCATACACTAAACAGCGTCTGTGGGGCTCATGCAAATCCACCTGTGTTTATTTTAAACAATGCAAAACCCTGACGCCACAGAAACACACTCTGGTCTGCGCAAGTTCTGGGGTTTTCCAGTTCATGTTAGAGATTCTGTTCCTCAGATTCCTCCTGTTCACTGATGCGGTTTCTGAGTCGTAGGAAAACTAAATAAAACTAAAAAGGAGTTTGGATTAGTAGATAGTAAAGTGAACTAACAGGCCCCAAATCTATAGAAACCACCAAGAACACATTCAGTCATGATCAACGTCTCTTATATGAGCGTGTAAAACGGGTTAAACTCTATGAACACAGACACACCCCGATCACAATAAAGGTGCGTCAGGCCACAGGAGAGTCACGTGACCAACACTGCTTTATATCCGCTGTTCATCTCAGCTGTCAGATCACAGCATGTGTTCCAGTTAATCTGATCAGGATTAGTTCGCCACTAGTTTAAGATGCTGCATATGCTGCATATGCTGGATGTAGAACTCGTTTCAGCCGGTTCATACTGACCAGAATAGACAGGCACTTTAATAACAGCAGATTTACATCTCAAAACACAGTAAATCATCCGTCAGTTCAACGAAAACAAGCCTTCGGAAACAGGGCGTCTGTGTTCCTGGAATAATCAAATGTCTGTGGATAATCCACTCAGTTCACTGGCCACAACTGGACCCGGATCAGCGGGATTTACCAGGACAGAAACAGCACAGACACAATCAACCTGATCAAACCAGCAGAAGAATACAGTCTCTTATTTATACTGAACCTATGACCAGCAGACTCACTTTAACTGTAGTGGCCACGATAGACTGTAATACCGTGGTACTGTAATATATACACAGGGGCCACAAGTCTGAGGCCAATAATTACACTTGTCTTTTCCTTTTTTTGTTATTTAATACATGATATTTTTCAAAAACCTTGTTTATTTCAATGTCAGTGTGATTAAAGTGTGTCCAAAACCTGTAAAAAATTTAAAAATAAATAAATAAATAATAAGATCAAACTAAATAGGTACATAAATTACATTTAAATAAATAAATAAAATATATAAAAAATGATTAGTTATTAATATATTAGATTCAATTAATGTATAAATAATGTATAATTATATAAATAATTTTGAATAATATAAATACAATACATTTAACTGTACATTACTCTAGTGAATTGAAAAAATATAATAATATAACCTAATATAAATTAATTTTAGATTTATAATATTGATTTTTTCAGTGTTTATAAAGGATAGCTGGCGATGATGATCATATTTTGGGGTCTAAAAGATTAAAAACTGATTGAAGTAATACATCCAAGGTCTTTTTTTGTCAGTAAACTTGCAGTCACCTGTTCTCTCACGCGGGAGCTGCTGCTTACAGACAAACTCACACAAGAGTCTTTTGTTTTAGTCGCTCCTCTGAATTTTCCTAAAAAACATTTGGGGACGAAGAGGCGTGACCGTTGCGCACAAAGCCCCGCCCCCTCTGCACTGGGGTGAGAGACTGCGTGGCGAGAGGCGTGGTCTTTGAGCGCATAGTCCCGCCCCTCGGTTTGATTGACGTGCGCACTTGAGCTCCCTGGAGAAATTAATCGTGTTGCTTGGCAAAGTGTTCGGCGTGGATGATGCGCGCGCCCGGCGACCAAACGCGCGTTTAAAACACCAACTACAAGTCAAGAGTGCTGTGATAAAGTTGGAGTGTTGTTGCTCAGTGCGGCTGTTATTACCGGCGCGCGCGACAGGTTGATCTGATCCGCGGCTCTCTGTCCCGCGGGAGAAGACAGGGGCCATTACTGTGGCGTGGGGAAAGTTTGGCTTGTGTGACGCGCGGGAGAGAGTCATTCGCGTCGCGTCTGGAGAGAAGGGTATCAGCCGTGTCCATGAGCGCCGCGGATCTGCTGTGAATGGAGTCCCGGAGCTCTGAGTCTGAGGATCACGACCACTGATCATGGAGACGCGCAACGGGACGCGGAGCTCCAATCAGCCGCAGCTGCGCATTAATGTGCCGAGCAGCGCCAGAGAGAGAGCGGCCAGGTACTGCACACTATACTACACTATACTACACTACTGTAACTACAGTACACACTATACCACACTACACTACACAATCAGCCTCAGCTGCACATTAATGTGCTGAGCAGCACCAGAGAGCGAGCGGCCAGGTACTGCACACTATACTACACTATACTACACTATACTATACTACACTACACTACACACTATACTATACTATACTACACACTATACTATACTGCACACTACACTACACTATACTATACACTACACTACACTACACTACACTATACTATACTACACTACACACTATACTATACTGCACACTACACTACACTACACACTACACTACACACTATACTATACTACACTACACTACACACTATACTATACTGCACACTACACTACACTATACTATACTATACACTACACACTATACTACACTACACTATACTATACTACACTACACACTATACTATACTACACTATACTGCACACTACACTATACTGCACACTACACTATACTACACTACACTACACACTATACTATACTACACTATACTATACTACTGTAACTACAGTACACACTATACCACACTGCGCATTAATGTGCCGAGCAGCGCCAGAGAGCGAGCGGCCAGGTACTGCACACTATACTACACTATACTATACTACACTACACACTATACTACACTATACTGCACACTACACTACACTATACTGCACACTACACTATACTACACTATACTGCACACTACACTACACTATACTGCACACTACACTATACTACACTATACTACACTACACTACACTATACTACACTATACTACACTACACACTACACTATACTACACTATAAATCAAATCAAATCAATTTTATTTATAGAGCACGTTTAAAATCAACCTTGGTTGCCAAAGTGCTGTACAGTAAGAAAAACAAACAAAACAAGACAAAAACATACAAGTTATGGTACATTAAACCCATTAGAGAAAAAATGTGTTTTCAGCAAAGATTTGAATTCAGCTAATGTGGAGGCTGATTTAACATGCAGTGGTAGGGCGTTCCACAGCTCAGGGCCGACTACTGCAAAAGCCCGATCACCTCTTCGTTTTAAGCGAGATCGTGGAACAGCCAAGAGATGATGATCTCTTGATCTGAGTGATCTGGATGGATTATGAGTGATAATTAAATCGGAGAGGTATTTGGGGGCCTGGTTGTTAAGAGATTTGTAGACAAACAATAAAATTTTTAAATCAATTCTGTATCGGACTGGTAACCAATGCAGAGAACGTAGGATTGGGGTGATGTGATCTCGTTTTCGGCTGCCAGTGAGCAGACGGGCAGCCGTGTTTTGGACCATCTGAAGACGAGAGATGGAAGTGAGAGGTAACCCAACATATAGTGAGTTGCAGTAGTCAAGTCGTGTTGAAATAAAAGCGTGAATAATTGTTTCGAAGCTATTCCTGTTTAAAAAAGGCTTGACTTTGGCTAACCGTCGTAAATGATAAAAGCTGGCTCTAACTGTGGCATTAATTTGCTTGGTCAGTTTAAGACTACTGTCAAGATAAAAACCTAAGTTTTTAACTTCAGAAGTGAGGTGTGGCGTGAGGGTACCAAGATCAGTACAGTGTCTGTCAGAGAGCTCATTTGGACCAAATTGGATGATTTGGGTTTTATCGTCATTAAGCAGCATAAAGTTATTAGTGAGCCATAGCTTAAGTTCGTGAAGACAATCTTGTAGTCTCTTATATGTAGTGTTATCATTATGTTTTATAGGTATGTAGAGTTGGGTATCGTCCGCATAACAATGGTACGACACACCAAATCTACTCATAATTGATCCCAAAGGAAGCATGTACAAAGAAAATAGTATGGGTGCCAGAATCGATCCCTGGGGTACCCCACAATTGAGGTGAGTCGGAGAAGAGTACAGAAAAACTTCTGTTAGATAGGAAAGACTGGAACCATTTGAGTACCATACCTGAGATACCGATCGAATGTTCTAGCCGAGATAGGAGAATCTTGTGATCTACAAAGTCAAAAGCTGAACTCAAGTCTAGTAGCACTAAAGCCATGGTATTGCCAGCGTCTGTCGTTGTTAAAATGTCATTAAGAACTTTTAAAAGAGCGGACTCAGTGCTGTGAAGGGATTTAAAACCAGATTGAAAAATATCCGAAATAGAATTAATGTGCAGATAGTGTTGCAGCTGTATAAAGACCGTTTTTTCTAGAATTTTTGATAAGAAGGACAGGTTAGAGATGGGTCTGTAATTCGCATATACAGCGGAGTCGAGTGACGGTTTCTTGAGGACGGGAGTCACAGTGGCGAGTTTAAAACAAGCAGGGAGAGCCCCAGTTGAAAGACTGTTGTTAATAATATACAGAACATCTGAACCAACAGTGTCAAATACCTGTTTTATAAAACGAGAAGGTAGAAAATCTTGAGGAGAGAAGGTGGATTTCAGTTTTAAAGTGATTTCCCTGCATGTCTGAAGGGAGATCAATTCAAAGTGGCTCCATTGCGAGCTGGAGAAAGTAGGATCAGGTACATGCTCTCTTGAGGTAAAAACTTGTGCTCGAGTAATGTTAATTTTATCAGAGAAAAAATGAAGGAAGTTTTCGCACTCAGTGGGAGAGATCGTAGGAAAAGACTTAACAGAAGGATTTAAGACAGAGTCGATAGTAGAAAAGAGCGTTTTGGAACAGTGCAAATTTTTTTCAATGATATCAGATAAGAATTTATGCTTAGCTGCCTTGGCTGTTTTTTGGAAATTATTTAGTGAAACAGTCAGCATCTCAAAGGAAATTTGAAGCCTGTCTTTCTTCCATTTTCGCTCAAGCCGACGACATTGTTGACGCAATAGACAAATATCGCTAGTTATCCATGGCTGGGGCTTGTTTCGAGGGTGGATAAGCTTTCGAGGTGCAATGGAGTCTAAGATGTTGGAACATTTGTTATTAAAAGCTTGTAGCTGCTCATCGACATCCGGATAAGAAGTAGGGGAGTCCAAAATGAGAGGATTTTCGGCCTCAGAGTACATTTCAGAGAACACAACATGAGAATGTGGGGTTAAAGAGCGAGACCAACGAGCATGGGGTGGTACAGTTGTGGGTGGTAAAGGAAGGAATGTTGAAAAGAGCAGTGGTTTGTGGTCCGAAAGTGGAGTATCTCTAATTTCAATATCGGCCACAGACAGACCATATGACAGAATTAAATCTAATGTATGACCATGACAGTGGGTGGGGCCATTAACCCATTGAACAATGTTTAAAGAAGATAATAGGTTTAAAAAATCCTTGGCTAAAGCATTAGCAGAACAACATACATGAATGTTAAAATCGCCAATTATTAAAATATGGTCATATTTAGTCAAGACGCTCCCCAAGAGATCTGCAAACTCATTTATGAAGTTGCTGGATGAAGGTGGACGGTAAATAAGAAGAAGTAAAACTGGATAGGGAGAATTTAGATGAATTTCCTGGAGTTCAAAGCTGGTAAAAGTGGTAGTTGACAGTTGGCGACACTGTACTCTGTTTTTAAAAATAGTCACAAGTCCACCTCCCCTGCCAGTTAACCGGGGAGTGTTGAAGAAATCATACTCCATGGGAACCAATTCAGAAAAAACACTGAGATCGCCTGTTTTTATCCATGATTCAGTCACGAAAAAATAATCCAAATTGTTGGAGATGAAGTCATTGCAGATAAAAGTTTTATTAAGTAAGGATCGAACATTGGCAAGCGCCATCCTAAGCTGCGGTGGATCCTGTGGGAAGTATAGAGCACTACGGAGTGATCGCAGATTATGATGATTAACAGACCTGCGTCGGAACCGTAGAGAGGTCCGTTGGGCGAGCCCGGATGATGTACACGGGGCGATCGGACGAATCCACAGGCGATTTAGATCGGTAGCCCCTCGAGAGAGCCGAGAGTGGCACGCCGAGTTCAACAAGGCAGAGATCGACACCGAGGTGGAAGATGAGCCCGTTGCCCAGGCCAACCTCAGCCGAACGGCGACGCCACCCCGCCTTCCGCGTCTCCTCCGGCGTTTCCTACGTGGAACTTCAAAAGCGCACCGGTGTAGATAACCCGGTAGATTTGACTGCAGGGGTGGTGAGTAAAACTCATAGTTGTTTAAATCGGGGTGGATCCCAGAAAGCTTTGGCATGGAATGATAAATGTCTATGAGTTGTAAGCGATCATAAGCGATCAATGAGTGACAACATAAAAACAACAGAGACAGTAAAAACATCGTCAATAGCATAGAGGGGAGACGGCATGCCACACACACCGGCGCCATCTTCACCATCTTCACTATACTGCACACTACACTATACTGCACACTATACTACACTATACTGCACACTACACTATACTACACTATACTGCACACTACACTATACTGCACACTACACTACACTATACTGCACACTACACTATACTGCACACTACACTACACTATACTGCACACTACACTATACTGCACACTACACTACACTATACTGCACACTATACTACACTATACTGCACACTACACTATACTGCACACTACACTACACTATACTGCACACTACACTACACTATACTGCACACTACACTATACTGCACACTACACTACACTATACTGCACACTACACTACACTATACTGCACACTACACTATACTACACTCAGGGCCGGCGGGTGCACTTCTGCCGCTCTAGGCGAAAAACAATTGTGCCGCCCCTAGGGCTGGTCCGAATACCATTTTTGAGCTTCGAAGCTTCGATAGTAATGAACATCGAATATTTTAAGCTTCGGGCAGAGGGAGCTGAACATATTCTTCTCTCTAATAAATGCAGGAATCTCTATATGTCTGTCTTTCTGTTTGCATTTTGATTATTTGGAGAACCGTTCATCCAATCGACTTCACAAGGGAGTGCAGTATCGCATTTGGTGCAATATAGATGGACACACGAGACGCAACACGTTCAGAATTTATAAACTTTTAGTATACAGAACAGCGCGAGCGGGAAGCGGCGCACCTCATGCGGGCAGGGCTTATTTGCTTATTAAACGCACACTCACAGGTCTGTTAACTTAAGCAATAGGCTACTTTTAAGGTAGTCTAATATTTTTCTGATTAAAAAATTACTGACACAGTAAAGGGTATATTTAAATAAAGAAAAACAAAATTTAAATAAAGAAAAACAAAATTTAAATAAAGAAAAAACGAAATTGAAATAAAGAAAAACAAAATTGAAATAAAGAAAAAACGAAATTGAAATAAAGAAAAAACGAAATTTGAAAAACGAAATTTAAATGAAGAAAAAACGAAATTTAAATAAAGAAAAACGAAATTAAGTTAAATTAAAAACTAGATTAATTTAGATTGATAATAACGGGTAAAAAGGCTAATACATTTTGTTTCTGTTATTCTATTTTCCACTATGTCAAAGCAACGCAGCTTAACCCAAAACACAAGCTCAGGCACTTCTGTCCACACACACTCCGCTGTTCTGCTCTAGCCAGAGAATAGCCTACTCCCGTTGTTTGAACACTTTAGTAGGCCAAGAGGAAGCAAATATATTAGGTTGGGTTCCTTCAACTGTCCATCCTATTAAAATGGCTATAGGCTATATAAGATAATTGTAAAAAAAAAAAATTCAAGCGCGAATGAGAACCGTTTCGAGAGGGATGCCAGGTGTGTAACATTTTTTAAAATAGAAATTCCAGTAAGGTTAGCTGTGCTAGCGGCCTCTTGGTTCTTTGGTGGACTTGACGGCGTGTCATCCTTGCAAATACTCCCTGGATCAATATATTTTAACAATGAACCCCTCTGTTGTTGGTGTGCTTTCTCCTTCAAAAGTCTCGATTCATGAACGATCCGTTCATTGCGTATGTCAGGTTACAAATGGAAAGACTCGGAAGGTTAAGTCATTATTATGTTCCCTGTAAATTATTTTTGACTGCATTATAATGATTTTCTTAATGCAGAATATGATCAACATTGCGTAGGTGGATGTGATCGGGGAATTTGGCTGTTAAAAGTAACATTTAAAGCCACTTAAATTACGCCACGAAATTAAGCCACGAAATTACTCAAATAAAGATTCGTTCATTTTGATGAACGAGATCGTAAAAGAGAGTCAGTAAAATGATCTGAACTTCCCATCACTCAGTCATGACTCGTGAGAGCAGGGGGCGGGGCGGGGCAGCGGCAGCTCAGCGAATCATATAGCTTATTTTGTGAATTGTTCATCCCGGTTGGCACACATTTTGCCGCCCTTACAAAAGTGCCGCTCTAGGCAATTGCCTAGTTCGCCTATATGGACGCGCCGGCCCTGACTACACTATACTGCACACTACACTACACTACACTATACTGCACACTACACTACACTATACTGCACACTACACTACACTATACTACACTATACTGCACACTACACTACACTATACTGCACACTACACTACACTATACTATACTGCACACTACACTATACTACACTATACTGCACACTACACTATACTGCACACTACACTATACTACACTGCACACTACACTACACTATACTACACTATACTGCACACTACACTATACTATACTATACTATACTGCACACTATACTATACTGCACACTACACTACACTATACTACACTATACTGCACACTACACTATACTACACTATACTGCACACTATACTACACTACACTATACTGCACACTACACTACACTATACTGCACACTACACTACACTATACTGCACACTACACTACACTATACTACACTATACTGCACACTACACTACACTATACTGCACACTACACTACACTATACTATACTATACTGCACACTACACTATACTACACTATACTGCACACTACACTATACTGCACACTACACTATACTACACTATACTATACTGCACACTACACTATACTGCACACTACACTACACTACACTATACTATACTGCACACTACACTATACTACACTATACTGCACACTACACTATACTGCACACTACACTATACTACACTATACTGCACACTACACTATACTGCACACTATACTATACTGCACACTACACTATACTGCACACTACACTATACTACACTATACTGCACACTACACTATACTATACTACACTATACTGCACACTATACTATACTGCACACTACACTACACTATACTACACTATACTGCACACTACACTATACTACACTATACTGCACACTACACTATACTGCACACTACACTATACTGCACACTACACTATACTGCACACTACACTATACTATACTGCACACTACACTACACTATACTACACTATACTGCACACTACACTATACTATACTATACTATACTGCACACTACACTATACTACACTATACTGCACACTACACTATACTGCACACTACACTATACTACACTATACTGCACACTACACTATACTACACTATACTGCACACTACACTATACTGCACACTACACTATACTGCACTATACTGCACACTACACTACACTATACTGCACACTACACTATACTATACTACACTACACACTATACTATACTGCACACTACACTATACTGCACACTACACTACACACTATACTATACTACACTACACACTATACTATACTACACTATACTGCACACTACACTATACTGCACACTACACTACACTATACTGCACACTACACTATACTACACTATACTGCACACTACACTATACTGCACTATACTGCACACTACACTACACTATACTACACTATACTGCACACTACACTATACTATACTATACTATACTGCACACTACACTATACTACACTATACTGCACACTACACTATACTGCACACTACACTATACTACACTATACTGCACACTACACTATACTACACTATACTGCACACTACACTATACTGCACACTACACTATACTGCACTATACTGCACACTACACTACACTATACTGCACACTACACTATACTATACTACACTACACACTATACTATACTGCACACTACACTATACTGCACACTACACTACACACTATACTATACTACACTACACACTATACTATACTACACTATACTGCACACTACACTATACTGCACACTACACTACACTATACTGCACACTACACTATACTACACTATACTGCACACTACACTATACTGCACTATACTGCACACTACACTATACTGCACACTGCACTATACTACACACTACACTATACTGCACACTACACTGCATACTGCACACAACACTGCATACTGCACACTACACTGCATACTGCACACTACACTGCATACTGCACACTACACTATACTACACTATACTACACTATACTGCACACTACACTATACTGCACTATACTGCACACTACACTATACTACACACTACACTATACTGCACACTACACTGCATACTGCACACTACACTATACTGCACACTACACTGCATACTGCACACTACACTGCATACTGCACACTACACTATACTGCACACTACACTGCACTACACTAATACTATACTGTATTACATACTATACTACACTGCATACTGCACACTACTCTATACTAAACTATACTGCACACTACACTGCATACTGCACACTACACAGCACTACACTAATACTATACTGTACTACACACTATACTACACTGCATACTGCACACTACACTATACTAAACTATACTACACTGTATACTGCACAATGCACACTACAGAAAGTATTTTCTATGAAAGCCCATTTCCGTCCCAATAAGAACAAAATCATGCTTTTGGTAATTTGACTTTATATGCCATTATTAAGATTTACCAAAGCATGATTTTTGGCTTTTGGCTAATTTTAACATTGCTAATCAATTTTACAAACAATTACAAAGAAACATCAAGAAACAGATTGAATTAAACGTGAAATTCACACACACACACACACACACACACACACACACACACACACACACACACACACACACACACACACACACACACACAGGTGTCAGTTTTCCCAGGAGTTTCCTAATGTCACGCAGATCTTTGTTAGATATGTTTGTCTGAGATTGTGAAGCTTGTTTGTGTTTCAGTTTCCACCCTTGACTCGGTTTACCCAGTTAACCCTCGGTAGTGCGTCATGTGTCACATAATCTCCTCACCTGCACACACACCTGAGTCATGAGATCACGTGTTGGCCTGTGTTGCAGTGTGGATCCGTACGGCTTCGAGCGCTCCGATGACTTTGACTACGAGTCGTACGAGGAGCTGATGTCCGAGTATCTGGCCGTTCTCACCAGAAGATCCATCAAGTGGTCCAAACTCCTGCAGGGGAAGCGGCGCGTGGACCGGAACCTTAAGGGTGTGTGTGTGTGTGACATCATCCCCGTATACGCATCATCACCATCAACACTATAGTTAACTACAACTGTGTGTGTGTGTGTGTGTGAGAGAGAGAGAGAGAGAGAGAGAGAGAGAGAGAGAGAGAGAGAGAGAGAGAGAGAGAGAGAGAGAGAGAGAGAGAGAGAGTGTGTGTGTGTGAGAGAGAGAGAGAGAGAGAGAGAGAGTGTGTGTGAGTGAGTGTGAGTGTGAGTGTGTTTGTGTGTGTGTGAGTGTGTGTGTGTGAGTGTGTGTGTGTGAGAGAGAGAGTGAGTGTGTGTGTGTGTGATGTGTGTGTGTGAGTGAGTGTGAGAGTGTGTGTGTGTGTGTGTGTATGTGTGTTTGAGTGAGTGAGTGTGTGTGTGTGTGTGTGTTTGAGTGAGTGTGCGTGTCAGTGTGTATTAAATTATTAAAACTATAACATGAAAACAAAACATTCTAAATATTTAAACACAAACTATAATAATATCTCATGATACTGAAGTAACACTGTACGATCTGAACGAGATCATGTGCTTTTCTCCATTTAAAGGGACAGTTCACCCAACAATGACCATGAATGTATGACTTTATTTCTCCTGTTGAACACAAAAGCTGATATTCTGAACATTGACTTTCACAAAAAACAGACGTTTCTCAAAATATCCTCTTTCATGAGAAGAAATAAAGTCACAGATCTGAAATGTCGCAGAATGAACGATCCCTTTATCCTCTTCTGAGAAGGGAAGTGTGTGTTCTGACGGTAGAGATGAGAAGCACATGGGAAGTGTGTGTTCTGACGGTTGTTCTGGAAGTGTCTGAAAAGCGGCAATTCCTTATGTATATTTCAATATATTAACACAATATATTGTTCTGTATATTTTCAAATATACTTTTAAACCATTTAATATATTAATAATTCATATACAGTAGATATATATTTTCGTTCCGTATGGGTGTTCTGACGGTGGTTCCGGAAGTGTGTGTTCTGACAGTCATTCTGTGTGTGTGTGTTCTGACTGTCGTTCTGTGTGTGTGTGTTCTGACTGTCGTTCTGTGTGTGTGTGTTCTGATGGTGGTTCTGTGTGTTTGTTCTGACGGTGGTTCTGTGTGAGTGTGTTCTGACTGTCGTTCTGTGTGTGTGTGTTCTGATGGTGGTTCTGTGTGTGTGTCCTGACAGTCATTCTGTGTGTGTGTGTTCTGACAGTCATTCTGTGTGTGTGTTCTGACTGTCGTTCTGTGTGTGTGTGTGTGTGTTCTGATGGTGGTTCTGTGTGTTTGTTCTGACGGTGGTTCTGTGTGTGTGTGTGTTCTGATGGTGGTTCTGTGTGAGTGTGTTCTGACAGTGGTTCTGTGTGTGTGTGTGTGTGTGTGTTCTGACGGTGGTTCTGTGTGTGTGTGTGTGTGTGTTCTGTCGGTGGTTCTGTGTGTGTGTGTATGTGTGTGTTCTGACTGTCGTTCTGTGTGTGTGTGTGTTCTGATGGTGGTTCTGTGTGTTTGTTCTGATGGTCGTTCTGTGTGTGTGTGTGTGTTCTGACGGTGGTTCTGTGGGTGTGTGTGTTCTGACTGTGGTTCTGTGTGTGTGTTCTGACGGTGGTTCTGTGTGTGTTCTGACGGTGGTTCTGTGTGTGTGTGTGTGTGTGTGTGTGTGTTCTGACGGTGAATCTGTGGGTGTGGGTGTTCTGACGGTGGTTCTGTGTGTGTGTGTGTTCTGATGGTGGTTCTGTGTGTGTGTGTGTGTGTGTGTGTGTGTGTGTTCTGACGGTGGTTCTGTGTGTGTGTGTGTGTGTGTGTTCTGACGGTGAATCTGTGGGTGTGGGTGTTCTGACGGTGGTTCTGTGTGTGTGTGTGTTCTGATGGTGGTTCTGTGTGTGTGTGTGTGTGTGTGTGTTCTGACGGTGGTTCTGTGTGTGTGTGTGTGTGTGTGTGTGTGTGTTCTGACGGTGAATCTGTGGGTGTGGGTGTTCTGACGGTGGTTCTGTGTGTGTGTGTGTTCTGATGGTGGTTCTGTGTGTGTGTGTGTGTGTGTGTGTGTGTGTGTGTGTGTGTTCTGACAGTGGTTCTGTGTGTGTGTGTGTGTGTGTGTGTGTTCTGACGGTGAATCTGTGGGTGTGGGTGTTCTGACGGTGGTTCTGTGTGTGTGTGTGTTCTGACGGTGGTTCTGTGTGTGTGTGTGTTCTGACGGTGGTTCTGTGTGTGTGTGTGTGTGTGTTCTGACGGTGGTTCTGTGTGTGTGTGTGTGTGTGTGTGTGTTCTGACGGTGGTCCTGTGTGTGTGTGTGTTCTGATGGTGGTTCTGTGTGTATGTGTTCTGACGGTGGATCTGTGTGTGTGTGTGTTCTGACGGTGGTTCTGTGTGTGTGTGTTCTGACGGTGGATCTGTGTGTGTGTGTGTTCTGACGGTGGTTCTGTGTGTGTGTGTTCTGACGGTGGTTCTGTGTGTGTGTGTTCTGACGGTGGTTCTGTGTGTGTGTTCTGACGGTGGTTCTGTGTGTGTGTGTTCTGATGGTGGTTCTGTGTGTGTGTGTGTTCTGATGGTGGTTCTGTGTGTGTGTGTTCTGACGGTGGTTCTGTGGGTGTGTGTGTTCTGACGGTGATTCTGTTTCTGTGTGTTCTGATGGTGGTTCTGTGGGTGTGTGTTCTGACGGTGGTTCTGTGTGTGTGTGTTCTGACGGTGGTTCTGTGTGTGTGTGTGTTCTGACGGTGGTTCTGTTTCTGTGTGTTCTGCTGGTGGTTCTGTGTGTGTGTGTTCTGACGGTGGTTCTGTTTCTGTGTGTTCTGACGGTGGTTCTGTTTTTGTGTGTTCTGATGGTGGTTCTGTGTGTGTGTGTTCTGACAGTGGTTCTGTGGGTGTGTGTTCTGACGGTGGTTCTGTGTGTGTGTGTGTTCTGACGGTGGTTCTGTTTCTGTGTGTTCTGACGGTGGTTCTGTGTGTGTGTGTTCTGACGGTGGTTCTGTGTGTGTGTGTGTGTGTGTGTTCTGACAGTGGTTCTGTTTCTGTGTGTTTTGGCGGTGGTTCTGTGTGTGTGTGTTCTGACGGTGGTTCTGTGTGTGTGTGTTCTGACGGTGGTTCTGTTTCTGTGTGTTCTGACGGTGGTTCTGTGTGTGTGTGTGTGTGTGTTATGACGGTGGTTCTGTTTCTGTGTGTTCTGACGGTGGTTCTGTGTGTGTGTGTTCTGACAGTGGTTCTGTTTCTGTGTGTTCTGATGGTGGCTCTGTGTGTTTGTGTGTGTTTGTGTGTGTGTGTGTTCTGACGGTGGTTCTGTTTCTGTGTGTTCTGATGGTGGTTCTGTTTCTGTGTGTTCTGATGGTGGTTCTGTTTCTGTGTGTTCTGACGGTGGTTCTGTGTGTGTGTGTGTGTGTGTGTGCGTGTGTGTGTTCTGACGGTGGTTCTGTTTCTGTGTGTTCTGACGGTAGTTCTGTGTGTGTGTGTGTGTGTGTTCTGACGGTGGTTGTTTCTGTGTGTTCTGACGGTGGTTCTGTGTGTGTGTTTTCTGATGGTGGTTCTGTTTCTGTGTGTTCTGACGGTGGTTCTGTGTGTGTGTGTGTGTGTGTTCTGACGGTGGTGGTGGTTCTGTTTCTGTGTGTTCTGACGGTGGTTCTGTGTGTGTGTGTGTGTGTGTGTGTGTTCTGACGGTGGTTCTGTTTCTGTGTGTTCTGACGGTGGTTCTGTGTGTGTGTGTGTGTGTGTGTTCTGACGGTGGTTCTGTTTCTGTGTGTTCTGACGGTGGTTCTGTGTGTGTTTGTGTACGTGTGTTCTGACGGTGGTTCTGTTTCTGTGTGTTCTGATGGTGGTTCTCTCTGTGTGTGTGTGTGTGTGTGTGTGTGTGTTCTGACGGTGGTTCTGTGTGTGTGCGTGTTCTGATGGTGGTTCTGTTTCTGTGTGTTCTGACGGTGGTTCTGTGTGTGTGTGTGTTCTGACGGTGGTTCTGTTTCTGTGTGTTCTGAAGGTGGTTCTGTTTCTGTGTGTTCTGACGGTGGTTCTGTGTGTGTGTGTGTGTTTTCTGACGGTGGTTCTGTTTCTGTGTGTTCTGACGGTGGTTCTGTGTGTGTGTGTGTGTTCTGACGGTGGTGGTGGTTCTGTTTCTGTGTGTTCTGACGGTGGTTCTGTGTGTGTGTGTGTGTTCTGACGGTGGTTCTGTTTCTGTGTGTTCTGACGGTGGTTCTGTGTGTGTGTGTGTGTTCTGACGGTGGTTCTGTTTCTGTGTGTTCTGATGGTGGTTTTGTGTGTGTGTGTGTGTGTGTGTGTGTGTTCTGACGGTGGTTCTGTTTATGTGTGTGTGTGTGTGTGTGTGTGTTCTGACGGTGGTTCTGTTTCTGTGTGTTCTCATGGTGGTTCTGTATGTGTGTGTGTTCTGACAGTGGTTCTGTTTCTGTGTGTGTGTTCTGACAGTGGTTCTGACGTCTGAATCAATTACACACACAAGATGGCGCCGGTGTGTGTGACAGGCCGTCTGTGTCTGTGTCCTAGTATGTGTGCTTTGTTGCTGTTTCTATTTCTGCTTTTAATTCCAAACATCTCAACTTTGCTGACGTACAATCGTCAAACCCTTCTAAATATTCAGCTCATCTTCAAAGAGCTGTCTAGTCCCGACTGGGACAATTCACGCCTGTATCCCCTCCCGTGTTGTCGTCTGTTTCGGCTTTTCTACTTCGACAGCCCAATGCTGTGCATCGACGAAAACGCCGCAGAAGACGAGGAAAGCGCGGGGGTATTTTAGTTGCTCTAAAGTCCCGCCTGGCTGATTGGTCTGCGACCCAGGTTCGGCTGGATGTGAGGGCATTTGAACGAAACTACGATTGTTCTATATCCAGGCGCTCCCTGGAATTACGGCATGAGTGGATTTGGCCTGTGCTTCCAACACACTTTGCTAATAGCTTCTGTCAACGACTGCTGCGTGTTCGTTGAGGTGGAGGGAATCATCAAAATTTTAAATTGCTGCGCCGGGAAACTCACCATGGAGATGACGAAGGATGGCTTTTTAACACCCCTCGGTCTACGGGACAGGGTGGAGGTCTAGCATCAATTTTAAAGCAAAAATGTAGATGCTGTGTTCAAACAAGGGATACCCATCTCAGTTTTGAGTTCCAAGTTCTAATAATGGACTTGCCTGAGCCCGTGATGATAGCGGTGGTGTACCGACCTCCTAAACCAAACAAAGACTGCATTGATGATTTTGCTGCCTTTCTGGGAGATATTATCCAGAACGACGATAGACTTTTAATCCTAGGAGGATTAAATATACACGTATGTTGTTCCTCGAACTCTTTGGAAAAATACTTTTTAACTCTTGTTGATTCTTTTGGGTTTGAACAGCTAGTGAAAGGCCCCACACACACCCTAGGTCATACATTGGATCTTGTGTTGTCATATGGCTTATCCATCTATGATATTGATACTTGTGATGCCAGTTTTACGGACCACAAACCTGTAATATTTACAACCTCTCTCTGTTGTCCATCTGTAAACCCTCAGACCTTTACAAAATGGTCTCGGAAAATTAGTGCTGACACCGGGGCAGTTTTTTCCGCAGCCTTTAAAGAGGCATTTAAGTCTTGCAATTTAGAAGGTCCGTTAAGAGGCATTGAGTGCTGAAGAACATCTTACTCTATCAATTCTACCATATCAGAAAACTGTTAAACCAAAATCAGAGCCTTGGTTAAATGATAGTGTACAGACAGACCTGTAGAAGTGCGGAACGGAGGTGGAAAAAAAAAGACAAGCTCCAGGTGTCTTGAAATGAGATTCACTGTCAACCTTTCAAAAAGCAGTAAAAGCCGCTAGGACTAAATGTTTTTCAGAGCCTAGGTCATTACAAAAAATGGTCATAGGCCAAAAATTATATTTTCTACAATTAACTCTGTTATAAATCTCTCTTCGGTTGTTCTCCCAAATTCGTCACAAACACTTTGTGATCATTTTTTAAATTTCTTTATAGACAAGATTGCAAATATTAGATCACATATTCAAACACCATTGTTTGATCCATCTGACTCCGTTATTGTTCCAGTGTTTTAGCCCAGTTTGACCCCATTTCCTCTGAAACCCTCCAAGAAGTGGTCAATCAGTTAAAGCCTCCCACAAGATTCCTACATACCTTTTTAAACAAGTTTTAGATACTGTCGGACCTAGTTTATGGTCCATAATTAATAAGTGCCTTATCGTAGGGACTATGCCAGAGGGTTTGAAACATGCTGTTGTCCAACCTCTTATTAAGAATCCAAATCTAGATTCTTCCGACTTGTCAAATTTTAGACCAATTTCCAAACTACCTTTTATTTCGAAAATCATAGAGAAAATAGAAAATAGAGATATTTCAACACGAATCACATTTTTGAAACATTTCAGGCAGGTTTTAGGAAATATCACAGCACAGAGTCTGCTCTGTTGAAAGTTTTAAATGACATTCTTTTAACTGTGGACTCAGGTGATCATGCTAGTCTTGTGTTATTAGATTTGAGCACAGCATTGGATACTATAGACCATAATATCCTCATCTCCTGCCTTGAACCATTTTAGAGCATTTCCTTTGATTCCTCCACAGTGTTCAATTTCTTTCTGTCGAACAGAAGCTTTTCTGTTTGTCTTGGAGAGTTTTCATCTGCTGCAGCTCCTCTTATGTTTGGTGTTCCTCAGGGCTCTATTCTAGGACCCATTCTTTTTTCTCTGTATATGCTTCCGTTAGGCACCATCTTTAGGAAACGTGGTGTTTCTTTCCACTGTTTTGCAGATGACTCCCAAATATATCTGCCAATGAAACTGAATGATTCAAATGCACTACAACCTTTATTGGATTGCCTAACTGACCTAAAATGTTGGATGTCACTAAACCTTTTTAATTTAAATGAATCCAAAACAGAGGTTGTCGTGTTTAGTCCCTCTGATGGGTGTGATGCTCATAATCTTAATTTGGAGCAGTTATCTTGGCTTTTATAAAACGTGTGTAAAAAACGTAGGTGTTTTATTTGATGGCTCCCTTAAATTTGACAAGCAGATAAACTCAGTTAGTGTTAAACTCAGCTTCTACCATCTAAGAGTTTTGGCAAAAGTTAAGCCTTGGCTCTCCCTTAGGTAATTCATGCATTTGTCTCTACCCGACTTGATTATTGCAATTCTCTCTATGTAGGAATAAACCAACAATCTATTTCTCGACTTCAAATGGTGCAAAACTCTGCGGCTAGACTTTTGTTGGGTGTACGTAAGCGTGAACATATTACCCTAACTTTAATGTCTCTTCATTGGCTTCCTGTTCATTATAGAATTGATTTTAAAATCCTTTTATTGGGTTTTAAATCCTTAAACGGACTGGCACCTACTTATTTGTCAAGCCTTTTGTCCATACACAAGCCATCGAGATCCCTCAGATCTTCAGATCGTAGGCTGCTGACTGTTCCTGGGGCAAGACTAAACATGAGAGGGGATCGGGCTTTCTCTGTTATTGCCCCCAAACTGTGGAATAGCCACTGTGTATTAGAACTGCTCAAACACTCTATGATTTTAAATCTAAGCTAAAAACTCATCTGTTTTCTTTGGCTTTTGATGTATTATAGTGATTAATAGAATCTCTTTTATTGTCTTTGTTTGTTCTTTTTGTGAATGGTGTTATAATTTGTAGTTGTGTAAAGCACTTTGGTCAACTCTAAGTTGTTTTAAACTGTGCTATAGAAATAAACTTGACATTGACATTGGTTCAGTGGGTGTGTGTTCTGACGGTGGTTCTGTGTGTGTGTGTGTGTTCTGACGGTGGTTCTGTGTGTGTGTTCTGACGGTGGTTCTGTGTGTGTGTTCTGATGGTGGTTCTGTGTGTGTGTGTTCTGACGGTGGTTCTGTGTGTGTGTTCTGACGGTGGTTCTGTGTGTGTGTTCTGACGGTGGTTCTGTGTGTGTGTGTGTGTGTGTGTGTTCCGACGGTGGTTCTGTGTGTGTGTGTGTGTGTGTGTTCTGACGGTGGTTCTGTGTGTGTGTGTGTATGTGTTCTGACGGTGGTTCTGTGTGTGTGTGTGTGTGTTCTGACGGTGGTTCTGTGTGTGTGTGTGTTCTGACGGTGGTTCTCTGTGTGTGTGTGTGTGTCCTGACGGTGGTTCTATGTGTGTGTTTCCTGGCGGTGGTTCTGTGTGTGTGTGTGTGTCCTGACGGCGGTTCTGTGTGTGTGTGTGTGTTCTGACGGTGGTTCTGTATGTGTGTGTGTGTGTTCTGACGGTGGTTCTGTGTGTGTGTGTGTGTGTGTGTGTGTGTGTCCTGACGGTGGTTCTGTGTGTGTGTGTGTTCTGACGGTGGTTCTGTGTGTGTGTGTGTGTTCTGATGGTGGTTCTGTGACGGTGGTTCTGTGTGTGTGTGTGTGTGTGTGTGTGTGTGTGTGTGTGTGTGTGTTCTGACGGTGGTTCTGTGTGTGCGTGTGTGTGTGTGTGTGTGTGTGTGTTCTGACGGTGGTTCTGTGTGTGTGTGTGTGTTCTGACGGTGGTTCTGTGTGTGTGTGTGTGTGTTCTGACGGTGGTTCTGTGTGTGTGTGTGTTCTGACGGTGGTTCTCTGTGTGTGTGTGTGTGTGTGTGTTCTGACGGTGGTTGTGTGTGTGTGTGTGTGTGTTCTGACGGTGGTTCTGTGTGTGTGTGTTCTGACGGTGGTTCTGTGTGTGTGTGTGTGTGTGTTCTGACGGTGGTTCTGTGTGTGTGTTCTGACGGTGGTTCTGTGTGTGTGTGTGTTCTGACGGTGGTTGTGTTCTGACGGTGGTTCTGTGTGTGTGTGTGTGTGTGTGTGTGTTCTGACGGTGGTTCTCTGTGTGTGTGTGTGTGTTCTGACGGTGGTTCTGTGTGTGTGTGTGTTCTGACGGTGGTTCTGTGTGTGTGTGTGTGTGTTCTGACGGTGGTTCTGTGTGTGTGTGTGTGTGTGTGTGTGTGTGTGTTCTGACGGTGGTTCTGTGTGTGTGTGTGTGTGTGTGTGTGTGTGTGTGTGTGTGTGTGTGTTCTGACGGTGGTTCTGTGTGTGTGTTCTGACGGTGCTTCTGTGTGTGTGTGTTTGTGTGTGTCTTCTGACGGTGGTTCTGTGTGTGTGTGTGTGTGTCCTGACGGTGGTTCTGTGTGTGTGTGTGTGTGTGTGTGTGTGTTCTGACGGTGGTTCTGTGGGTGTGTGTTCTGATGGTCGTTCTGTGTGTGTGTGTGTGTGTTCTGGGGCCCGTTCTTCGTACGTCGCTAACTCAGTTAGCTGGATTTGATTGTTGGCGATTTGGCATGATCTTGGATTGTTTGGTTCTTCGAAGCTCATCCTGGACTTGCTGTCATAGCAACAGGTGCGCAATCTTAAACCTGCTCGGGAGCAGAGGCTTATTTCATGTTAACAGGATTAGACTGCGGCTTCATAAGCGGAGCTGATACGGGAAGTCCAGCGCAGCGCGATAGTGCACTTTCTGAGATATATATTTTTTTTCTCGTGACTCGTGAGATTGTCGTTTACATTATTAATTTGTTGGAAACGCACATTTATGTTCGACTTGTCGGAGTCGGGCTTTAACTACAGTACAAACTGTTTGCATTGCCCTAAGATTATTTGCGAGTGGCTCTTTCCTTTACACTATTAGAGATGCGGAGAACTTGATGGAAAGTGCGGTCTGTCGTGTCATTCGGAGTTTACCTGGCGCTTTTAGGTTTTAAAAACAGCTTTAGTTTTTTTTGTGGCATTTCCAAGCCACTTAAGACCCAATGTTGTAAAGCAGTTTTTTTAGGCTATCATAATTTTTTATGAAGATCATGCAATCATGACCATGCCGATTACAGTATATGTCACTCAGGCTTCACTAACGTGATTGGTACCATAGACTATAGGCTAGACCATAGACTGCCATCAAGGCCTCAATGAAGGGGATTATGTGAACAGAAAGGGGGTTCACAATGTAAATGTGCAGCCCAGTTACTATTGTGATTCTTAATATTCCAGATTAGTAATATTATATCAAATAAAAAAAAAGGCAGTTGACTAAAATCTTCCATATCACAAATGTGAAAGCAAAATGGCCAGGATCTGTGCATGACTTAAGAATTTTCAGAGATTCACATTTATGCACATTATTTGAAAGTGGTAAGGAAAGTTCCACAATTAAATTTCAAGCTCACTGTATTACATGCACTTATGCTGATCCTAACAGAACTGCATTTTTTCATAGGTGATTATGACATAAGGCGACTCTCCATGTATAACATCAACATTGTCCCTGCCTGCAGACAGGTGTTTATGACCCCATTCCCTGACCCAAACCAGTTACAATGCAGCTCTAGCCAGGACAAGGGCACACAATGAAATGAACTTTGGCCAACTAAAGGGAAGATTTCAGTGTCTGATAAGTCTGAGGGTTCCACACCTGACAGGGTCTGTGATATTGTTGCATGTGCCATATTACACAACATTGCCAAAAAAATAAAAAATAAAAAACCTTTTCATTAAATGTTTAATAAAAGACAAATATGCTTAGTTCCTTGAGTTTTATTTCAATTGTTCTTTGTAAAAAGCCAGTGGTCAAGTGCCTGCAACAAGAGATATTAGACACATGCCTCATGCAACAAATAAAAAGGAAAAGTTGTCTATCCACTGCCCACCTGTAGGCCTATGTCTCCTCTGTCTGTGCAGACTCTTCTGTAGGCCTTTCTGTAGATGTGGAATCCTGCAACTTATATTGCAGCCATAAAGCATACAAGTATAAATTAAGTAAAGTTATTTATGCACTTGCAGGTAGGCTAGTTCCTCCATATGACAGTTATCTGAGAGGGTTTATTCACTGTCCAGTACAATGGAAACAAATGGACATTACAAAGTCTTATACTTTCTTTCCTTTGGAAAGTTAGAAAATGTCCACTTACTGCACATATTTCAGCCACCACTTTCTTGGGAACAGATACAAGTGTTGGTGTATTATGTAAAAGTGCACAAAAGAGGAAAACACAATGTCATTACAATGAACTACACTCGGGAAAAATGTGATCAATAACTCATGGCAAAATATTTTTACATTAACATAAGTTTATCAGTTTTCACTTTCACAAGTCAAAGCAATTAATCATTACTCAAGATTTAACAGTTGAAATGACTATACGGCCTTAATTTAATGCAGCAAAAATAAAAAACATTTTAGCCTTTTTCTTGGTTGCTTTTATAAACAGACAACCATTTATTTAACAGTGCCTTTTATAAAAGAGACTATAATATAGGCTAACTAAAAATTACCATTATGTATAATATTTTTGTACTTCACTTTTATTTGTTTCCATGTTCTAGTGTGGTGACTCTGACATTACAATGAACAAAGTAATTATGCAATTATTAAAATACAAATATATAGGCTAATAACGTGATAAAAGACATCTAACATGGCCACTTCTAACGGATTTAAATTGTCTGCTACTTTTTGCCAGCCCTCTCTCCTGGCTTTTGCAGACTTTGAGGTGTTCCCTGGCATTTTTATTAAACATTAAAATTCCGTTGCTGATCAATGTTTCTACTATCGATACATATCCCCTTTTAAACCAGCGCATGAACGCGCAACTATCTCAGATAACTCAATCCAGCGATACTAATCATATCCAGCAGGTGTGTTCGAAGAACCTAATTAGCCAGATCATGATTAGCACGATGATATCATCTTGATCTCGTCTCATTTGTCTCATTTGATCTCGGATGTTTTAAGCAACGAACGAAGAACGGGCCCCAGACGGTGGTTCTGTCTGTGTATGTGTGTGTGTATATTCTGAAGGTGGTTCTGTGTGTGTGTTCTGACGGTGGTTCTGTGTGAGTGTGTGTGTGTGTGTGTGTGTGTTCTGACGGTGGTTCTGTGGGTGTGTGTGTTCTGACGGTGGTTCTGTGTGTGTGTGTTCTGACGGTGGTTCTGTGTGTGTGTGTGTGTATGTTCTGACGGTGGTTCTGTGTGTGTGTGTGTTCTGACGGTGGTTCTGTGTGTGTGTGTTCTGACGGTGGTTCTGTGTGTGTGTGTGTGTATGTTCTGACGGTGGTTCTGTGTGTGTGTGTATGTTCTGACGGTGGTTCTGTGTGTGTGTGTATGTTCTGACGGTGGTTCTGTGTGTGTGTATGTTCTGACGGTGGTTCTGTGTGTGCGTGTGTATATTCTGAAGGTGGTTCTGTGTGTGTGTTCTGAAGGTGGTTCTGTGTGTGTGTTCTGAAGGTGGTTCTGTGTGTGTGTTCTGACGGTGGTTCTGTGTGAGTGTGTGTGTGTGTGTGTGTGTGTTCTGACGGTGGTTCTGTGGGGGTGTGTATGTGTGTTCTGACGGTGGTTCTGTGGGGGTGTGTATGTGTGTATGTTTGTGTGTATGTTCTGACGGTGGTTCTGTGTGTGTGTGTGTGTTCTGACGGTGGTTCTGTGTGTGTGTGTGTATGTTCTGACGGTGGTTCTGTGTGTGTATGTTCTGACGGTGGTTCTGTGTGTGTGTGTGTGTGTGTGTATGTTCTGACGGTGGTTCTGTGTGTGTGTGTGTGTGTGTGTGTGTGTGTGTGTTCTGACGGTGGTTCTGTGTGTGTTGTTGACGCAGTGAAGCGGTTCGTACGGAAAGGCGTTCCCAACGAGCACCGGCCGCTGGTGTGGATGGAGTCCAGTGGAGCGCAGGAGAAGATGGAGAGGAACCCTGGGTATTATCACTCACTACTGGACCAACAACACGACCCTAAACTACTGGAGAGCATCCGCACCGGTCAGATCAACACACACACACACACACACACACACTTGATCACTCAGTTTATCCTGCTGTTCCAAAACTGTATGCAAAATACTGCATATTTAAAACATTACAACTTCTAATTTAAAATACATGTGGTGATGTTAGTTAGTTAAAGGGATAGTTCACCCAAAGATAAAATTAGCCCATGATTTACTCGCCCTCAACCCATCCTAGGTGTATATGACGTTCTTCTTTCAGACGAATACAATCAGAGTTATATTAAAAAATATCCTGGCTCTTCCAAGCTTTATAATGGCAATGAATGGCTGTTTCTGTTTTGAAGTCCATAAAAGTGCATCTGTCATCATAAAAGTGCATCTGTCATCATAAAAGTGCATCTGTCCATCATAAAAGTTCTAAAGCTTGGAAGAGCCAGGATATGTTTTAATATAACTCTGATTGTATTCATCTGAAAGAAGAATGTCATATACACCTAGGATGGGTTGAGGGCGAGTAAATCATGGGCTAATTTTATTTTTGGGTGAACTATCCCTTTAACATGTTCACATCATTATTAATTATTAATCTAATGTCTTCAGGAAATGTTGTGGACACATTCCTAATTTTACATGTTCAGCAACATCATCAGCATGAACTGTGTGTGTGTGTGTGTGTGTGTGTGTGTGTGTGTGTGTGTGTGTAGATCTGCACAGAACCTTCCCAGATAACGTGCACTTCCGTCGGTCTGCGAATCCGTGTCTGCAGTCGGCGCTGTATAATGTGCTGGTGGCGTATGGACACCATAATAAAGCTGTGGGATACTGTCAGGTACTGTCACACACACACACACACACACACACACACACACACACACACACACACACACACACACACACACACACACACACACACACACACACACTGATTGTACGGACACCAAAATAAAGCTGTGGGATACTGTCAGGTACTGTCTCACACATACACTCCCTCCCTCTCTCTCACACACACACACACACACACACACACACACTCACACACTCACTCTCTCTCTCACACACACACACACACACACACTCACTCACTCACTCTCTCTCACACACACACACACACACACACACACACACACACACACAGATTGTACGGACAGCAGGATAAAGCTGAGTTCAGGAGAATCACCTGTAACGGAACTTCTGATGCATGCTGGGATACGTGGATCTCGTGTCCACCGGCGCTTCAGTTTGTTTAACCAATGCAAATTTTGCAAAGTATTTCCAATGCAAATGATTGAGTGCCGATGAGAGTCGCTCATGATCCAGAACAGAGTCACAGAGAAACAGAGCGTTTGTGCAGTTAATAATAAATATTTCAGCTTACTTTGTTTGTTTTTTTAGCATTTTAAGTTTTAATTGTTTTTAATTTAAAGATTTTTTTTGTGTGTTTAGCATTAAGTTTGACTTGTTTATAATATAATTAAATAATTGTGCACTTTAATTCAGTTTTAATTATCTTCAATATATTTGTTAAATATATTTTTACCTTTAGCATTTTAATTGTTTTAATTATTTTAATATTAAATGTTTTGTTTTTAGCTTTAAGTTTTACTTACTTCTAATGTAGTTAAATATTTTTTTATTTTTGGCATTTTAATTAGGTTTTACTTATTTTTAATATAATTCAATAATTGTGCATTTTAATTCAAGTTTTAATTATCTTCAATATATTTATTATAACTTTTGTTTTTAAGTTTAATTATTTTTGATATCTTAAATTTGTGGTTTTAGTTTTTTAATTAAGTTATAGTAATATTACTAAATGTTTTGTTTAAAAAAATTAAATTACGTTTTAATTATTTTTAATATAATCAAATGTTTTGCTTATTTTTTAGCACTTTAATTCAGTTTTAATTCTCTTCAATATAATTAACTTTGGTTCTGTTTTTGCGTGTCGGTGTTTCTCACACTCTTCTTCCTGCAGGGAATGAACTTCATCGCAGGATATCTGATCATCATCAGTAAAGACGAGGAGACGTCCTTCTGGCTGATGGAGGCGCTACTGGGCAGAATCCTGCCAGGTGTGTTTCCTGTGTGTGTGTGTGTGTGTGTGTGTGTGTGTGTGTGAGTGAGAGTGAGTGGGTCCTTCTCATTTCTTATTTGTGCATCCTCATTTCCTCTCCTCATGTCTCAGCTCCACTCCCTGTAGGATGCGAGGGGGAAAATGGAATCGAAGGAAAGCTTATTTGCATATTGGAATATTCTTGATCACTCGAGCGTCACTTCAAAGCGTCATCAGCAGCGCTCACAGGATCTGCCCTTATGTTGTTAAAGTTTGGTTATTTAAGAAATGAATAAATAATAAAGATAAAGCAAGATAAAGCAAGATGCCCTGTTGATGTATGTGTGATATAAGATTTATTTAAGCTGCAAAGGTAAAGTATAAATTAAAATGATTGTGACAGATGTGAAGGGGGAGGAGAATTTATACCTGTCAGGTTTCTTGCAAGAAAGAATTCCGCATAGGATACACCTATATGCATTCTCGCTCATGACTCCTCTGGAAGCTTCCTCACTCCTCGTTCTTCACTCCTTGCCTCCTCCTCGTTCCTCACTCCTCGCCTCCTCCTTGTTCCTTACTCCTCGTTCCTCGCCGCCTCCTTGTTCCTTACTCCTCGTTCCTCACCTATATGCATTCTCGCTCATGACTCCTCTGGAAGCTTCCTCACTCCTCGTTCTTCACTCCTTGCCTCCTCCTCGTTCCTCACTCCTCGCCTCCTCCTCGTTCCTCGCCGCCTCCTTGTTCCTTACTCCTCGTTCCTCGCCGCCTCCTTGTTCCTTACTCCTCGTTCCTCGCCTCCTCCTCGTTCCTCACTCACTACTCATTCCTCGCCTCCTCGTTCCTCACTCCTCGCCTCCTTGTTCCTCACTCCTCGCCTCCTCCTCGTTCCTCATTCACTACTCATTCCTCGCCTCCTCGTTCCTCACTCCTCGCCTCCTCCTCGTTCCTCACTCCTTGCCTCCTTGTTCCTCACTCCTTGCCTCCTTGTTCCTCACTCCTTGCATCCTCGTTTCTCTCTCATCCCTCGCTACTCATTCCTCGCCTCCTCCTCACTCCTCGCCTCCTCTTCGTTCCTTGTTCCTCGCCTCCTCCTCATTCCTTGTTCCTCATTCCTTGCCTCCTCCTCGTTCCTCGCCGCCTTGTTCCTCACTCCTCGCCTCCTCCTCGTTCCTTGTTCCCTGCTCATCGATCCTCGTCTCCTCATTCCTCACTCCTTGTTCTTCGCCTCCTCGTTCATTCCTCGCCTTGATCCTCACTCCTCCTCATTTGTCGCCTCCTCATTCCTCGCCTCCTCGTTCATTCCTCCTCGTTTGTCGCCTCCTCATTCCTCGCCTCGTTCCTCACTCCTCCTCGTTCGTTGCCTCTTCATTCCTCGCCTCCTCGTTCCTCGCCACCTCCTCGTTCCTCACTCTTCATTCCTCGCGGTGCAATTAGAGAATTGAGACGTTCTTCAAGATGGCTGAGCTCGATCGGTTTCCGGGTCATAGGATGGAGGAGCGAGGAGGGATATTGAGAAGCACCCATGGTGTGAATGAGTGAGTGAGAGAGAGAGAGTGTGTGTGTGTGTGTGTGTGTGTGTGTGTGTGTGTTTGACGGTGTTCCTCCTCACCCTCAGATTACTACGGTCCGGCTATGCTGGGTCTGAAGGCGGATCAGGAGGTTCTGGGAGAGCTGGTGCGGCTCAAGGTTCCGGCGGTCTGGCAGCTCATGCAGGATCACGGGGTCATGTGGTCTCTGGTGGTCTCGCGCTGGTTCATCTGCCTGTTCATCGACGTCCTGCCCGTGGAGGTACGGAAGCGCGATCATGTGACCCGGCGATCATGTGACCCGCCGGCTCCGCACTGACCCTCTGCTTCTGCTCCCGTCAGACGGTGCTCCGGGTCTGGGACTGTCTGTTCTACGAGGGCTCGAAGATCCTGTTCCGTGTGGCTCTGACTTTGATCCGACACCATCAGGACCTGATCCTGCAGGCCCAGAACCTGCCCGACGTCTGCGAGCGCTTCAAACGCATCACCAGAGGAGCCTTCGTCCACGACTGCCACGCCTTCATGCAGGTGAAACTCAAAGCCTTACTGATCATTTTAAGGGTTTTCACTCTTCACTCTTGGCAGGTTTGGTTGGATTAGAACATCATCATCATCATCAAAAAAAATCTTTTTTTTTAAAATCTTAATAAGTGGTCAGTTAAAACCGGTCCTTTACATGCAATCTACAAGCAATCACATCATTTCTGCATGGCACAAGCTGATTGGCCTCTGCTGATCCTGCAGCCAATGAGATTACTTACTCAACATTAAAAGAGTCTGGTTGAGTGTTTGCTGTAATGTATTTTGTCTGAACCCCTCCACCTCCCCAGCTCCACCTGCCTAGATCTGCTGTGGGATCTATGTACAGCAGATCTCTGATGCTCGCACGTCTGTGTCTGTTCACTGTAGAAAGTCCATTATTGCTCTGCAGGAGCAGCAGATCTAGTCTTAAACTAAATACATAAACAATGCCATATTCAATAACATGCTAAAACGATTTCAGGGGTTGTCATGATTGAAATAAGCAATAGGCAAAGTCCCCCTGAGGTGAGAATCCAGCTTTTAATGTAGTTTATGTGTCTATGTGGTGTGTTTAATATGCTTTAAGACAAACCATGTGTAAATTCCTAAGTCGACACCATTGCTGAGTATTTTCTCCTTAAAACTGCAGTGAACCAAAGACCGTCTCAAAAACACGGTTTATTTTCAAGGAAAAAACGTTTAAAAATGTAATTTTGGTGATCAAAGATGAGTCTTAAGGGATAAATGATTGAGTACAGGAGCTTTAAAGGATAAAAAAGAAGAATTGGGTAGAATCAATTAATTATAATTCACTGCCATTTTGTGAACTTTAAGTAATCAATTAAAATTGTACTATTTATTTTAAAATTTAATCACAAGTATTTAGTTTTTTGGAATCTGATGAGGTAATTCAGTTAGCATGTGATGTCATCAGTTACCTACTGATCCACAGGGATACTTACTGTTTTCCAGGCGATCTTCCTGGATCCCGGGAGTCTCTCCAAGTCCACCGTGTCGAAGCTGCGCGAGAGCTGCCGCACGCGGATCGTAGCCGGAGAATCCTGACGTCAACACTCCAACATTCCCACTGTTAGTCTGTAGACGCTTGCTCAGTAGTGTGCACTAGCAGACTCCATCATGAAGATGTGTATTTTCTTACGTTTGTAGAAGTCTGAGAGTGTGTGTATAGATGTAGAATAATCACAGATGCTGGACTCGAGATGCGCTTTCGACTGAACCGCAATCATTTCTTCTTAGTTTAAGACCAATAATACTGTGAAATAAAACTGACTGTAAAAGAACGCCGATGGTTGTGTATGTTTGATCTTTACACAAACTCTTCACAGCGAGTTTAACAGAAATCTCTACGCAGAGAAAAAAACGTTTCATTCAAATCAAAATGGCGGACGAACAAAATGATGGAAAATTAGATCATCGGCATAAACCAAGGAATGCAAGAACAGAGGAAACTAAATTTGGATAATGTTTTCAGAAGTTATGTTTTTGCAAAAATCCTTCTATCTCTGGAACACTAGGTGGCGCTGTGCTCAAACTTCTCGGGTTCCTTCAGAACATGCTGTCAATGATCCATACCAAATTTTGTGCCAATGTCATATCGTTATAAGATATTGCAATTTATGATACATTTCAAAATGGCGGACGGGTGGTTCGCCTGATCCTGGCAAAATCAGTATCCCAGATTCAGCATTGACAAGATATCCGATGAAACGTACAGAGTTTCATTTTGATTGATCAAAGTTTGGCCGAGATACAAGTGATTCGTCATTAATGAAAGGAACCATCGTTGACCATCGAAATTATTGTTGGCTGCATTATAATGATTTCTTAATTCAAAATATGATCACGATTGCACAAGTTTTCTGGGAATTTGGCTGTTAAAAGTATAACATTTAAGTACAAAAATTAAAATGTAAAATTTGCGAGTTGCGAACTAATGGAATACTGTACTTTTCCAAAATGGCCACCACTGTAAGGGGCGGAGTCTTATTGTAAGACGCTGAATGTGATCATTTTTCTAGAACAAAGGGTTCAAAGGTTAAAATCATTTGAGAGGTGAATATTTGAACTGGTGGTGGCGCTATAGAGTTAATCCTAGAAACCCCAAAGTTGGTCAGATTGCTATTCATTACCATCACTACATATGTGCCAATTTTCATAATTTGCATTCTTACGGTTCATACGGCTGCCATAGACTCCCAGTGGAGAGGAAGAAGCCTCTCTAAAATGAAAACTGAATATTAATCAAAATATTGATCAATACTATTCTAGCATATCAATAATTCTAAAAGAACACTGTATATAATCATTTGAAGCATGAGTCTTAACTCAAACACACACTGTTGCATTCTGGGAGCTGCTCATGATGAGCTGAGGTGATTATTAAACACAGACACAGAGTGCAGGTCATTATGTATTTATTAACCTCAAACCCTGATGCATAAAAATAATGAAACATTCGCTACAAAAGTTACAGAAACCAGCAAAACACGGCACTGGAGTCACATGACCCAATGACACGTCATGTGACCCATCAAGCTCACCATGATAAAGAACTCCAAAGCAGATCAAACCCATGAAACATGATCGTGTGCTTCATCATCATCATCATCATCATCATCATCATCATCATCATCTACAGGATCTCTGAGCCTTTAACAGCCTTTAATGCTCGTGATGAACACACTGGTGTCATTCTGGTGATGATGATGATGATGATGATGATGATGGAGACGACATGCACTTTAAACACAGCGAAGAGTTTCTTATAAACATCCCAGAAAACCACAACACCGTTTTCAGACTCGGATCTCATTCACTCTCGTTAAACACACAGTCTCACGATTTCCCTTTTCACTCCAGCAACAAACTGACCCTTCATCATCATCATCATCATCAGTTACACTGACAGCTGCTGATCACACGTGTGTGTGTGTGTGTGGGGGGGGGGGGGGGGAATCATGGGTAATTCACCGGCGGCTCTATTCAGGTTTCATGTTTCTATATAACAAACAAACATAAATTATTAATGCCAGTCTCACTGTCTCTCTCTCACACACACACACACAAACGCACGCACGCATGCACGCACTCACGTACTCACACACTCACACACACACACACACACAAACGCACGCACGCACGCACGCACTCACACACACACACACACACTCACACACACACACAGAGGTTTTTATACTGAGCTAATGATATTGTCTATCCTCTACACAAACCCCTCACAGAAACTATGCATTTCTACATTTGGAATAAAATGGTTCCGTATGTTTATTCATCCATGTGACGGAACCCTGACCCCTGACCCCACACGACAGGAGGAGCACATGCATGTAGTACACAAACCAACACACACACTTATGTAAATGAGGTGAGGTCATACACTTCTATTATTGTTACACGAAGCCGACTGAAATGACACACACACAGAACACAGTAATAAGGGTTCATTTGTTAACATGAGTCGACTAACAAATAACTTACTTTTAATGTTAATCTCAACATTTACTAATAATGTTTTAAGATCATAAGTTTCATCATTAATGAAACATGAACATTTTTACTAATATTAAAAAAAAAAAGATTCATAAACTGCTCATTGTTAATGTTAATGCATTACTGATGTCAACAAATGAGAGCTTATTGTAAAGTGTTACTGAAGACATTTAACATTTTTAGAATAAAAACATAATAAAATGACATTATTTCTGAATGATTTTTATAAAAGAGGATGAGTGAAGGTTTGTCAGACTCATTGGATATGAGCTAGTTGGTCTCACTCGTGACCTCTGACCTAAAGCAATCATTATTTACACAGATTCTGTAATATAACGGCTTTAAAGGAGGAAACTGAACAACAGAAAACGAGTCGCTAAGAGACAGACGACACACACACACACACACCAGTGTCCTCTGACCTCTGACCTCACAGCAAGGAAGAACCGAATGAACCAGCTCTCGCTCACACACTCACTCAGTCCAGCTGCAGCCAATCACAGCCCAGACGGAGGATGATGATGATGATGATGGGATGATGAAGATCAGATGGTCTGGTACCCGGCGTGTGTTCTCTTCCTCCCGATCAGATACGCGATGAGGACGATCACAACCAGACCAGCCAGAGCCGCTCCAACGATGATGGGAATCAGCATGTTCTCCCGATCCACACGACACTCCTCCGCTGCGTGTACACACACACACACACACACACACACACACACACACACACACACACACACACACACACACACACACACACACACACACACACACACACACACACACACACACACACACACACACACACACACACACACACACACACACACACACACACACACACACACACAGTGATTGGTCAGTGCTGTTATTCTGTTTGTTTGATTTGATTTTGAATGTTACACACAGAACTGCAACATTAATGACTGTTTCAAACACACGTCCACCATTGGTCAGTCAGTCAGATAGCACCGCCCTAAACTCACGTGATTGGTTGAGTCAGAAGTGGTGTCACAGACTCTTTAGGAATCCCAGTGACTGACTTAACCATCATCCATCCCTCGGGTCATTTTGAGCTTTTCAAAAATGTAGTGTTCATCAGAGGGGTCTAAGACTCCAGGACTTCTGTCGCACTTGACCCACGAATACACAGAATTTTTAATAATGATTTGAGGAGTTTTGTGGTTGAAATATAAAAAAGTAACAAATCCTTCATTCACGGGTCATTTTGACCCCCTTAGGAATGAATGGAATGCCAGGAATGCTTCAGTTCACATAGAAACACCTACAAATGCTCAAAATTCAAACTAAAAATGCTCAAACTTTAACAAAAAAATGATTGTATAATGTCTACATGTGTATGTGAATGCACACTGAAGAGAAACTGGCTTTAGGACCCAGAGGAACAGCTCATTTACTCCATATAGAGATATAAGCCCATCTAGAGTCAGGAAATATCATCTTATATTATTATTTTCAAAAGAGATCAGCAAAGACACAATGCATGAAATTTTGAGTTATTTTGAATTTAAGTTGAAAGTTAAATTTTTAAATGACTATTTATATATTATTTATTGATCAAATCTAGTAATTTAAAGCTAAATAAAATAAAAAATAAACAAATCTCCAAAAAAAATTGCATTAAAAAACATAGAAAAGATATTATCAAAATGAAATAAAATAAGCTTTCTGGACGAGTATTACTTTAGGGCTTCGGGCGAGGGAAAGATGTGGAGGATTTAAAGCGCCCGTGAGCCGCGGATCACATGACACGGGGCAGTACCTGCAGAGAAGCGGTTCTCGGTGACGTTGAAGGGCTGGAGCTGCAGACTGAAGGTGTTGATGGAGAAGCTGGGAACCACAGCGAGCGTTTGCTCAGTGCTGCACATGTACGAGCGACCCACGCTGCACTGCAGGAGGTCCAGGGAGACGTTACTCGCCTCGAACCGATCTAGCAAACCATCACAACAACAACATCAGAACAACATCAGCTGTGCTTTTAGGACTCAGAAACACTGTGTTTGATTCCACAGACGGAACGCTCTGGATTATACAGTCAGGTGTGGATCAGGTCACAAAATTCACACACAGATACTAAATAAAGTTACAATAGTATTCAGGTACAGAAATGAATAATTAAGCCTAATGTAAAATAACACTATTTGTTCACTGTAGAAATGTAATATAGTTTCATCTTTGTTAAAGCTGTATGTGTTGTTTTATTAACATTAATGACAGACGACAGCAGGAATATTAGGCTACTGTCACTTTAAGAGCGAATAAACTGGTTTCTTTCTCAACTGTTCACTTATGACAGAGAGAATACTAGTCGAGACTAATTTTTAGACAAGTTTTTAGACTATTGTGTGTGTGTGTCCGTTCAAGAGCAAAGAAACGTGAAAGAGGAATCAATTCGGTGTTCGAGCATTCTCTAAAACGTCTCTCTCTCTTTCAATTCAAAATGTGCTTTATTGGCATGAAGATGATTACAATGTATTGCCAAAGCATTTCTCATTTTTACCGTGAATCATCATACATATACAGTACGTACGGATGAACATGTTGATATAGGAGAAGTCTGAAGAGCCCTGACTGAACGGACTAACACTAGAGTCTGGAGTCCTGAACTCACTCACCCGTCATGTCAGACCAGAAGGCGGAAACGTTGACGGCGCTCAGATGAAACTTCTTCGTGGTCGAGTTCTGCAGCGACACACGAGACATGATCAGAGGGAGGAAGAGTCACATGATCAGAGGGAGGAAGAGTCACATGATGAGAGGGAGGAAGAGTCACATGATCAAAGAGACACAGTGGATTCGAGGAGTTTTGTGGTAGAAATTTAAAAAGTAACGAATCCCATTGAATGGAATGTGAGGAATGCTTCAGTACACATAGAAACACCTAAAAATGCTCAAACTTTACCAAAATATTATTGTTGTATCAACTACATGTGTATCTGAATGCACACTGAAGAGAAACTGGCTTTAGGACCCAGAGGAACAGCTCATTTACTCCATATAGAGATATAAGCCCATCTAGAGTCAGGAAATATCATCTTATATTATTAGTTTATTATTGAGTTCTGCAGCGACACACGAGACATGATCAGAGACACAGGGAACAGAGAGAGTCTGACCTGTGTGAAGGTGAACGTGAGGTTGGTCAGGTCCTGGGTCAGCATGAGGGTGGCGACCGTGACCCCGCACGACCCCGAGGCCCTGGTGCTGTTGGGCTGCAGGTTCACGACCTCACTGACGCTCTGTGGAGGGGTCAGATGAATCGTCAGCGGCGGGAAACATGACGACAGCAGGACATGAGAGTGTGTGTGTGTGTGTGTGTGTCACCTTGTTCAGGGACTTTGAGAGGTGTGTGATGTTGAGCTGGAGCCCCATCAGCGCCAGTAGACAGATGGTGCTGTTGCCGTTGGTAACGCTGTAGTTGCCCCGTTCTGGGGTGGATGGGGGGGCGGGGGGTTTGGTGGGTGCAGCTGTGGTTCCGGGTGTGTGTGTCGGGACGACGGTTGTAGACGTCTGATCAGCACTGCAAACACTCTCTACACAACACACACACACACACACCTCAGCTTTATTACACAGAATCAATGATGCAAACTTGACAAGATTCTGCTGTAACTCTACAGAGTCATTATCCAGACCAGTGAGTAGAGCACGTCCACATCAGAGTCGAGACCTGTCCCCGCTCCCGCCCCTGCACACTCTCGCACGCTCCCGCCCGCAACATTCAGGTTTTGTCCTAAAAATCTGACATCTCAGCTCATCACGATCTCACAAACCTCAGCTATTATCAGTGAAGCACAGTTAATCTTTCATAATGTCGACACTTGGTGAGTTATAACCAGAGGATGTGCAGCTCTCAGTCGAGCGGTGAGGGGACTCTATCTTAACTGCTTCTGATTGGCCATCGCGTTCAAGAAATCCACACATGTCTGTGATTGGCTACACTGTTCAACGCTGCAAACATGTTATAAATAGAAACTCAGTCTGGCCTGTAAATTGTTTCTATTTTATTTTAGTTGTTCTTGTTGCTTTTGTGCAACAGATGAATAATCATTTATTAGTTTTTAGATGTTTCATTTATAGATGTTTCTATGTTGCGGGAGTGCAGGTCTACATCAGAGACACTGTTCATTAACTCCCCGGGAACTTGATGTTGCAAGTGTGTGTGCATGAGTGTGTGTGTGTGTGTGTGTGTGAGTGTGAGAGAGAGTGAGTGAGTGAGTGAGTGAGTTAGTGAGCATGAGTGTGTGTGTGTGAGAGTGAGTGAGTGAGTGAGCATGAGTGTGTGTGAGAGAGTGAGTGAGTGAGTGAGTGAGCATGAGTGTGTGTGAGAGAGTGAGTGAGTGAGTGAGCATGAGTGTGTGTGTGTGAGAGAGTGAGTGAGTGAGTGAGCATGAGTGTGTGTGAGAGAGTGAGTGAGTGAGTGAGTGAGCATGAGTGTGTGTGAGAGAGTGAGTGAGCATGAGTGTGTGTGTGTGTGTGTGTGAGAGTGAGTGTGAGAGAGAGAGTGAGTGAGTGAGTGAGCATGAGTGTGTGTGTGTGTGAGAGTGAGTGTGTGAGAGAGAGTGAGTGAGTGAGTGAGTGAGCATGAGTGTGTGTGTGTGTGTGTGAGAGTGAGTGTGTGAGAGAGAGTGAGTGAGTGAGTGAGTGAGCATGAGTGTGTGTGAGAGAGTGAGTGAGTGAGTGAGCATGAGTGTGTGTGAGAGAGTGAGTGAGCATGAGTGTGTGTGTGTGTGTGTGTGTGTGTGAGAGTGAGTGTGAGAGAGAGAGTGA